>JARHVA010001714.1:1370000-1970000 GCA_037957365.1 Torreya grandis
TATAATAATATGTCTTAGATAGGTTAGCTTATTTATAGGATTTGGGTGTGAGAGAGTATTGGAGAAATTATAGGATGTTATTTCTATATATCTGTATTATTCCTAAATGATTAATTAGTTTAGAGAAGATAAAATTAATAATATAATATTAGTGTTTTTAAGAAATCTACTGTGCTTGACTCTCCATTATTATTTGCATGATTTAATTCTATGTATTGGCTCCTCCAATATCCATCATTGGTATCAGAGCAGGGATGGGCTCATGAAGATTTGTGAAGGGAAAAATCTTAATTTCTTCCAATTTCCCTTATGGATGAGTAATTAGTTTATTAAAAATGAGTTTTTAGTTTTATATAGAAATAAATACTTATTATTATAACTATGTAGTATTTTTGTAATTGATAGCATAAGAAAAGGAGGAAGTTTGAGGAAGGGAGATCCTGATCTTTTTGAAGGGGATAGTCCATTATTATTTAACACAAGAGAGGATCAAATCCATAATATTACTCTTTATTCATTGTTGTTAATAGTTATATGGAATTTTTCAAAACTTGCATCAAATTATACCCATCATGCATTGTTACTTCAGCTTTATTGTTAGATAAATCACTGATTTTAGTTCATGTATTTCTGGAAATTGACAATCTATATTTTTTCACTTGCCATAGATAGGTATCACAAGTTTTTTTGATGTTTCCTTATTCATTTGTGCAACTAGGAATGACATCAAGATTCATGTTATAATTATTTGATGGTTTTAACAAAATATAGTAAGTTGAATCCAAACACAAAAATAAGTTTGGAAATCAAACAAGTGAATGATTACTGAGACAAAGATAATCTCCAACTTACTATGCCCCTGTATGTTGAAGTCTCATGATTCCAAAGCTGTATTCAGTTCAAACTCCAACATTATTCTAGATAGATGTTCACGACTCACATTGAAGTTCTTTGTGCATACCATTGTTTCAACCATTGTACACATTTGTAGCTGGTTCAATATCTTTTCCCATAGGTTGAAATATTTTCTCCAAGTCTTTTATAGTCATACATTTTAGTATTAGAGTTTAGTAGTTAGATAAGTCTATGTGTCATTATTAAATGAAATCAAATTGGTTTAAATTTTGAGTAAAGTTATTTATTAAGGTTTAGTTTTGATATGTATTAATGCATTTTCATGGAGTTTTTTTAATTATAAAAATCTATATTATGTATATAGATTATAAGTCTATTTATATAAAAGAGTTAAAAGAGTCAAGTTATTTTTTAAAAACTAATTTTTTCTTTTATTACTTTTTAAATGTTTGTATTGTCATAATCATCTTAGTTATAATGTATATCATCAAAGTATAGTCTTTTGTAAAAATCTATTATATCGTCAAGTCATAAAAATTCAAAGTGTCAATATTTTTTTTGGGTTCTATACTCATGTTATGAGTCAAAAGTCATCAAAAAGAGTTATGTCAAAAAAGTCAAAGTTGTTTAAGCTTAGAGTCACAGACACATTTCACTTTAGGGGGATTTCCCTCAAAAAAATCATGACTTCATTAGCTGAATAATCAATGGACATACTGTAGGTTGGAGGATATGTGGAGGAAGAAGGTCTTTTAATGACCTCTCATCAATCACCAATGATGGGGTCGCATCAATATGTGGTGACATTTTGTGTGGTGTGTTATTTTTCATTTATGCTATATGTTTTTTAGGATAAGAATAAAGGAATAATGCATGGTCATGATATGTAATTTTTTTATGTAATTCCAAACATGATTCCATGATGTGAAGAAATTGTGAAAGGACATAAGCACCAATGTAAGTTAGTTCATGGATCTTGAAAGGGTTTGTGGTAGAGATCCAAAAAACCATAAGATGTGAATAGTGTTTTGGCAATAGTTAGGAGTGAAACTACTACAGAGACCCCATGATCACCTTACTTATTTATGGATATGAAAATTAGTGACACATCCATTATGGTCACATAAATTAAATGCAGTATGCATTATTTTAGATATATTGGTCATGTACAATAAGATTGCATCATTAGTAAATAGACCTAAGAGTATATAGTGGCATATAATTATATTTTTTTATTCATGTCAAGGTTTATAGTAAACTTGTAAAAACATTGGAGGAGTGAGGCTCTCTTTGTATCAAGGTCATGAGCTAAATAGGGCATGCTATAAGAGGTGAGCATACTACAGATAAGAGTGTGAATGTTTTTGCACCATGTAAAAACTATGGGGGGAATGTTAGGAATTTAGATTTTACATCATATTAATTTTGGTATTTATCAAAAGTTAAATAGTAATTAGTTAATTTATTGAGAGGTAAATAATATTTATAGGGTGGTTATAACCATATGTTTAATATGGTAAGTTAGAATATTATATTATTGTGATATATTGCTAATTATTATAACAATATATCTTATATAAGTTAACTTATTTATAGGATTCAAGTGTGAGAGAATATTGGAGAAATTATAGGATGGTATTCCTATATATTTTTATTATTCTCAAATGATTAATTAATTTAGAGAAGATAGCAAAAATAATATAATAACACTATTTTTTAAAAATCTACTTTGTTTGGCTCTCCATTATTATTTGCATGATTTAATTTTGTGTATTAGCTCCTCTACTATCCATAAATTTCATGGACTATTAGTTGTGTGGTTATTTAGATTAGAATATTTCTATTTTTAGCTGAGAAAGACAAACCTTAGAGTTTGGATGAAATAGAAATTAGATAGACTATGAGCATTGGATACTAATTGGACCCATGTGATAGATCATCAGATGTAAAATACCATTAATGATTATATTACATAATTTTATGTTCAAGGATACCTAGATTTTAAAGATGCACATGAATTATTTTTAAGAGGAATCGAAGGGAAGTTTATTCAATGAATGCATACTCTTATTAAGATGTTGGTTGTGGAAAAGGCCATGGTTCCTACCCATACTAACATGGAGTAGTCCCTTAGTGTGTAATGGGGTTGTGTGTAATGTATAAGTGTATGATGAATAACTAAGTAGAAGAAGTTAAATTTGAACCTAAACCCAAAATATGGATGATGCATAGATATAGAGTGAGAATAATATTCTAGGATTAGAAAGGGAACTATGATACTAGAGAAGGTGAAACAAAATGGATGATCTTAATGTAGTTATGAGTAGGATTAAGAGTATAATAGAAGATGAAGAGGATATTGGAAATGATAGAGAGAGAGAGAGAGAGAGAGAGAGAGAGAGAGAGAGAGAGAGAGAGAGAGAGAGAGAGAGAGAGAGAGAGAGAGAGAGAGAGAGAGAGAGAGAGAGAGAGAGAGAGAGAGATAATGGGATATGGAAAATATTGATGAGAAATGGAAAGGTTGAGTAGAAGAAGATAAGGAAGGAGGAAATGGTAGAACACATTTATAATGGAGGATATCATTTGGACTAGAGGAGTAGTATTTAGAATAACTAATGTTGAATCATAGAAATGTCACATGTTCAAACTCACAAGAAAAAGAAGGTAAAGATAAGGATCATTAATTTTTATCATACACATCCCTTGTGCCTAATTTATCATTTAAAAGAGGAAATAAAAGTGTAAAACTTCAACTAGGATATTGGTTTGATTCATTTACAAAAAAAAAATAGAGCATTAAGTTAAGAGACTAAGAAAATGATAGAGAGGAAGTCATTTGAAAAAGTTAGGTTCCATTTTGTAGATAATTTTAAAACAATAGGGAAGTTAAGATCATAATAG
Source organism: Torreya grandis (assembly GCA_037957365.1). Taxonomy (NCBI): domain Eukaryota; kingdom Viridiplantae; phylum Streptophyta; class Pinopsida; order Cupressales; family Taxaceae; genus Torreya; species Torreya grandis. The sequence goes on from JARHVA010001714.1 coordinate 1,373,757, forward strand.
TTAGAATCCATAAGACCAAAATAGTTAGTATTTGTAGTAGTGCAATATCTTATAGCATCAATTTCATATCAACCTCCTATAATAGTTGTTGGCCAAATTTGGCCCATATATAAAGCTTTTGCATGGTTTGATGGAATGAGTAGACAAAAGGTTTGAAACATTTCTAAGATTTTAAAATGAAGAATATTAGTAGGTTTCATGTGTTTCAAGCATTCAAGATCATGAACCAGGATGCACAGGCCTTAAAGAATCATCAAAATACTGAAAGATTAATCAAAGGATGAATTTGGTGAAGCTTAAAAACTAGACCATCACCAGGATGTCTTCCAAAAACAAATGGACCAGCCTATTTGAGCATTTAATAAATAAACCTTAAAAATATATGCAAGCCAAAATATTGCATTTCCATCTTGCTTTATATGCCAAGATCATATCTTGAAAAATTCATGTTTGCATGAGCTTTCTAGCCTAAGTTATAGAGCTTCAAAGTGGAACCTACAGAGCAAGACGTTCATGCTAACATCAAGTTTGACCTTTGAAAAATGATCATTTGGATTCAAAAAGTCCTTAAAAGGTTTAAATTTGATCAAGATCTAGCAGTCTACATGAGATCACATACTGACAACACATATCTAATGGTTTGTGCTTGGGTCAATAGGTCAAAAGGTCCATGGGTTAAAAGCCCTTAAAAAGCTACAAGTTGGATAAGATTTGATGGTGTGAATTCATCGAGCAGAGATTTGATGATACACATTCACTGATAAGAAGGTAGGTCTAAGCTAGATTAATGATTAGTGCTCATTCATACCAAATATTTGATGGTGTGTGGTTGCTGATAGGAAAGTGGGTTAAATGAGATTTATGGCTCACATTACTTCATACATCTTGATCCAATAGTGTGTGAGCAAGTCAACATGTCAAATTATCTTCATGAAATGAAATTTAGGGCCTACATTCACTCATACAACTTGATCCTATGGTATGTAAGAGGTCAAAAAGATCAAAATTAGATAGTGGGGATCTATGAGGCCAATAGGATCAAAGATAGGTTGGAGCAATTTTATTGGTCCTAGTAATATTTGATGGACAAAGTCAAACCAAAGGATCCATTTTTTACTAAGGTAAATAAGGTCTTATAGGGTCATCATTCCACCATTATAGCTTGATCCAATGCCATAAAGTAGACGTAGACATATAGTAAGGTATAAAAAACATAAAGGGACCACCATTATGGCTAAATACATACTTCTAGATCATAAATTTGTATCATGTAAGATTATTTCTATGACTATGTTTGCCATTCTTAAAGGGGTCCATACATATGTGTATTATTTATCGTTGTAGAGACAAAGTGGATCTATTTGGACCTATTTAGATCTAGAAAAGGGGCTATGCAGTCTATAAGTCTACATCAATATGACAATTTTAGGAAAACTAATAGTCTTCAATTGGTTTTTTATTTATAGAATGGACCAATGATCCAGACATGAAAATGGAGAAAATATGTGATTAATGAAAAGGGTCTCATCTATTAACTTGTATCCATCCTCGGCAAAGTAGGTACTAGCTACCATTCATGGCACTATTAATTTTAGTATTCAAGGATCTGATCTTCATGAACATGTCAAGTGGGCTTAGGGTCCCAAGGTGGTGAACTAGTGGTTAAAGAAGTAGTTGGATCATTGATTCTACTAAGACAAGAAATTTCATCATGAAAAATAAACCCTTTTCTTCTAGTGAGATCTCTCAGCAAATGAAAGGAGCTTGAAAGTTAGAACAAGAAAAGGCTAGTCAATTAGAAGAAGACACATATGTAGAAAGCAATCAATGAGCTTCCACCACATGACTATGATCCTTTCTCCACTCTCCTACTCATGTTACCATCTCTTTCCTTCTCATTTTATACTATATATAGAGGATTTTGAGCCTAAACTATGATCCCTTTGATCCCTTTCTTGGGCATGACATAAACTCTACCAAGATGGAGCTTGTAACCTATTGAGATGAATACAAGACTATTTTAGATTTCATTATTTTGGTATAGTGTGTACATATCATATTTGCATATGTGGTAGAATTTTCTCCCTTATTAATTCCTAATCTCACCTATTTACTAGTGGATCTTGTTATGCATGTCATGTTTAGTGTTTAAATATATTTTGATTGAATCTTGCATGTGGATACCTTGACTAGTTAGGATCTTGCATTAGACCTATCCACTTCTCTCAGCTTTTGATCATTGGGTAACCTCTGCATGGAATAATGATGTATGACATATATTTGGAGTCCTATATCTAGTCTTTTGATCATCCCATTAGTGTTTAATAAGATCCTAAATGGAGTAGATCAACCATCATTTAGGTGCATCAACATATTTATCTTAGGTTTCCATTTGATATTACCACTCTCTCCCTTGTCCCTAGTCATTAATAGATTCTAGTACTGGAAATGAACTAAATAATGCATTAGAGGAGCTAAACTCATTAAAAATCATAGAGGTGTGACCCCATTATAGGATACCCATAGCCTGGGGTCAGTCCCATGTTGAGCTAGATTTAGAAGTAGAATCCAAACACTTATGCTTTCAATTATGGTGAAATCTAAACCACCAATAATTCTAGCACACTTGGTGGGACAAGGTCCAAAAAAGTGGAAAGATCTTGGTTTGTCTTTCCTATAATCAACTTTTAGAAGAAATTAAGTTAGCACCAATGGCAACTCTGAATCAAGGCTTCTATTTATGCAAACTAGGTATGTTTCATTAAAAAATTTAGTCAACTCTTGCATCTCATTTGACATATAAGGTTAATATGAATGCATATGGTGAATACCCCTATTATTCACCTCTTTATCATCATTCCCAATTTTATACTCATAATCTATTTGACCCTAATAACTCCTACCAAATTCTATATCAGCCTTATGATTAGTATGATCAATCATATTATGATCCTCACTAGTAGTATGAGGACCAACATCAGTCATACATGTAAGAACATTACCCTAATCCTCCCTATGAATAACAAGACCATCATAATATTTATCCTTACCATCCCTAGCATGAGTTATCCATACCAACAATTAAGTAGACTTTAGTGAGCCTTGATAAGCATGCACTAGAATTGTGCTCACAAAAGTATTATGGCCAAGATGTTCCTACTCACTAGATCCATTATGTTATAGAGTCATTTCATCAAGTGAAATAAGAATGGATACTTTTTGAGAGATCAAATTGGAACAGTCTCACAAGTGATATGATGGATATAAGTGGTTACATTGAAAGCATTTAGGATAAGCCAAAAGGCCTTGAAGAGTAGCAGGTCCAACCTTGCCAATCTTATGTGTATTTATATACACCACTTTGACCTTCTTATGTGCCACCTATTCCTCCCCAAAGAACCATTCCAAGTGACCCTTTGAGTTTTCCAAAGTTCTTCATATGTTTCTCAAACGTTTCCTTCCTAGAAATCTATCCAAGAGAGCTATCAAAGAAAGAAGGGGATTGATGTGGAATAGCCTACTGTTGAGGTCCAAGACTAAAATCTTCCTCAAGGACCCCTTAATAAGTCCTTTAAGGTTCTAAGCTGGATTCAAGTGGTGAATTCATGGGGTGGGAAAGTGAGATAAATTTGGATTTGAGAGCCCAAGTTAAAGTAGGATCTAAACCTATGCAAACCTCTCTCATCCCTCCTTAGGAATCTTCTTATGTTCCTTATCTTCATGAGGCCATTTAACACCTTAAAGAGAATCTATTCCAAGAGGATATTGATAGGAAAATCAAAGAGTTAGAATTAAAGACAAGGAAAAAGGAGGAGAATGAAAAGGCTAAATAAGGACCTTCTATCTTTCCCATCTTGGAACTAGATCATGCAATCAAGTAAATCCAAAGTTAATCAATCCCCATCCCTCCCTTCTTAAGAATCTGGGTCATTTACGTCTTAGAAATCCATTCAGAGTAGTATGAAAAAGGAGGAGGACATGACTATCAAAGACAAATAGTTGGATCAAGGAGGTGTCACATATATCTCATCTCTCTTGGAGTCATCCCAATAATATCCTATGCCACTCCTTGAAGAAGTAAGTAGTGAACTCCATGTTAAACTCATAACTGATAATGATAGATTGTTAGATTTAGGAGAGGAGATCATTATTGGAAAACCACTTGGTAAGATTGAGTATGTTTCAATATTTCATAATGCTAAATAAGACGAGTTACAAGAACAAGTGAAAGTTGGAGATGAGATCTAATAGGAAGAAGTCTCAGATGTGCATCAAGAGGTTGTTTCCCAAGAACCTCTTGATCACATATAAGTTATCCAAAATCAATATTTTTATCAAGATCTTATGGTAGTTGATATAGATCAATTATAGGCTCATCTTTATTTGGAAGGTAGACATGAAGACAACTCACATAGAACCATTGCTAAAGAAAAGAACATTCCTAAAGAAGAAGACAGTTGAAAATAATTGTACCATGATTTCATGAGTGAGATTGATGAACTTAAGATGGTAGACTTGGCTGATTAGATAGTACAACAAGTTGAATCTTCATCTAAGGTTTCCATTAATGTTTTAGAGCTTCAGGGATATGATGATACTCTAGGGATGCCGAAGTAGAATGAGAAGGTTGGTCTTGATGAGAGATTGTTACAAATGGAGGACATGGATATGATTGAGATATTTATTATTGAAAATCTAAGTTATTGAGAAGGTAGACAAAAATTTTCCCATGGAGGACAAGGACTAAGATTGGATGGATTATGCAAAGCTCCTTGATGAGCTTGAAAAACTTACAACTAAAGAAAGACCCAATATTATTGAGATCATCATGGGAATCAAGAAGGCATGCCTTTTTGAACCACCATTGGAGGCCTTATTTGAGGAACCATATGAGAAAGTTGAGACTATCTGGATACATATAGTTGACCTATTTGGAGTTGCTTGGTTCTTATTGAACATCATGCTAATGAAGTTGGTAGATACAATAAAGAATAATAAGGCATAAAGGCTAAGGGTCAAGGAGCTACATGCCACATTAAATTCCACATATCATGATGGAGGAAGGTTTTCAAACTTTCCTTTTGATCTAGGAGGAAAGGTACTCATAGTTTTAAGCACTATATATTATGGTAGTTATTATCATTTCCTTCAAGTGTTATTTTTCACATTTTGTTTGTTGTCCCTATTTTTTTATAGGTTAGTTTAGCTTCGATAAGTGCCTTGGGAATTTTATATTTTTTTCTTCTTTTTGTCTTTTCTTATTTCAAAAGAGGTTATCCAAAGATTAGTAGCCATATCTAGCTCTAGGTCAATATGTTGAACCCAAGTAAAGACTCCATGCCCAATGGACTATATAAGGCTAATGGTCTAGGCTCTCTTACATATACATGCTTACATCCCCTATGATTTAACAAATATGTTGGCTAAATTTGGCCCACATATAAATATTTGTCATGGTTTGATGGAATGAGTGGACCAAAGGTTTAAAACTAGTCTAAGATTGTAAAATGAAGAAGACCAACAAGTTTTCATGAGTTTCAAGCATTAAAGAGAATTAAATAGGATACATAGGCCTTAGAGAATCATCATAACCTTGAAATATTGATCAAATGATAAATTTGGCAAAGTTTAAGAACTAGACCATCACTAGGACATCTTCAAAAAATAAATGGACTAGTCTATTTGAGCATTTAATAAATGCACCTCAGAAAGCCACATAAGCCAAAATATTGTAGCGCCATGTTATTCTACATGTCAAGATCATATCCTAAAATTTCATGTCTACATGACCTTTATAACCTAAGTTATGGAGCTTTAAAATGGAACCTATATATCAAGATGTTCACACTAACGTCAAGTTTAACCTTCAAAAAATGACCATTTAGATTCAAAAATTCCTTAAAAGGTTTAAAGTTGATAAAGATATAATGCTCTACATGATCTTACATACTTACAACATAGATCTAATGGTTATTTCTTGGGTCAAATAGGTCAAAAGGTCCCTAGGTTAAAATCCCTTAAAAAGATGCAAGTTGGATAAGATCCAATGGGGTGGGTTCATTGAGAAGAGATCCGATGATGTGTATTCACTAATAATAAGGTGGGCTAAGCTAGATCAACAATCAACACTCATTCATACCAAATATCTAATGGTATGAGGTTTTTGACAAGAAAGTGGGTCCAATGATATTTATGGCTCGTATTACTTCATACATCTCGATCTAATGGTGCATGAACAAGTCAACATGTCAAATGATCTTTATGGTATGAAATAAAGGGCCCATGTTCATTCATAAAAATTTATCCTATAGTGCATATGAGGTTTAAAATTTTAAGATATGATAGTGGGGATCTTTGAGGCCAATAAAATAAAAGATAGGTTGGATCAATTTGATTAGCCCTCGTAATATTTGACAGACAAGCTCAAACCAAAGGAGCCATTTTTTATCGAGGTGAATAAGGTCTTTTAGGGTCATCATTCTACCATTAAATCTTGATCCAATGACATAAAGAGAACATAGCCATATAGTAAGGTATAAAAAACATAAAGGGACTGCCATCAAGGCTAAATACGTACCTCTAGTTCATAAATTTATATCATGCAAGGTTATTTATATGACTGTGTTCACCATTCTTAAAGGGTTCCATGTATATATGGATCCTCAATCCTTAAAGAGAAAAAGTGGGTCTATTTGGACCTATTTAGATCTAGAAAAGGGGATATGTGGTCTATAGGTCTACATCAATATGATAGCTATAGGAAAACTAATAGTCTTATATTAGTTTTATAGACAACTATATGAAAACCAATAGTCTTATATTGGATTTCCATCTATAGAATGGACCTATAATCCAAACATGGAGATGGAGTAAATATGTGATTAATGCAAACAGTCTCATTTATCAACATGGCTCCATCCTTGATAAATCAGGTACTGACTATTGTTTATGGCACTATCAGTTTCAAGGTTCAAGGATTTGATCCTTATAAACACATAAAGTGGGCCTAGGGTCTCAAGGTGTTGAACTGGTGGTGGAATAAGAAATTAGAGCATTGATTCCACTAAGACAAACTTTGTCATCATGCAAAATAAACACTAGTCTTCTAGTGAGATACTTTATCCAATTAAAGGAGCTCTAAAGTTATTGGAGTAAGAAAAGGCTAGTTGGTTGGAAAAAGACACATATGCAAAAATAAATCAATGAGCCACCACCACATGATTAGGATCATTTTTCCACTCTCCTATGCGTGTTCCCATCTCTTTCCTTTTCCTTTTATACTATATATAGAGGTTTTGATCTTGAAAAATGATCCCTTTGATCCCTCTCTTGGGCATGACCTAAACTCTACCAAGATGTAGCTTGTAACCTCTTGAAATGAATACAAAACTATTTTAGATTTCATTGTTATGGTATAGTGTGTACATGTTAGATTTGTGTATGTGGTAGAATTCTCTCCCTTGTCAAACCTTGATCTCACCTAGTTACTAGTGGATCTTGTTATGCAAGTCATGTTTAGTGTTTAAATATATTTTTATTGAAGCCTACATGTAGATACCTTGACTAGTTAGTGTTTTGCATTATACCTCTCCATCACTTCACTTAGCTTGATCATTTGGTGAACCTCTACATAAAATACTAATGTATGATAGATATTTGGAGTCTTAGATCTGGTATTTTGCTCATCCTGTTAGTGTTTAATAAGAGCCTTAATGGATTAGATCAACCATCATTTAGGTGCATCACCATCTTTAGCTTAGGTTTCCTTTTCATTTTATCTCTCTTTCCCTTTTCCCTATTCATTAGTAGGTTTTAGTAGTGGAAATGAGTTAAATGATGCATCAGAGGAGCTATCCTCATTAAAAATCCTTGAGGTTTGACCCAATTATAGGATACCCATATCCTAGGGTCAGTCTCATATTAAGCTAGATTTGGAAGTAGATTTTGAACACTTCTACTTTCAGCTAGGGTGCAATCTAGACCACCAACAGTAGTTGTCTAGCAGCCATCTATGCTAGCTACATGAATTTAAACTATGATAATGAACACATGAGATTTTTTTATTCCAAAACCATATGATGGGTCTTTTTACCCTAAAAAATACTTGATAAACTAAAAAATGAAGTGTAAGGTGAAGGGAGTAGCCTCATAAGATGTGAAAATTTGTGATCTCATTATATCTCTAATAGGTAGAACATTACAATTTATGTATATATGAGATATTTCCCAACTATATTTAAAATAGGTTAAGGACCTAGTAATCATAGAATTCAAAATGCATAAATGTTCAATTTAGATAATTTAAGATATTAAGGAAATAAGTCAGAGAAGTAGATAATTAGTTTGGGAGTATGATCACAGATTCACAAACATCATTAACAAGGTAGATTTCATTTTGGAAGACAAAGACAAAGTTGTTTGGTTTGTAGAAAGACTATGATCAAGGATAAGATTCTATATTTCCCAAGCTTAGTTTGTAACTAAGGATAATTATAGAAAAAAAAATTAGGTGGAGTAGATCAAAGATGTTGGAGATAATCCATCCAATATTAATAAAATTAAATCAAATATAGATGCATTCTTGAAAAAAATGGATCAGACCCATGATGAGAATAAACCTAAATTGGGTTTATGGTGCATAGAATATGGTAGAGAAGGTCATTATAATAATGATTGTTTGAAAATTAAAATAGAGTTCTATAATATTTGTAGAGTAATAGGGCATGCAATATATAAATGACAGCTACTATAGTAATACACTCAAAAACCACAAACTATATACTATAATTTTTACAAGTCCCCAAATCATGATGAAAAGAGTTAAATGGATATATAAAAAATCTAGGAGGATATCATTATAAATATTTTTAAGTTTGATTCACAATATATACCTTTAATGAATCCAAGATTTACATGCCCATAAATTAAAATAACTAGCACACCTCAATATCAACTGCAAGCTCTAGTAGGATGGATGACATCATCTTTATAGTATCGATATCAATCATCATGGAGTACCATGATTCCCCAACCTTAGCAAGCAATTTGGGCTCCATCTTCTCCTCGAAGATGATATGGTGGGCATGATACTAAAAATAATAATAAGGGTGGGATTCCCACAACATCCAAAGGATTTGGTGCACAACACTCACAATTAACACAAGGTTGGAGTTTCTAATCAACAAAGGAGGATATACAGGAGGATATCATGAGGGATATCAAGGAGGTCATTCAAATAATTATCATCAAGATAGTCAACCTATATAGTGTAATTTGTGTGGTGAGTATAATATTTTTCAATGGATTTTCCACTTAATCCATAAAGACCACCTTACTACACCTATTTTAGAGTCTTAGAACACCACAAAACTAAAGATTGTTTAATCCTAGAAAAATAAAGGAAAAACTAATTCAAAATATAAACATGGTCAATTCACAACCAAATAAAACACTTTTATGCAATCTATGACAAGGAAACAACATGAAGAATAAGGTTGCCTCCATTAGAAATACCAAAAGCTCATGAAATTAGGAAGGTGCAATGGGAAAAAAATATTAATCATACTATAGTAATAAGTTTGATGTATCAATCTACACAGGTTCTTTAGGATATAAAACAATAGACTGCATCAAAAGGTGATGCCATAACTATTGATGCACAAATGTATAGACAACTTATGAGGCAAAAAGGAGTTATGACTGATTTGTCATATTTTTTGAAACTACTTGATACTCTATGTACTTAAGACATGTCATATAACATTACCGATCTCTTTTATAATCTATTGAAGTTCTCTCAATAAAGACAATAACAAGTACTCTTAATGAAGACAATAAGATACTGACAAGGTTGTTTAGTATGTCAAAACTAAGAAACATTGGGATGTTGACTCATGTATGGACATTGAAATCATATGGTATGATATTCCAAATGTAGTATTTGATTTTTGAAGTACTATTAACAAGATTCATCAATATAATTATGAAGCTATTATTAATCCAACATTAAACTATAGTCCTATTACTCTCAACCTTATAGACTATGGGAGAGTAGATCCAATTTTTCACTTGGAAGATGTGGAGATTAAAGTTGTTGAGCTGAGTCTATGATGATATTTTGAGGTTATTGACATGAAAATAGATGATATCTGTTATCATGCCTATGACAATTATGCTTTAATTTATTTAATGGTATAACAATTATATTATCCCCTTAGTGTGCCTACATTGCAAAATCAATTAAAGTCACACCAAGGGGATAATATAATTGTTATACCATTGAATAAATTAAATGATAAGCCCTACGTCATTCTAAAAGAACTAGAGTCACCTTATGCATGCAGGGATAATAGCTAGTTCAAAGTCACTACAAATATAAATCAAAATTCTCTATGAATTAATGAATATCATTTCCTTAAACCACATCTTGAGCAACACATATATTCAAAAATAATAGATTAATTGGTCTATAATTTAGTGATAACAAAGCCTCTATCTCATTCATTTCAAATTGAAGGATGCACCTCTCTATTTGTGTAATATTCAACCAAGTCTATGTTAGATTTATTATATAATATATATGAGACAACCATGGATTAAACAGAGCCTACACAAGAAGGAATTATACCTTGGGACATAACATATTCTATTAGTGGTGACTCAGACATGCATATGTTGAATTGGGTTTAGGAAGATCTTGAGGTATGTCCTTTATGAATGGTATTCACCACATAATGCCTAATGCCACAATATTTTGTGACTAAGTATCTTAGTAAATTTATATTTAGGTTAGATCACCATGTTTTTAATATACATTAGAGAGTCATTTCACTTAGTTATGATTTGAAAGGAACTATTGAGACATGGTTGTAAGTTCATAGAAAACTGGAGTTAAAATGGGTTGAGGTGTGTGAATTTCTATGAACATGATTTTACCTACCACACATTGTTAGAGTGGAGTGGCCATTATTTTAAGAAGGTCAATGTCAAGATCTACATGTTCATATATGTGTAGACATATGGTCTATGTAGGGTGTTAAGCCAAAATATTGAGTGCATATTCTTAGACACACTCTATCACCACTGCTAATTACATGGTATATGGAGTAGGAGCACACGAGAGAAACTAAACCAACAAAAATTTATTTAAAAAATTATTTTTTTAATATGAAGATATAGTAGTGCATAATTCATTATAAAATTTGAATTTTTTTTTATGTTATAGGTGGGTAGAAGATTTGGGAACTATGACAGACTCATTATCATAGCAAAAGACAGTTCACAATTTGAATCTAGCAATTCAAAACTACAAGGCTAGTAAATAGGATCAATTTCTTCTTACACATTTTAATATAACTATAGATGATTTGAAAAAATCTAGTGATAGTGATGGGGATATGGATCTAGAAGGCTTATTTAAACTGGGGTGAGAAGCAAAGCTAATAAAACTTTAAAGTGTGAAACAAGCTGAGGAAATAAAGCTATGAAATGCAAAAATTATAGAATAAGAAAGAGAACAAACTCTATGGGAGTCCCTACCCAGTGGATCTAAAAAAGTATATTAAGAACCATGAAAGAATATTAAGGATAATTTTGAAATAGAGTTTGTGCCCAAACTTAAAACTTTGGGAGATTACTAGACTTAGAATGATATTTTGGAGGTATTGCACTTGTTAAGAGATTATCAAGATGTATTTCTAACTAAGTTCATAGAATTTAAAGGTGTAGATCCATCATTAGGGGAGATGAATATTGAGTTGAGAGAGTGTAATATACCAATATAAAAGTTCCTATATAGGTTGAATCCCAATATGAAGTTGAAAGTGAAGGCTGAGTTGGATCATATGCAATAATAAGGGATCATATATCTAGTAGAAAAGGTAGATTGGGTTAGTCCCATGGTAATATAACCAAATAAGACTAGTGAGATTTGGTTATGTGGGGATTACCATTTACTAAATGATGATTTAACTAATGATCCATTTCCAATACCCTTCATATATGTTGTTCTTGAATCTGTCATAGGCCATAAGGTATATTCATTCATAAATGGATTCAATGGCTATCATCAAATTCCTATCATAGATGAAGATTAGGCTAAAATAACTTTTGGATTAGAGTTATATTAGTTTAAATATAATATAATGCTATTCGGTATTAATAATACTCCATTAGTTTTTTCTATGGTTTTGGTAACAATGTGTATAGATTTTATTTATGATTATATGGAGGTATATTTGTATGATTGGGTTATCTTCTCTTTGTTCAAAGATAATTTGTCTAAATTGTGTCTAATGTTAGAACATTTTTTATCCCTATGATTTTTTTTAATGTGAATAAATGATTGATTCTCATGCCTTTTGGTGTTTTTTTGGGTCACATCATATGCAATAATGGAATCCTGGTTGATCAAGCTAAAATTGTAGCTATAGTGGGGATACCACCTCCAACTAGTTTTATAGAGGTATGAACCTTTCTAGAACACATAGTATATTAAAAAAAATTCATCAAGGGATACACAACCATATTAATTCCATTGGAAACATTATTATAAAATATAAAAAGTTTGAATGGACACAAGAATGACAAACAATGTTTTTTGAGATAAAATAAAGGTTGGTAACAAGTCCTATTTTAGTTTTTCTAGATTGGAAGAAGCCATTGCATGTAAATGTGGATGTTTTAGGTACCACAGTAGGAAATATGTTAACATATCTAGGGGATGGTGTATTGGATCATCTTATAAATTTTGCAAGCATAAAATTGTCAACTATAAGTAAAAATTACATGACCATATAAAGAGAAACCCTACCAATGGTGCTTACTCTTTAAAAATTTAGGCATTACCTTTTGGCCACACCATTTGAGTTTTTTAACAAATCTCTATGCTTTGTGATACCTAGCTAACAAGCCTTTAATGGGTGGAAATATCTCTATATGGTTTATGTTATTTCAAGATTTCTAATTTAGGATCAATGTGAAGCTTAGAAGAGAGAATGTGGGACCTGATCATTTGAGTAGGATAAAAATGGAGAATAAATGGAAGAGATACATGATGAATCCCATATGCACATTTGTTCATTCTTCTATGATACTTGACAATATGGAGGACATTAAAAACTTTATAAAACATGGAACTTTTGTTGTGCACTATGTTGAAAGAGATAAGAAGAAAATGGTTATGCAAGTAATTCCTTATAGCCTCATAAATGGATTCTTATATAAGATCAATAAAATTAATATACTATGTAGAGTAGCATTTGACCATGAGCAAATGTATCTCCTTTAATAATCACATCAAAGAGTCACTAGAGGCCATTTTTAAAGATAATCCACTATGAGAAAGATATTAAAGAGTGGTCTTTGGTGGCTAAATTTTTTTCATGATTCTCACAAAGTATTAAAAAACTAAAATGTTTGTCAAATAATGGGAAAACTTAATCAATGAGATGCGATCCCCTTGGTTCTAATTCTAGTAGATCAACCTTTTGAAAATTGGGGCATTGATTTTTTAGGGCCTATAAATCCTCCAAATAAATGTATTCATGCAAGATATATCATTACTATAATAAAATATTTAATGAAATTAGTGAAAGATACAACAACACAAAGTTATAGTCTGAAGGATGTCATCAAGTTTTTATATGGTAATATCATTACAAGGTTTAGATGTCCATGTAAATTGGTCAACAATAGAGGAACTCACTTAATAAATAATAAAATCAAGACTCTTAATGAAGAATTCATGATATAAAACCATAAAAGTAAGGTGTATCATTTGTAGGGAAATAAACAAGTTGAGGCTTCAAATAAAATATTAGGTACGATTCTGACAAAGATATGTAATGATCAAGGGGATGATTGGGAAGATCACATTCTTACATTTATTTGGGCATAATAGAGAAAGTATAAATGTGTGATAGGATTCACTCCTTTTTTGTTGGTTTATGATCTTGAGGAAGTTATGCCTATAGAATATATTATTCCTAATCTATGAATTGGAATGATTATGAGGTTGGGAAATTAGGACTCACTAAAATCTAGATTAATGGATTTAAACAAGATGGAGGAAAAGAATGTAGGAGGTAATAAAATATATTAATAAAGTTTGGCATGATTACAACTTGCGCATAAAATAATTTCATTTAGAGTAGAAAAGATTCTTTATGATAATAGATGTAGGGCTTTTCTTGGGAAGTTACATATTTGGTGGAAGGCACCATATGTTATTCATGAATTATTATATCAAGGAAATATTTTACTAAGTGATCTTCAAGGAACCATTCTTGCCAGGCAAATAAATGCTTGTAGGCTTAAGACAAGTTGCTAGTAATCACTTTTAATCTCACATAAATAAGTGAATGGGTGATGAGTATCACCATGTATCTTAAGGTTTTATTTTATGTTTTTTATTTGTTTATTTTGTTTATAGGTTTATTTATTAGTGTGTGATATTTATCAATAAGATTAAAAGTAACCAGTTTAAAGTCACAAATGAAGAGAGACCCAAGTAGGAGAAAACAACAAGAAAATTCATTGCATACTATTATCAGAAGCATGTTAACTATTAAGTTTGGGAATGATAGGTAGATGAAGGAATTATGAGTAAAGGAAAACTAATAGTAATTAAAGCCATTAATGAAGACATATTTGAACCTAGGCTTATTTTATAAAAGAATATTACATGTTAGATTTGGTTGATGGATAATAAAATATGCTCAACATGGGAAGTGGAACATAAACAATCATTTTGGATGATAAATCAACCATCTCATGTCACTCAAATGATTTTTGGCAATCAATATCTAGATGAAACAATTCATGAACAACTCACCATATTTAAGGCCTAAGGATAGGCTAGATAAATAGGTAAAGTTATATATTTAGGGTCACACTCAATGTTTGGCCATCACATACTTCTATGAGTTAGAGCCCTATGTATTTAAGTGAATTTTCATCATTGTAGTGCAAAGTGTGTGCAGTCCTTTTTTCAAATTTTGATCACCAATCCCTAATATTCAAAGTAGTTATTATGGACTGATCATAACTTCTCATTCATTTTTAAGACTCATAGAAGGAAGAAATAGGTGTTAGTCTCACTATATGTCAAGATAAGTATAATAATCCTGACCCCTTTGAGTTTATAGATGCAAAAAAAGTAATTTTTACCCCAGAGCAACCATAAGTGGCTCAAGAGAGATCCTTAGCCTTAAAACATCCTCTACAAGGATATGGTGCATAAAGGTTAATAAATTTTCTTATACTTGGATATCTTGATGAATTTGTCATGATTTTACTAAGTAGATACAATAAGGGTTTTATTCACCTATTACAATATGTTACAAAACACATAACACAACTATAATGGAAAGAGCAATGGGATTTCTAGATCATGGCCAATCTCTCATGTCATATGTTGGAAGAAAAATTATTGAGGGGGGGTAAATCAATGTCTTTAAGAAATCATTCAATTCTACTTAAATATACATGAACCATTCATACAAACATGAACATCTAGTAAAGCATACGCAACCACACAAGATCATGAAACACATTACATATGTGGGAAACCATTAATGAGAATAAAACCCATTGATATATAAAAATTGACTATAGAATTATAATAAGAAAACCAAACTTTATTGAATTACCAACTTCACATGGAGCTCTAACCCCAACTAATCAAGCACCCACTCAACTAGGCTTTAGCAAGAACCAACTTGCAAGGAGGCACCAAACCCTAGATGACTCAACACCAAATCAAATACATAAAACTTTTTATCACCTTTATAAAACATTATTTATCACACAATATATTATTATCACATTCTTTATCTCTTTTCACTCTTATATCCCTTTGAAATTGCCTTCTAGGCTTATTTGCTCAATTAGGTCTCTTCAAAATAGATTAGGTCATATGAACTTGATATTCATCTATATTACCCATATTATATCTTCAAGATAGTTTATATACACCCCTATTATGTTCTAAATACCTCATTCAGCTCTTCAAAGTTCTATTTCCTTTGTGTTCACTCTCAATTTCTCTAGCTAGCTAATTAGGCCTATTAGGCTTTTTTCTTATACAATCCTCTAGCTCATACACCTCTTGGTTATACATACACACTTAATAATTTATATTAACCTTAAAATAGGTCTTATAACACATTTATTACATGAATCAATAATTACAAAATTTTATCCTCAACTTAAAATACCAAAATCTCTTTTAGGCCTTAAGGAGACCTAATTCAATTAGGCTTTCATATGTACATGTTACCCTTTGATCTCCTTAGAACACTTTAAAACTCATTATACAGTAGGAAAAATTCATATAATACTAAAATATACCTCCAAAAATATCATATTATTTACATGACACTTTCCAACTCCAACCGCCACTCGAAGCACACCATTAATACCATCATATTAGGTCTTCACACACACAAAAAGGTCTATCTTGAACAATTGAAGATAAAAAATTATTTATCCACATAATAATGAAAATAAATCACATTAAAATAACCTAAAAGACCTAAAAAACTTCATTAATTGTATTATAATTCATCACATAGGGCATAGAGCCTCAAAACCACCTATGCAACTTACTCAAAATTACTAGTTTTCCTCAAAGACCAATCATGGTGACTCAAAACTCTAACACCTTTATAAACGTATTCAATGATTTTTGATGAATTTATATGATATTATGAGATAATTAGGTAATTATTAGATAGAAACATAATATATTCAAATATAAAATATTGTTCTTATAGACCAATCTCATGACCTTATATCTCACTATCTCATATAAACTAGACAGGTCAACTTGTGAGATATGTTTTCATTATATTCACTAACCCCTAAAACTTATACCAAGAATTAATAGGAAATAAAAATATTAAAAACTATCTCCATGAACTTTTTTTCATCACTATATCATGATAACACACCCCTAATCATCTTCTCACTATTGCCTGGGTTTTATACTATTTCCACCATTAGGCATGTTAGTGACTGGCTAATATAGATGACTGGTTTATCACACTTTAGGGATAGAACCTATCTATAAACCTTAATGGACATAAAAAATTAGTCTCAAGATTCATCCTCCATCCATTTTCATACTTTTTGTTGACCATTTTTGGCCCAATAGGCCAAAAATCGGTCCCCCCTTTTTTCATGTTGTTCTGAGCCAGTACTTTTGATTTTGCACGAGTCTTGCAAATTTCTACAGACTCTATAGGTTTTCTATGAATCTGTAGGTCCATTTCTATGGACTCTATAGAGATTGGATTTCTATAGACTCGGCAATGAGGTTTTTTATGGACTCTATAGGTTTTCTATGGACTTCACAAGGACTTCTACGAACTCTGCAAGTGTAGTCTT
This sequence comes from Torreya grandis, assembly GCA_037957365.1. NCBI lineage: Eukaryota > Viridiplantae > Streptophyta > Pinopsida > Cupressales > Taxaceae > Torreya > Torreya grandis. The sequence continues at coordinate 1,391,145 of JARHVA010001714.1, forward strand.
TTGGTAGATGAAGAACTAGTTCAGAGAGTGCAAGGTTTTAAAAAAATTCTTCAAAATCTTGTCTAAAGAAATTCATAAGGAAAAAGAGCTAAAATGGTTCAAATACACTTTTTCTTAAGTTTGGAAGAGTGGTTCAATGACATAATCTTTCCTAGAGTTAGCATCTTGAACCGTTGAACCATTGAACTGGTTCAACGCTTTGGTTCATCACATTGGTTCAATAAAATGGTTCAACAGCTGAGGTTCAATGACTTGGTTTAGCTAGCTTGGTTCAGTTAGCTTGGTTCATCACTTTGGTTCAATGCAAAGTTTAATTGACAAAGTTCAAATGCTTCAGCTCAATTAGATGGTTCAATCACTTGGTTCACTCAGTTAGTTCATCAAACATTTCAATGAGCTTGGTTCAACACTTGGTTCAAAGCTTAGTTCATGCCTTGGTTCAACAACCATTTAAACCATTGAACTGGTTCAATCAATTGGTTCAATGGTTGGTTCAAAGGAGTGGTTCAATCAAAAATTCAAGTCTCTCGAAGGACAAGTGCCCTTAGTTCTGGGTTCAAGAGCCCTTACAGAGGGTAGAGAACACTTTCGAAGAGGCCACAAAGAGAAAGCCACAAAGGTAAGTTTTTTCAAAATTTTGTTAAGGTAAAGGCATAATTCCTTCATACTTTTTGTCTGAAGGAATTCAGAAGGGCACTTTGAAGGCAGCCAAAGGAATTCAAAATGTGTAGAAAGACCAAGGCAAGAAAAATAATTTCTTTAAATTTTTTGTCTGAAGGAATTCCTTCAGACAAAAAGTCTGAAGAAATTCAGAAAGGAAGCCACGAGCCCAAAAAAGCCCAAGGAAGAACTCTGAAAAAGTGACAAGGCAATTCTTACAGACTTTTTGTCCATGATAAAAAAGCCTGTGAGGAAAAATTCCATGAAAAAAGATCGTGGGCAAAATCTGAAAGAAAGAAGAAAGCCAAAGAAAGTCCAAGGGGTGATGGCCCTGAGGATGTCAAAGTCAAACATAGTGAACTAGCCGTCAGAAATTCAAAAGCAGTGATGGGTGTGTGGATGTCAAATTCAAGGTGGTGAAATAGCCATTTATTTTTAAAATGCTTGAGTGCCAACCAAAAAAGAGCCCAAGGAATGCAACGACCCACCAAAAGATAGCCCTAAGGGGTTGAAGGAGCCAGGAAGAAGACAAAGTGCAGGAAAAGACAAAGCATTCCAAGTGGCAAAGGGGAGGTGAGTTATTGCCAGATGGTCACCAAATAGTGAAAATATTAAATGGTGTGGCCTATCTTCTCCCTTTTGCATTTATAAGGGGAAAAACTGCATGAATATATGAAAGGAGCAGTCTGTTCATAGAAAAAAGGCACGGTCCATGCGTCCTCATTAATGTTGGGATGCCAAAGTCAAAGCAGGAGCCAACAATCAAATGGCTCCCTCTTCCCAAGGCTCAAAATGCACATGGGCCAGCTTGTCAAGAGCGCCAAAGTCTTTTCTAGAAAGTGCCAAGTTCTCTTCTCTTTCTATATATTGTGAAAATTCTCATTTGGAAAAGATTCAATCTCTCAACCTTAAGGCAAAACTCTACCCAAAAATCTCTTGGGCTTATAAGGCAGAACTCTGCCAGATTTTACCTTAAATCAAGACTTAGCATTTTTACCTCCATTTGGACTTACACTCAAGCACGTGTCTATGTTTTATTTTATGTTAAGTCATTTCCTTTTATGCTTCTCACATATTGATTCTAGCATGTCTAGTGCATTGTGAAGTTTCTTTTCTGCAGGTTTGCCAGAAGTGTCTACAAGAAGAATATAGGCACATGTGAATAGGTTGCCAAAGTGTGTCTCAGAACACCTTTGATAGTTCCTTCCTCCCTATATCTCTACGAACCCCTAGCTCACTGATGTAGAAGGGTTTCCCACATTAGATGAAGTGTATGGGTGCTTCTTCTTGGTGAAAAGTGTATGTTTGGGCCTGAGTGGATCAAACTTTTCTGGTGTATCACCCTTTTTATTTTTTAGGTTTAGGTTCTATTTCAATATCTCTCTCTCTCTCTCTCTTCAACCCCCCATTTTTACATTTATTTGTTAGCATTAGGAGAAACCAGGGCCTAAAAGATACATCAAAGGGAGCTAGCCCTTATCTAGAGACTTGCCCCTCTAGCTTCGCCAGTCCCACAGGTGAGAGGGGAGTTTCCATTGTTGTGTGTGGAAGGCAAGAGCTCAGCCTCCTGCCCATGGTGCAATCCACTGCATCAACAATTTTTGTCACACTTGGTGGAACCAACTAGGACAAGTTGTGTCCAAAGAGTTGAAGAATTTTTGGTGTGCTCTTTAACCAACTAGCCTTTGGAGGCTTTTGCATCAACACCAATGGTGACTCCAAGTTGAATCTACTGGTTAAGCAGTCTAGGTGCCATCAATAAAATCTTATTTTTGTATGTATAATTTCTTTGCACAAAATCATGGACCTTGTATTCCTTCATATGACTTTGATCAGACTCAAAAAATTTATGGAATCCCCTCAAGAAACCCTTCTAGTTGCCCTTCAACCATAAGGGAAGTTGCGCTGAAGTTTGAGAAGCAGGTAATGGAGATTGACAGACTAGATGAGTAGTATGGATATCAGCAAGAGCTAATGTATAATGAGGAGTGTTTTTTCAAGAAAGCTCAGGCCTTGCAATCCATGGAGGAAGAGGTAGAAAAATGGAGAAATCCGTTCATGCAAGGTAGCTAGCCTTGCACACCCCCTTCTATTCTAAAGAAAGCCCCCTCTTGTGCACTAGATCCTTTCTTTTAGATGGCACTTACTCATTCCATCTCATTTGATGAATCAATCAACTCTGCTCTTGACCTCGTATGCCTAGCCTTCCAGCATCAAAGGGAACTAGAACAACCCCCCATGGAGATGAACCTTATAAATTACTTATATTGTGAATCTTCCTTTAGGGGGAACATTATAAACCAACACGTCTCTCTCGAAACTGCTCCTACTCATCATGATGATGTTAGTGACCTCCAAGAAAGACTCTTTCAGGATAATCTAGCCAAGCAAATTGAGGATTTAGAGGCTAGGGTGAGACTACTTCATGAAAGAGAGAGGGAACTTTCAGACCTTATAGAGGAGCCCCAGGACCTTAGATAAAACAAAGTTACTACCTGTTCATAGGAGTAAATTTCCAATTTTGAGATCCTAAATTAGAAGCAAATAGTAGAATCATGGGGTAGGAAGGAGGAGAAGAAAGGTTTTGCTCAAAACCTCGGAGAAGACAAGGTTGTTCCTTCTCATGATGATATTGGTGACCTCCAAAAAAGGCTCTTCCAAGAGGATATGGCTAGAAGAATTGCAGAGTTGGAATCCAAAGAGAGATTCTTCAGCCAATGTGTGATGGACGGTCCAAACCCAATGACACATTCCATGTTTGAACACACCCCATCTACACACCCCTAAGAGAGCTATCAGGCCACACCTAATATAGATGAAGTGCTAGCCAAGTGGAAGGAGGAGAATCATTTGATTCTAGCTCAAGGACTACCTCATCTTCCATGTAGTTTTTCCACTTCACCCCTTCTCAAGGAGGAACCTATTTTGTAGGAGGTGAGTGAGGAGCAAAAGATCCAATTTGTAGATCTTCAGGAGGCTATCATGAGTGACAACAAAGAAGAAATCATCATTGATACTCCTTGTGAAGACATCATCAGCAATGGAGAATACTCAGGTCATGCATACATGTAGATATTCTAGTAATACAAAGAGGAACTTAAGCATGGTGAGCTCTCTCCCCATTTGTTTGATGGACTTCCTTATTGTTTTGATGAGGAAGACTATGCTGAAGAGCCTAAATTGGAGGGGGATCAGGAGAATGTCTTTGAACATCTATAGACTCTGATCTTTGAGGAGAAAAAGGAGAGGTCTATCTACTTTGAGGAAAGCCTTAAAGAAGAGGGTTTTGAACAAAGAGGTGATGTTCTGTGGGATGAGAAATCAGTTTGTGATTCTTGCTCAGACATCACAATAGTCACCCTTCTTCAAGAAGGCCAAGAGGAAGTAGAAGATGAGTTTGACAGGGTTTTGAATGAAGCAAAAGTGAACAAGTCAAACCATGATGCACTGCAGAGGGACTACATACATCAAAGGGCTTATGGTGATGAGCCAACAACCATTGATTTCTTGGCGGAAGGCACCAGCATGAAGGACCAACATTCAACAAGCTTCTAGGAACAAGAAGAATACATATATGTTGGAAGCATGTTTAAATCTGATCCACTCAGATGCAAGCCAATCTAAGTGACAGGCAAGAGGAGCAAGTCACCAAATCTCCTTCTCTTTCAGCCACTTGTCTGGCACCATAAGTCTTCTTGCTAGGAAGTAGACTTAATAAGTTTTCCTTTTGATCTAGGAGGGAAGTAGATGTACCTGGTTAGTTGTATATAGTAGTTTGCTTTCAATTTTCTTCCTTGCTTTCCCTAAGTGCAATTCGCACAAGTAGTGTTTTTAGTCTTGTGTGTGTTTTCCCTTGTGTCTAGGGTGAAAATCTTCATGTTTGATTCTTGGATCTTTTAGGGTTGTTGCTAACCTTTCTTCAAAGCCACATTCTGACTCCATGCCCAATAGACTTCAAGGCAACTGGTCTCTAAGCATAGCAGGCATGCTTCCCCTGGGAGTCACCAATTTGTTGACCATTTTTGGCCCAACAGGCCAAATATTGGTCCCCCCTTTTTTCATGTTATTCTGAGCTAGTACTTTTGATTTTGCACGAGTCTTGCAAATTTCTACAGACTCTACAAGTTTTATATGAACTCTGCAGGTCCATTTTTACGGAATCTGTAGAGCTTAGGTTTCTACGGACTCAGCAGTGAAGTTTTTGTACGGACTCTGCAGGTTTTCTACAGACTTCATAGGGACTTCTATGAACTCTATAGGTGTAGTCTTTTGGTAGATGAAGAATCAGTTTAGAAAGTGCAGGGTTTTACAAAGCTTCTTTAGACTTTTGTCTGAAGAAATTCATAAGGAAAAAGAGCTAAAATAGTTCAAAGACACTTTTTCTTAAGGTTGGAAGAGTGGTTCAATGACATAATCTTTTTGAGAGTTAGCATCTTTGAACCATTGAACCATTAAACTGGTTCAATGCTTTGCTTCATCGTGTTGGTTTAATCAAATGGTTCAATAGCTGAGGTTCTACGACTTGGTTCAGTTGGCTTGGTTCAGTTGGATTGGTTCATCACTTTGGTTCAATGCAAAGTTCAATCGACAAAGTTCAAATGCTTTGGTTTAATCAAATGGTTCAATCACTCGGTACACTCAGTCAGTTCATCAAATATTTCAACAAGCTTGGTTCAATGCTTAGTTTAAAGCTTGGTTCATGCCTTGGTGCAACAACCATTTGAACCATTGAACTCATTTAATCAATTGGTTCAATGGTTGGTTCAAAGGAGCGGTTCAATCAAAAGTTCAAGTCTCCCAAAGGACAAGTGCCCTTACAGAGGGCAGTTCTGGGTTCAAGAGCCCTTGTGGAGGGTAGGGAACACTTTCAAAGAGGCCACAAAGAGAAAGCCACAAAGGTAAGTTCTTTCAAAATTTTGTTAAGGCAAAGGCATAATTCCTTCAGACTTTTTGTCTAAAGGAATTGCTTCAGAAAAATAGTCTGAAGGAATTTGGAAGGGCACTTTGAAGGCAGCTGAAGGAATTCAAAACGTGTAGACAGACCAAGGAAAGAAAAATAATTTCTTCAAACCTTTTGTCCAAAGGAATTCCTTCAGACAAAAAGTTTGAAGAAATTCAAAAAGGAAGCCGCGAGCCCAGAAAATCCCAGAGAAGAACTCTGAAAAAGTGACAAGGCAATTCTTGTAGACTTTTTATTCGTGAGAAAAAACATCGCATTGAAAAAGTCCATGAAAAAATCCCATGGGCCAAAGCTGAAATAAAGAAGAAAGCTGAAGAAAGTCCAAGGGGTGACGGGCCTAAGGATGTCAAAGTCAAACATGGTGAACTAGCTATCAAAAATTCAAAACTAGTGATGGGTGCACGAACGTCAAATTTAAGGTAGTGAAGTAGCTATTTGTTTTTAAAATGCTTGAGCACCAACCAAAAAAAAGCCCAAGGAACGCATTGACCTGCTAGAAGATAGCCTCAGGGGCTGAAGGAGCTAGGAAGAAGACAAGTGCAGGAAAAGACAAAGCAATCCAAGTGGCAAAGGGGAGGTGAGTTATTGACAGATGGTCACCAAATGACACAAATAGTAAATGGTGTGGCCTGTCTTCTCTCTTTTGCATTTATAAGGGGACAAACCATGTGAATATCTAGAAGGAGTAGTCTATTCACAAAAAAGAGGTGGGGTCCATGCTTCCTCATTAATGTTGGGATGCCAAAGTCAAAGCAAGAGCTGACAATCAAATAGCTCCCTCTTCCCAAGGCTTAGAATGCAACTGGGCTAGCTTGTCAAGAGTGCCAAAGTCTTTTCCAGAAAGTGCCAAGTTATCTTCTCTTTCTATATATTGTGAAAATTCTCATTTGGAAAAGATCCAATCTCTCAACCTTAAGGCAAAAATCTACCCAAAAATCTCTCGGGCTTGTAAGGCAGAAATCTGCCAAATTTTACCTTAAATCAGGACTTAGCATTTTTACCTCCATCTAGACTTGCACTCAAGCACATGTATATGTTTTATTTTATGTTAAGTCATTTCCTTTTATGATTCTCACAAATTGATTCCAACATGTCTAGCGCATTGTGAAGTTTCTTTTCTGTAGGTCTGCCAGAAGTGTCTACAGCAAGAATATAGGCATGTGTGAATAGGCTACCAAAGTGTGTCTTAGAACACCTTTGATAGTTCCTTCCCCCCTGTATCTCTATAGACCCCCTAACTCACTGATGTAGAAGGGTTTCCCATATCAGATGAAGTGTATGGGCACTTCTTGGTGAAAAGCATATGTTTGGGCCTGAGTGGATCAAACTTTTTTGGTGTATCACCCTTTTTATTTTTTAGGTTTAGGTTCTATTTCAGTATCTCTCTCTCTCTTTTCAACCCCCATTTTTACATTTATTTGTTAGCAATAGGAGAAACTGGGGCCTAAAATATACATCAGAGGGAGCTAGCCCTTAACTAGAGACTCTCCCCTCTAGCTTCACTGGTCCCACAGGTGAGAGGGGAGTTTCCATTGTTGCATGTGGAAGGTAGGAGCTCAGCCTCCTACCCAGGGTGTAATCCACTACGTCAACACTTTTCCTTGGTCAACTCTAACTACTACAACAAATTTATGAGAAACTAGAGAAACTAACACTTTCTTATAGGGTCTACTCACACACTTGACAACTCAATCACATTTGGAGGTGATTGGGAGATTTTAATACAACCTCCAATATCTTACTTGATCATACCAATCCATTCTAGGAAATTTTATCAATATATTCAACATTGAGTCTTTATTAGGGTTCTAAGAGGGTTTAAGCCTATTTCCATTCTTAACAATCATTCATAAAGCATAGGCCCTCAATCTAAATACTAATTCCTAAAATTTTGAGCTATAAACCTTACCCATATACCATGAATAACTTAGGTTCCCATGAAAATGTTTGACAATCTAACAAACACAATAAAATCCTTCTTGGGTTGAGAACCCTTCATTATGTGCACTCAAGAGACCTTGAAGTACTTTTTCTTTTCTTAACTTTTAAACTTTGACTTGAAACTTCATGAATACACTTGGGATAACATACATCACCTCTAAAAATTCTAATAGGAGCTCAATCACCTTGAAATATGATCAAAGAACCTCATTAGACCATACTCTCTCTTTTCTCTCTTAAACCTTGACCTACAAACCACATTAGCCCTAAAAATGACCTTCATACCTCTTTCCATGCACTCTCCACAATTCTCAAATACTCAATCAACCTCATACATGTTTAAACACTATCATACATCCTTCATATGTCTTGACAACATATCATGATGCCTCATTTGGCCAAGTAGGGTTTGGAAGTGGTCTAGATGCATATTTGATCCAAAGGTCCTACCCTTATAGGCTCACCCTAAGACTCTCATGAGTGATCCAATGACCCTCATACATGCTCAATAAACTTCATATAACCACTCATGCCTATTTTCACTCATCTCACCAATCCATCATGTTCATACCTTCTTATAATGTCTTTTCATGTCATAACTAGGCTTAGGCTACTCAAAGACTTGTACCTTCATGCAACCATAATGTATTATTTGCCTTCAAATTGTCTTTCATGAAAACCTCCTTCAATTAAAACACTCCATAAATTCCCTTTATCACATCAACACACTACCAACTAGGCACACTCTCTCAATGACATCAACCTCATGCAAGATGTACCATTGACATCAATGACAACATTCAACAATCTCCCCCTTTATCATTGATGGAAACTACTCTAAAAAAATTATCTCAACAAGCAACTTCTCCCTCATCATTAACTATTTCTCCCTTTTACATAAATGGCAAAGTGATGTCTGTAACTCCTTAGATCACACTTCTTGTAATCAAAATACTCAACACACAAGACTGAGTTTATGATTCATAATACAAACATGTTCCCCTATCTCCATGTATACCTTATTGTAAAAACTCACCTGATCTTGGAGATAATGAACCACTTGATTATCTCCCCTTAAGTACTTGGCTTCTTAAATTATTTTTAGGGGTAGGAATTATACCCAAATCCTATCTTAGATGTCAAAAAGTTATCTTTGGAGGTGGTTTGGTCAAAATTTCTACAATTTGATCTTGTGTAGAGACATATTCAAGTCTAACACTTTTTTCACTTACCTACTCTCTTATAAAATGATACTTGATGGGAATGTGATTAGTCCTTGAGTGAATGATAGGCTTATTTGAGACACTTATATCACTTGTATTATCACAACAGATAGGGATATGACCATCATACTCTACCTTGTAGTCTTCTATGGTATATTTCATCCATAGGACCCAAGTGAAACATGAAGTTACTACAATATACTTAGCCTCACATGTGGATAATGCTATTAATGCTTTTAATTCTTGATTACCCATGAAACTAGGCATATACCTAAGAAGAAATCTCCTTCACTAGTACTCTTCTTATCATATAAAATTCATACTTAGTCTACATCTGTATAGGCTATCAAGTTGAACTCCTTGCTCTTGAATACCATGACCCATACTCTATAGTCCCCTTGAGATAATTAAGTATCATTTTGACTACTTGTAGATGATTTTCCTTTGCATTTACTTGAAACCTTCCCAAAAGACCTACTATTTGCATGATGTCAAGTCTAGAGGTAGTGGGACCTATGTGAAATTTGATTGACCTTTGAAGACTCATCTTCCTTTCTCAACTTACACCCTATGATCATAGGTGTACTAACTACCTTACAATCTTCCATCTCAAACTTATTCAACATATCTATTATGTATTTAGATTTCAAAATGAATATACATTTTTTAGATTGAGTGATTTTTAACCCAAGAAAGAATGATAGTTTTTCCAACATGGACATCTCAAACTCTTTTTTCATCACCTATGCAAAAAATTTGATCATGTTCTCATTTTTTCCACCAAAAATGATGTCATCCACATAGACAACTACTATCAACTGATGGTCATATTATGACTTTATGTATATATTATTATATACAACTCCTCTTTTTAATCCTTGATCCAATAGATACTGACCCAACCTAGCATACCAAGCTCTAGGAGCTTGCTTTAGACCATAAAGAGCCTTTTTCACTCTATAAACATAGTCCTTGTCCCTTGATAGTGAGAACCCCTCAGGTTTCTCTATGTACACCTTCTATTCCAAATTATTATTCAAAAAGGTAGATTTGACATCTATCTAGTATACTTTGAACCTTTTGAATCCTACATATGCTAGCAATAACATAATGGCCTCTAATCTTGCTATTGGTGAAAATGTCAACTCAAATTTTACTCCTTAAACTTTTGAATATCCCTTACATACCAATATAGCCTTGTTCCTAGTGACTTCTCCATCTTAATTCATTTTGTTTCTAAACACCCATTTTGTGCCAATGACATTCTTGCCTTTAGGCCTAAGAACTAGTTCCCAAGTCTCATTATTCTCTATTTGTTATAACTCCTCATTCATATCATCTATACAAAGTTTTTCTTTTCTTTCTTATATAATATTATTAGGTTAAATATTAGATAATAATGCAACATTTTCTTTATTTATATTACTTACCAGTCTTCTACTTGTTTACATACCTACATTTTTGTTGCCAATGATTTGAGATTCAGGATGATCTCTTTGAATCTATCTTAAGGGTAATTTTGAGTCCTATCTCTCCTTAACTTCTTCTTCATCAGCCTCTATATTTTCCTCTTCATTCTTTAAGTCAATATTCTCTAAAGTATCCTTTGACTGTGAGTGTGATTTCCTTGTCTCATCAATCTTGACATTGGTGCTTTCCACTATCTTTTATAACCTCTTATTATAACATATATAGGATGAGATCATTGATGAGTATCCTAATAATATGCCTTCATCATATCTGAAATCAAACTTTACTAAGTATTCATCATCTCTTTTGATGAAACATTTACTCCCAAACACTCTAAAGTATTCCACATTAGCAGGTCTCCCCTTCCACAGTTCATAGGGAGTCTTATTTCCATTAGTCTTTATCCATCCTCTATTCAAAATGTAGACTGTAGTGATTATTGCCTCTATCTAATATCCATTATATAATATAGACTCATTTAGCATATTTTTATCCATCTCTTAAAATGTCCTATTCTTTCTTTACACTATCCAATTATACTAAGGTGTCTTAACTACTGATAACTATCTTTGTATTCCATGAACCTCATAAAAGTCGTCATACTCATTAGATCCAAACTCCCTTCCTCTATCAAATCTTAGACACTTGATCTTCCCATTATTCTCATTCTCAAAAAGACCCTTTAATGCCTTGAACTTTTCAAGATATTTTGACTTTTCTTTCAATAATACTACTCAAGTCATTCTTGTGTAGTCATCTATGAGTAACATGAAGTAGCTATCTCCTTGATTGCTCTAAATTCTTGTAGGCCCATAGAGATTAGTGTGTATTAACTCCAAGGGTATTGTATTAGATTACTCCTTGGACTTGAACCTTATTCTAGTATAATTACCATGTTGATATGCCTTGTAAAGTATGTTTGTAGGTTTGATGATCATAGGCATATTCTTCATAGACTTCTTAGTGTTTATCTTAACCAGATTATCAAAGTTTAGGTGACCTAACATTTTGTTCCATATCCAACTTTCATCCATCTTACTCATAAATTATCTCTCCTTATCTCATTAAAGACATATAAATTGTTCTCAGTCCTCTTAGTATTTTCAATTAGTCTTATTGATTTAGCTCTCTATATCTTACACCCTTTATCATGGAAGCTTAGTGTGTGTCCTTGATTACACATTTTAATTAAACTAAGTAGGTTATGTTTCAAACCTTCCAAATAAAACTTATTTTGTTTCTTTGTCTACCCATTTTCCAAAATCAAGATACTCTTGCCAACTATATTGGTAGTTGTGTTGTCTCCAAACCTCACTATCCCTTCAACATTCTTCTTCAAAGAGATGAAATTATTTATGTCTCATGTCAAGTTTCTTGAGAAACCACTAACTTTATAAAATTTTATACCTTTATCTTGAATGTGAAAGGTAGTATGAACTATCATAGAATCCACTTTAGTCATTTATTCCTCCTTAGAAAATAGTCCATCTTGACTCTTGGGCTCAATATGATCAGTCCTAACTTGCTTTGGCTTTCATACTAATGTTTGAATCTTATCATGAATTCTAGGAGATTCATTTATCTTATTGAATATTGAGGTCCTTATACCTCTATTATAATAGAATCTTGAAATATGTCTCATATTATGACAACTATAGCAAATAACATTTATGTACTTACCTCTTAACTGATCAATCCTTTTCCCATGGTTCCATGATAACTTATCCCTTATTGTATTGGATGATTAATTGATATTTTCATGTTTTTAATATTGAATTATTCTAACTTCTCTTGATTTTTATCAAAATTTATTATCTTGTCTATGAGATGTTCATGTTTAGCCTTCAAGGAATCTATCTCTATCTTCAACTGGTCATACTCAACTTCCTTTGATCTAAGCCTTCTATTAACACCTTCTAACTGATCCCTGAGATATTTGATAGTATTTTTTTGATGATTAAAATTATAAAGATAATTTATGATATTATCATCAAGGTATAATTTATCTTATCCTTTTTCACTGTCATAGTAGACTTCTTCATCATACATGTTTTCTTCTTCTTTTTTATCACTAGACATCTTGTGTTTCTTAGGATCATCTTCAACCTATTAGACTTGCTTAGAAGGACCATGATATAATACCAATTATTGGAATCATAAGTAATTAGAGGGTAAGGGGGTGAATTAGTGTCTTTAAACAATCATTTAATTCTACTTAAGCATACATGAACCATTCATAAAATCATGAACATATGCAACCATACAAGATCATAAAACACATTACATATGTGGGAAACCATCAAGGGGAATAAAAACCACTTATTTATGAAAATATAATATATTCATATAACACAAAAGTCAATCTTTCATGAATCACCAACTTCACATGGATAACCAACCCCAACTAGTCAAGCACCCACTCAACTAGGCTTTAGCAAGCACCGACCTACAAGGAGGCACCAACCCCCTAGATGACTCAGCACAAACCCAGCCACCTAGAAAAATTTATCACCTTTATAAAACATTTTTTCTCACAAAATATATTATGACCATAATCATTATCTCTTCTCACTCTTATATCCCTCTCAAATTGCCTTTTAGGCTTCTTCACTAAATAAGGTCTCTTCAAGACAAATTAGGTCATATGACCTTGATATGCATCTATATTAACTCTATTATATATTTATGATAGTTTATATACACTCATATTATGGTATATAATACCTCCTTAAACTCTTTAAAGTGTTATTTCCTTTGCTTGCAATCTCAATCTCTCTAACTAGCCAATTAGGCCTATTAGGCCTTATTTTTATACAATCCTCTCGCTCATACACTTCTTGGTTGGGCATACACACTTTATCACTTGGGTTACACTTAAAATATGTCTTATAACACATTTCATACATGAATAAATCATTATAATTATTCATCCTAAAATTAAAAGACCAAAACCTCTTTTAGGCCTTAAGGAGACCTAATTCAATTAGGCCTTCATCTGTACACGTTACCCTTGATCTCTTTGGAACACTTTAAAAATCCACACATGGTAGGAAAAATTCATATACCACTCAAATAAACACCCATTAAGCTCATCTTAGGTCCATGAAACTTTCCATTACCAAGCACCACTTAAAGCACACCATTAGTACTATTCACATTAGGCCTTCACATACACAAAAAGGTCTATCTTGAACAACTAAAGATAACATATTAATTATCCACACAACCATGAAAATAAATCACATGCACAAAACATGCAAGACCTCAAAACCTTATTCAAGTGCATTAGACTTCATCACATAGGGCATATTGTAGACACTCTAATTTTGTATACTATATAGATTTGTTAGGTATCAAAGGCCCTTATTATTATTATTTTAATATCCTAAATATCCCTATCCTAAAGTTTAGTTTATTTACCATTAGTTAACTATTAATTTGTTTTTACAATTTACATTCACCTCCTTAACCACCTAAACCTATTAAAAATCTAGGGAATCTTAACCTTTTAACCACTTTACCCATGTATAACCCTATCCCCAACAACCTCACACTCATAAATAAAAATTTACTTGTGGTTAGAACAAACCAACATAGATAAATACTTTATCTACCAAATGAGGTGAATCATTATTGATTCTCCCCTGATTAGTATCAATTCTATGAATTAGTGGCAATCCATTTATACCCAACCAACCCTTTGTCTTAGGGCCTAGAAACTCTGAATCTCAAAATGTTGCTTGAATTTTTGGAAAACTAAGGAGACCTTAGCACCAATCAATTGGAATTATACTACATATAATATGCATTTTTCATCTTGAGCTTGAAGGACTACTTGTATTTGTGAGAAGGAATTCATTTTGCTTACAAATAGGTTTAAGGTAAGTAATTGTCTTGTTTATTTCATTTCTCATTAGTTTATTTGATTTTATCTACTTATCCAACCCTTAGAATACAAACCTATATCCCTCTATGTCCTTTGAGTATCCTCTATCATATTTTTAGTCTCTATTTTTTATTAAGTATAGTTCTAGATAAAATCAATGTTGATTCATTCTAAATCGGTACCAATTCTATAGAATCAGAACTGATCCTTCAGGATTGGCATTGATCCACTATGCTTAGTTTTTAAAAACATAAACCTTTTATCTTATACTCTTGTCTTTAAATCATTCTAATTTTATATTCTTTTAAACATGGCCTTGTTATGTAGATGTCTTTGCTTGGCATTATGCATGATGTCATTAATATTATTGATATGTCTATCTTATCCCAACCCCTTTCACTGATCAAAGTGGCATAACCTTCAAGATAGCACTTTTCACCATTATTTACTCTCCCTCTATTGAAGCCATTATTGACCAACTTGATTCTATACAAGAGGATGTGAATTTTTCTATGGCTTATTGAGATAAATACCTTACTTTCATTGATAACTTAAATAGAGATTAAATCATAATAATTATTGATATTATATATTTATATTTTGTAATTTCAAGTGTTATTTATCCACTTAATTATGAAAATAGTGAGTTGACATCCACTTGAAGAAGTTCATAACTTCCCAAAACTGGTTCTTAATCAGGTAGCTCACCTATCTATCTATTAATCTATTTTTGTCTAAGTTGTTTATTTGTGTGTAGGTTACTCTTCCAAGCCAAAAAAAAATCCCTTAGTCATTGGATGCAATCGATGTGCAACCATCTTCATATCTCTAGGTATTCATCATAAACCCTAATTTTTGATTAATTTTATAGTAAGTTAATAAAATTAAACAAAAAACAAAAAATAACTATAAGATTCTAGCATGCCTGATGGGACCACAAAGGTCTCATTTTTCTCATTATAATTCATTGTGAATTTATCAATTTTTCTCCCTTTCTCTTGATTTTTATCTTCATTCAAAATAAAATTTAAAATTTGTTTTCCTTTATAAAGGTTGAAAAGAACTACATCCATTTTTGCTTGCTTAGGAAATTCATATAGAATAATATAGGAAGTTAAATTATTATATAAATCAATTATTTCACACACATAATAAACCACTTACATAATAAATCCATAAAACATTAACATAAGGGAACCAATTGGGATTTCATCACCTAGTGGTAACCTTAATCCCAACTATCCTACTTGGATTTCATCACCAAGGGGAGAACCAATTCAGTATGTTGACTGAGTATAAACCTTGGTTATTTGATATATACTAGTTAAGCACCTAAAACCCTTACGTTACGGTGTGTGAAGTGAGGAGGTAGAGCCCAATACTAGGCCACATATCAATTCTAGAATAGAGATCTTTTTGAGCATAAACAAACTTGAAACCATCTCTAGATTGTCATTTCTTAGGAACTTCGGTAACCTTTCTTTTCTTTTAACTCAATTTAAAGTTAAAAAGGGAAAATCTCTCTAGGTATGTATTTAGTGTGTGTGTGCCTTTATTTTTCACTAAATATGAGACAATAAAAAAGACTAATGTTTTATTTTTTCTTTTATTTATATATTTTTCCTTCATCATTACATATTTTTGATGTGATAGTAGTTTTTAAAGCAAATTTAACCCCCAACTTCATCCTTATCCATGGAGAACTCTCACAGTCCTCCTACCTCCCTTGAGTCTATGGGAGAGGGTATTCCCTAGTATTATAATTAGGGTGATCCTAAATTTTCCATCATATTAGATAGTAATCTAATCATGATTAACCATTACCTTATATCTTGATCTATATGCATCCCACTTCCCCACATACATAGTTTGTTATGAATGCCTATGGAATGCCTTTAGAGGAAGGTGAAGGGTTTACCATAGCTATGGTATTCTCCCATAACAATCTTCCTCTAAAAAGTTCTAAAAATAACACTATGCAAACTTTAAGAAATCCACCTTCAGTAATGTCTAGTGGTCTATCCCCAACTAGTACCCAAGCTTAGAATGTCACCACACCTCAACATATGTCTATGTTACCTCTTACCATGGCACTTTAGAATTTAGTTATCTTGATCTAGGCAACTCTCCCACTAATCCAAACTATTGTACCTTTAAATCCCCTAACTTATCCTTTACATCAAGCCCCCATAGGTCAACCTCCTCAATAACATATCCCATTAACCACCCAATACATAACACCCACACAATCTAGGGTTTGCTTATATACCCTTACAAGCCCCATAGTATGTGGTGGCATGCCAACCAATTATAAACACCTCAGTTGGTTATCCTTTATCCTAGCCCTTTTCCACTCCACTTCCTACCTAACAACATCTATAATAGAATGTATTAGGAGGTATTCCTTATTAAAAATCCAACAAGACCTTATGAGTATCCTTATGAATAAGATAGCCAATTTGGAAGCCTCTGCCTCTAGGTAAAAAAATATACTCACTTACAAGTAAATTTGTAAAGAACCTATTAACCTAGTTTTTCTCATTAGACCATACCCTTCATAGTGGGGATTTTTGAAGTTTGAAAAGTTTCAAAATAAGGAGGATCTTTAGTAGCACCTTCGAGCATTCACACATTATTATTATCTTATAGTTCATGATGATGCACTTCTTCTCAAGACTTTTCCTATATTGCTAGTTGGACTAGCTTTAGATTGGTAAATTTTGATCCCTCAACATTCCTTATTTTATTTTGGGTAGCTAGCCCAAATATTCTTAGAGCACTTTTCTATCAACATCACAAGAAAAATAACTATCACTAACCTTTATGCCATTAGATAGTTTGATGATGAATCTATTATTAATTTTATGTCTAGATGGAAGAGTCTCATAAACCAACTCACATTTTCCCTTCCACAACCTAAACTAATTGAATTATTTGTGATATAATGTGCTAAACATATCTCATCAACATTATGAGTGAAATATTTAAAAACCTTTAATGAGGCCTTTTTGATGGCCCACAAACTATAAATTAGAGCCTTGGAAGAAGGGAAAGTAGAATTATGTATTAAAATTTTCAAATTTGATCCCTCTAAAGGGACTAAAAATAATAATACAAAATGAGTTATTAATGCGATTATGATAAAATCAACACCCTCATAAGCAAAAGGCCAATCTAAGCCTTCTACTTCTTAGACACAATCCCAAAAACCATTAACACATTTTCCTCCATGATAGTATACTCATTTGAGATAGTCTTACGTATCTCTCTTGGATAAGATATTGAAATAATCTCTCATCAAACTTCCTCTAGTAAGACCTCTTAATGACCCTTGTCCTAAGCCTAGTTAGTTTAAGGAAAATGACTTTTACAACTTCCATCATGTAATAGGTCATGACATTAATAGGTGTCACTATTTCAAGGGTCTAGTATAGAAACTTAGTAATCAAGGGGAATCATAGCTATATAACCCTAATGCACCCCCTAATCAGTCTATAGACATCTTTAGGTACTTATTTCCTAACCATGCTTCTATGTCTAATTCCATATATACTAATTCAAGAACAACCTCAAACCACAAAAACCATGTAATCAGTAAAATCCATTATCAACTTATACTTAAAGAAGTTGGTAGTAATTATATCCTTGATTTCCTTATAGGAAATGCCTTCAAGCTATCTAAATTAAGTGAAGTTATCTTGAACACTTCCCCAAGCTTTCTATATATCATTATTTGGGATCCACTTGATGAAATAGTATCTAAAAACATTCAGGATTATCAACTAGAAATAAAGGAGGAAAATACTATTGATAAATAGGCTTGTTTATATATTCCAAAATATATTCATACCATTCCTCATGTCATCTCAATACCTACATCTAGCATACCCATCCCCTCTAACTTACTACCCCTTGAAGAAACTATCATGTTACCTCAAACCAACTTAAGACCAATTCCCCTCATTAATCAAGAAGAGATAAATCTTATATAAATTAAATGAAAGGCTATAAGTATAAAAAAATAAAAACCTCATGACACTACAAGGAAAATCCTTAAAATATTCTCCCATTAGGATTTAACTCCCTAGATAAGTTATCCCTACTACCCCTGATCAAATTCAAAAAGGGAACACATTACTGCCACTGATTCCAACAAAAGAATCTATATTGGGACCCCATCCTTTAGCAAGACTAAAAGCCACCATCATAGAATACTCTACTAAAGAACATGTATCATCACAAAGGGATCTTCCCACTATGATAATGCTAATACATAACCCTTTAAACCCCTAATATCCACAAGTTTTAGGTGTAAGGTCTTATCCTAAGCATAAAGTACTAGCCCAAATATTCTTAAAGCACATTTCTATCGACATCACAAAAAAATTAACTATCACCGACCTCTATTCTATCCGATAGTTTGATGATGAATATGTCACTAATTTCATGGCTATATGGAGTCTCATAAACCTACTCACATTTTCCCTTCTACAACCCAAACTAATTAAATTATTTATGAGATCATGTGCTAAACATATCTCATTAATGTTATGAGTATAATCCTTCAAAACCTTTGATGAGGCCTTTTTGATGGCCCAAAAACTAGAAATTAGAGCCTTCAAATAATGGAAAGTGAAATTGCATAATATAAACTTCAAACTTGATCCATCTAAAGGGACTAACAATAATAATACCATAGGATTTATTAATGCCATAGTCATAAAATCAACACCCCTATAAGTAAAAGTCCAATCTAAGCCCTCTACTTATCAAACATAATCCCAAAAATCATTAACACATTTTCCTCCATGATAGTATACACCTTTAAGATATTTTTACATGTCTATCTTGGATAAGCTATTAAAAACATCTCTCATCTAACTTCCTCTATGAAGACCTCTTGATGACTCTTGCCCTAAGCCTAGTTGGTTTAAGGAAAATGACTTTTATAACTTACATCATGTAATAGGTCATGACATCAATAGGTATCTCTATTTCAAGGGTATAGTACAAAACCTTATTAATCAAGGGGAGTTATAACTAGATAAACCTACCACACCCCTTAATCAGTCTATAGACATCTTTAGGCAGTCAGTCCCTAACCACACTTCCACAACTAATTCTATGCAAGATAATTTGAGATCCACCTTAGACCATAAAACCCATGTAATTAATATAATCCATGATAAAATTCTACCTAAATAAGTTGGTTGTAATTCTATACCTAGTATCCTTGCATGAAATTCCTTCAAGCCATCTAAATTAAGTGAATTTATCCTAAAAACTTCCCTAAGATTTCTAGATCTCATTATCCAGGATCCACTTGAGGAAATAGTATCTAAAATCATTCAAGATGATCAACTAGAAATAGAGGAAAAGACTATCAAGGAATAGGCTTGTTTATACATTCCAAAAGATACACATATCATTATTTATGTCATCTCAATACTTGTGTCTAGCACACCCATCCCCTCTAGCTTACTACCCCCTAAAGAAACTATCATATTGCCTCAAAACTAGTTCCCCTCATCACTTGAGAAGAATTAAATCTTAGATAAATTAAGGGAAAGGATTTAAGTATAAAAAACAAAAACCTTATGGCACAATGAGGAAAATCCTTGCCATATCCTCCTATTATAATTGAAATCCCTAGAGAAGTTATCCCTGCTAGCCCTGATTAGATTAAAAAATGGAAGGTGTCACTGTCACTTATTATAATAAAAGCATATATATTGGGACCCCATCCTTCAACAAGACTAAAATCCACCATCATAGAATCTTATACTAAATAACATGTATCATCACAAATGGATCTTTCCACCATGATAATTCCAATACATAACCATTTAAACCCCTAATATCCACAAGGTCTAGGTGTAAGGGCTTATCTTAGACACAAAGTACTAGCCCAAATATTTTTAGAGAATTTTTCTATCAAGATCACAAGAAAAGTAACTATCACTGACCTCTATGCAATCAAATAGTTCAATGATGAATTTGTCATTGATTTCATGACTAAATGGAGGAGTATCATAAACCAACTCAAATTTTCCCTTCTACAACTTGAACTAATTAAATTATTTTCAATATCATGTTCTAAGCATATCTTGTCAACACTATGAATACAATCTTTCAAAACCTTTGATGAGCTTTTTCAATGGCCCATAATCTAGAAATTAGAGCCTTAGAAGATGGGAAATTAAAATTACATAGTAAAAACTTCAAAATTTATCCCTCTAAAGGGACTAACAATAATAAGAACAAAGGATTTGGTAATTCCATAGTCATAAAATCAGCACCCCCACAAGTAAAAGGCCAATCTAAGCCCTCTAATTCTCAGACACAATCCCAAAAAACATTAACATGTTTTCCTTCATAATAGTATAATACACCTTTAAGATAGTATTACATGTTTATCTTGGATAATATATTAAAATCATCTCTCATCAAACTTCCTCTGGTAAGACCTCTTGATGACTCTCGCCCTAAGCCTAGTTGGTTTAAGGAAAATGACTTTTGCAACTTCCATCATATAATAGGTCATGACATCAATAGGTGTCACTATTTCATAGGTATAGTATATAACCTTATTGATCAAGGGAATTTATAACTATATAACCCTAACACACCCCCTAATTAGTCTATAAACATCTTTAGGTAGCCCTTCCCTAACCACACTCCATGTCTAATTTTGTGCAGGCTAATTTGAGATCCACTTCAGAGCATGAAACCTATGTAATCAATACAATCCATGATCAACTTCTACCTAAATAATTTGGTAGTAATTCTATCCATAATATCCTTATAGATGTCTTTGATCCATCTAAATTAAGTAAAGTTATCCCAAAAACTTCCCTAAGATTTCTAGATCTAATTATCTAGGATCCACTTAAGGAAATAGTATCTAAAAACATTTAGTATGATCAACTAAAAATAAAGGAGGAAAAACTATCAATGAATAATTTTTCTTAGACATTCCACAATATATTCATACCATTCTTTATGTTATATCAATACCTGCATTTAACATACCCATCCCTTCTAGCTTACTACCCCGTGAATAAATTGTCATGTTGCTTTAAACCAACTCAAGACTAGTTCCTGTCATTACTAGAGAAGAGTTATATCATAGAGAAATTAAGGGAAAGGATATAAGTATCAAAAATAAAAACTTCAATCAACCATGAGGAAAATCCTTACAACATTCTTCTATTAGTATTGAACTCCCTAAAGAAGTTATCCCTGCTACCCTTAATTAGATTCAAAAAAATAAGACACCACTACCATCGATTCTAACAAAAACATCTATATTGGGACCCCATCCTTCAGCAAGACTAAAAGCCACCATCATAAAATCCTCTAATAAAGAACATGTATCATCACAAAGGGAGCTTTCCATTGTGATAATGTCAATACATAACCCTTTAAACCTTTACTATCCATAAGGTTTAGGTGTAAGGGCGTATCCTAAGCATAAAGTACCTACTGTATGGAATATTCAAATAACCAGTATGAAAGATCAAGGTTTGAAGTCAAAATAAACTTCCCTACCAATACCTCATAGGATTGAAAAATGTATTTATGACCCATTGAAGGTATCTTATTCTAAAATCCTTGATCAATTTCTCCAAACCTCCCTTATCACTCTACCACCCATAAAACCCATTAACACTCATATTAAAAAACCAGTGTGATATTGAGAAAACAATAAATTCACATATCATCAAATAACAGGTCATGATACATAAAATTGTAATGCACTTAAAGTTGTGGCTCAGAACTTATTAAAAGAAAATGCTATTTTAATGAAATAGTTAGGTCATGATTATCCCCATAGTCAAACTACTAGGGTTACATCTACCTTAAATAGTAGTATACTACCAACAATATCATAATGGGCTATAAAAGAAGATAAAACCTTTGATAGGGATCAATATCAACCCTTACTAAAACCTATAGATATGGATGAGTTTGACAACATGACAAACCCCACTTTATTTCAAATAGATGCAATTCACATAGCTAAGTGATCCCAAACCTAGGGTCATAAGACCCACAATCATGATAAAGCCAAAGTGACTATTAAAAAATCACCAGCTCCTACCATAAATAGTCCTACAACACCCACTTCAAAACCTATAATTAATATTTAAAGTGTAAAATAATAATACTTCAAAATTAATATAGATATCCATTCTAAAATAGGTTTATTAGTCCTCAATCAAGATGTATTTATATGAACTTGTCCAAAAATATCCATAGCATTGTGAGGCTATGATAAATTCCTTACGAGCCACTAAGATACAAGCTAATGAACCCCAACCTTTATCAACTTTCATTGCATCACTTTAAAATTGATTATCTATAACATTATATGATTTAGAAATATCACCTTTACAGCTTGATGACTAGGATCCCCCATTATTTACCACTACCCAAATTGATCAAACTTGAATCAAATGAGTAATTATTGATAATGGTGAAAGTATAAATATAATTTCCTCTCATGTGTTTAAGCAATTACAGTTACATGAGACTATTATAGACCAATCCTCATCTATTTTATGAGCATTCAATGGTATTGTCACCCTTACATTAGGAATGATCATCCTTCACATCCAATTAGGCATGTCTATTTTCCCCAAATTATTTTACATAATATAAGGGGAGTTTCAATACAACATCCTATTAGGGCATCCTTGGATATGTGTTATGTGTTGCATCCCCTCCACATTGCACTAATGTATTAAATTTGAATAAAAAGCTAAAATCCATAATATCCTAGCCAATCCCCATCTATTTAAAACTTGAAACCTCACCTTTCAACCAAATGAGTTTTAATTCCATTAAAAAACACTGCCCCATCATCATCCAATGAGGTGTCCTCTAGTATGACAATCCTTGCATCAAGGATTGGTAAGGAATCCATTGATTCCACATTTTAACAACTATCGATTAGAGAATATCAGTTGTTAACACTCAATACTCTCTCCATTCCTTAGGAATATGGGCATCTAAATAAATAAATTGTATATTGTCCTAACCTGGGAGAGATTATTCCCTTTGGTTCACCTTTCCTCCACAACCATTTGATCTATGGGGGAATCAACTAGCCTTCTTTAGGCCTTTCTAACCAAACCCATGCTAAACCATTTACCTCAAACTTTTCATCCCTAGATAAAACCCACTTTGCAAATTCATACCTATAACACTTTGCTTTGAAGGATTTTGGCATAGGATGCTACAAATAAGGTCCACATGAGGTTACATTGGGAGATTTTAGGAAACCCCATGAAAATCATGGCCTTAGTTTTAACAAAAACCCCAAAACTACCCTATAAATTACTCTTCTTCCTATCCTTGAAGAGGACACACCATCCTTACCATCTAGCACCCCTTCTTCGATAGATGTTTTTGTATCTATTCCTCCAAACTTTTTTTTTAATTCAATACCATTACCATAAAACTTCTTATCTATCATATGATGGGGAGGTTAAAACTATTCCTCTATTTTACCTAAACATGATAGGGCAAGATTTTCTCACCATCCTTGTTCTTCAGTGCTAGGATAATGAGTCGATCTTAAATCATTTACATGCAGATAGCTCCCATCTACATAAATCCATTCTGTCTAAAACCTCTAGTCTATTAAATGAGGCTACCATTGACATTAAAATATGATCTCATGAGACTCTATGAATAATTAAGGTCAAAAAATATTTAGATCCTCAGGAACACCAAGATTTCCCTACATTTTTTATAGATCATAGTGAGGCATTCACTTGGTCTTATAGTGACATGCTTGGTATTGATCCTTTTATTACCATCCATAACATTGTCACATTTCCTAATGTCAAACCTATAAATCAAAATATTCTAAATATGCACCATAACATCGCACTCTTAGTAGAGTAAGAGTTGTAACATATTTTATTTGTTAACTTCATCTAACCTATCAATTACCCTAAATTGGTATCTAATATTATCCCTATCATAAGACCCATAGGGTGACTATGCCTTTGTACTAACTTTCATGACCTTAAACTCACTTATCATAAGGATGATTTCCCTCTCCTTAATATCAACCAATTAGTGTACTTAATATATGGTCATGAAATGTTGTCACTTATAGATGGTCTCTTTGGATATAATTAGATCTTTATCACACCAAGAGATGAACATAAGACTTCATTTATTACTCCCTAAGGGACCTTTTACTATCAATTTATGCCTTTTGGCATAAAGAACACATGAACCACCTATTAAAGATCCATGACTTATATCTTCCATTATATCATCCATAAAATTATTGAGGTTATGTGGATGATCTTCACGGTAAGTCAAAATTATGAAGAGACCATCTTTTGGTGCTAAAGGTAATCTTCACTCACTTAATCTAGTTTTATATCCATCAAAATTCTAAGTAATGCATTTTTGGAGTATTTATGGGTAAGCTTTTAGGATTTATCATCTTTATTCAAGGGATATAAGTCAACCCCACTAAGATAAAATCCATTTTAGAAATGCCACCTCCATTTAATCTTAAGTAACTCCATAGTTTATAGGGTAAATTATAATGTATCCATCATTTTATCTCCTAGATATCCAATCAATGTCAACCATTCGATCACCTCCTAAGGAAAGGTATCCATTTTAATTGGAACTTTGGTTGTTAGGAAGCTTTCAATGCTCTTAAGAGCTACCTTATTTCACCACTAGTTCTCATTCCTCTAAAAGAAGGATAATCATTCTTCTTGTATATTTCCACAATGGATCATTCCCTATGATCTATGCTTACCCATCATGATGAATAACATAAAGAGTAGGTAGTTTACTATATCACTCACACACTTGTTGACTATGAGACATGTTATTACCACACAAATAAGTTATGCCTCCATCTAGTCTTTGTAGCTTCTAAGCTTTAAAATTATTTGCTCAATCACAAAACTTATGTGATCAAAAACACCAATCCCCTAAATTTTATGCACTTAAAGCCTTATCAGAATCAATGAATGGCCAAATGGATCATGCTTTTGGAAGAATTTGATCTTAAAATTATCCATCAAAAATTATTTAAAGGTCAAATCATTGATGATCAACTTGCTAAGGCACCCCTTGCTGATAACCAACCAATTAAATATGAATTCCCAGATGAATCCATAACCTTCACATCTCAAACAGATCCACAATATAAAATGACTCTATTCTTTCATGGATCTAAATGAAAGCATGGTAGGGGAGCTATAGTTATCCTAATCCCTCTTAGGGGACACTTATACCTCTATATTTAAGCTTGATTTTGATTTCACTAATAACATGGTAAAATATATGGCTTTAATCATAGGTCTCCAAATCATTATAGCCTTGGGTATTAAAAAACTTAATATCTATGGTGATTCCTAACTTGTGATCAGTTAGATTAAGGTCATTTATTAATTTAAGAATGATACCCTTCAAAAGTATGAAACCTTGGCTAATCAATTACTAGATACTTTGAGCATTATTCTATCCAATCCACTCTTCGATTAACTAACAAGTTTGTGGATACTATGGATTTATTGTCATCATTTATCCCATATTCATCTCAAGAATCTAAGTTATTTGTCCTTATCCATAACATTAATCAACCTTATTTTACCAATTCTAATCTTCCTTCCATCCATAGTGTGGAGGAAAATCAATTATATCTTTGATACGCATAGATATTTGATTACCTATCAAAGGGGATTATTCCTTTGGATCTATCTAGAAATGGTAGGCAAGATTTTTAGCATCACATCACATGTTTTATCATACTAGGGTGTGTTATTTATAAGTGTGGTTTTAATGGTATCTTACTTCACTGTCTCTAGAATTTTGAAGCTACCCTCGCTATCAAAGAAGCTCATTATGGGTCATGTGGTTGAAATTTTAGTGGCTACACCATCACTAAGAGAATTTTATGATTAGGTTATTATTGGCCCACTTTAAATAAGGATTGTTGTGAGTAGATTAAGAAATGTGTAAAGTGTCAATAGTATACTAACCTATCACATGTCCCTAGTCAATCATTACAAGTAGCACAAGATTTTTGGCCTTTTTCCTAGTAGGGGATCAATCTTATAGGTTAGATTAATCCTAAATCTTCCCATTATCATGGATTTATCATTACCACCACTAAATATTTTACTAAGTGGGTAGAGGCTATCCATCTTATCTTAACCAAAGAAAATAAAATTATTGAGTTCGTTAGTCAACATATTATTTGTCACTTTGGTGTTCCTCATAAGATCATCATAGACATTGGAAAATATTTTAGGAACAAAAGGGTTCAAGAGACATATGATTATTTTATCATTAATATAAGTTTTTACTCACCTTACTAGCCTCAAGCTAATGGATATGTTGAGGCATCCAATAAAACTCTTGTTAAAATCCTAACCAAAGTTGTTAATGAAGTGGGAAAAAATTGACATCTTCATGTTTATTTTAACTTATGGGATTATCAAACTAATATTTGAACTCCTAAGGGTGCTCTCCTTTCTCCTTAGTATATGGTACCAAATTTTTACTTCTTCTTGAGGTTCAAATTCCTTCCCTTTTCATCTCCCTTAAAGATATCATTTCTGAGGATAATTTTTGTCAAGAATGATTAGCCCAGCTCAAACTCTTGGATGAGCATTAATAGACTACCCTTGACCATCTCCATGTATATCAGGAATGAATAAATCATGCCTATAATAAACATCTAAAATAATGTGAATTTAATATTGACAACCTTGTCTTAAAATAGAATCAACATGTCACTAATATGAAAAAAAGCAAATGGGGAAAATTTACTTTGAATTAGTTTGGATCATATATTGTCACTCATAAATATATATTTGGGACATATCACTTGGCCTCTCTTTATGGAAAATCATAACAAGAGCCTCTTAATTCATTGCATTTATGTCCTTTCCATTGTTAATAAGTCTTAATCACCTTGGTTCACCTAGCTTATTTTATTTTGGTTTAATTTGATAAAATCATATCCCTATTATTCTTATACCAAATAATGATATATAGAGACGTGGTTACCTGATAGTAGTTTCCATTTGAACCTTGAATATAAATACCCTATCTCTATTTATAGCATTTTGTAAATGGATAAGCTTTGCCTATAGTGGGATGGAGCTCCAAATCATTATTTCCTAAAATCCCTTATTATCACTAATTCATTTTGAAAATAAGAGTATTATCTTGTGCAATAAATATTTGGTAAACTATTCTAGGATGTCTAAGGCCAATCGATAAAGAAATAATATCACTGGGATCAGAACAAAATCAAAATGTCTAAAAAATAAGAAAAAAAATAGGTTGATCCCTTGAAGGATTGTTATGAAATCTATAAAATCTACAAATATATATATATGGTAAAAAGTGCAGATTGCTCCCACAAAAGACAGTTGCTTCAAAAATCATCTCTTAAAATATATACTACTCCCTTGAAGGATGGCTATCATGTGTAAAATATCACAAGAAAGTTTCTCACATTGATCAAATTTATTTATTTAGTAGACTTCCTGCATTGATCAGTTTGCATAGATTGGCACAAAAGGATTCTAGGGTTAACCTTAGTTTTGGGTATACAAAATGAAATAATATTCTTCTTAAAAGACTTCACTTTATATCAAAGTACATCCTTAGAAATTTCCATCTCAAAACCAATAAGATCCTAAACCTATTTGACTTAAGGTTGTTAGGCTATTTATTAACAATCAGCTAAGGACTCACATGCATTCATTTCAAGTAGTTTTCTTGGGATATGGTACGAGCCAATAATGATAAATTAAAACCTTTGTAAATCAAATTTGTTGTAGTTAATTAATTAAAGATAGATTTTCCACATATATCAAAGAATATCCTAATCTAGTAATCCAAAATATATAAATCTCAGAACATGAATTCTATCCATAGTAATCATAATCCATAATCTAATCAATAATATAATTCACATCCATAAATAACATAATCATGATTTATAAGCAGTTTTAACATTACATAAAGCTTTAAATCCATAATCCATCATCACATAGCATAAAATATATAATCCATGATCAATAATCAAATGTACATCCATAATCCATAAGTATTTTCACATAAAAGTCCATAATCATAACTAAATTAAATCCATAATCACATAATCAAAATTTCATCCATATTAATTCAATCATGAATATTTTAATATAGTAGACTCACATAAATCCATGCATAAAATAATCAAAATCACATCGATAATAATATAATCATGATCCATAAATATTTTAAAATTTTATATCAGTTTTATCCATCAAATACATAATCTAAACCCATAATCATATCACATAAAATCCATTAATCCATAATCAAATGCACATACATGATAACAATAATCCATAAACATTTTAATAAAAATCCATAACATGTAACAACCATAATCTATAACATCATTTAATAATCTAAATCACTTATCTAAATACAAGTATCCATGATAACATAATCCATAAACATCCATAATCCATAAATAAAATCCATATGAACATCCCAACTCATAATCATGAATCATATATATAATGATCAAAGTATACATCACAAATATCTATATACATGTTCATGGCTCTCTGACCAGTATAATAAATATAAAAATAAATGAGCTACTCTATAAAATGAATCCTACTCAAATGAATGATCCCCAGAGCTCCACCACTACCTTTGCTCCCATCTCCTCCCCCATAGCCATCCCTCCTCTAATACCTCCCATGGGATACACTCCCTATACTAGCTTCTGTTATGTGTGCCTACATGGATGATCTACCCTGTGTGGCTAAATGGGTAACATAGCATGAGATATCTAGATGAAAATCTAGAATGATCTACTCATAGTACCACATCTCCACTACTAGCTCCATGTACCTATCAATTCACACTATTCCCACATATCTTGTGTTTGGCCCAACCACCCCTACAACCATATATCTTAAATACCTCTATCACCCCTCTATAATTTATCCCTCTCTAATTGATATTGATCTCA
This sequence comes from Torreya grandis, assembly GCA_037957365.1. NCBI lineage: Eukaryota > Viridiplantae > Streptophyta > Pinopsida > Cupressales > Taxaceae > Torreya > Torreya grandis. Next base: position 1,420,322 of record JARHVA010001714.1, read on the forward strand.
AGCCTCCACTTCTAGGTCATGGCTTAGCTATAATGAGTTTAAATCCACTTGTAGTGTATCCAATCTAATCTGGAGTGTGTCCCACTCAATCTACATCATGGTAAGATCACCCTATGCTATGGCCACCTATCCCTATAAGGAAATACACTAGGCCCTTAGTATATCACACTCTATAATGATCTCTATAATATCAATCTCCTCTTCCTTGTCTATTTCTTCTTTTCCCCCATCCAATCCCTTCTCCATCTCATCTCCCATCTCTTCCTCTCCTCCTCCATCCTCCTCAGCATTCTCCATCTCCTTATCAGTTCCCTCTTATTCAGGTCATACCACCTTGTCCTACCTCACAACCCACTATCCTTCCCACCAAGTTAAGAATGCTAGAGTGTACCCTACATCCTCCACATTTTATCCCATTGCCTCCTCCCCCTTGGCATTTTTTAGAACATCTATGATGTCTAGATACAAGACTAAAGGATTTGTCTCATACTACCTATATACATGTGAGGCCCATGGTATGTCTTACACTGACCCAAACTATCTCCTCACTCACCTAAAATGGAAGTACTCCATGTGCTCTATCCTTTATCTTATCACCCACCTCTCCCTCCAAATACCTATGAGCTTGTCCTCTCCTCCAAGCCACATATGAAATATGAGATAGGATCTCCAAATGATATCCCCATCTCAGAACCCCTCTAAAACTCCTTGGTAATACTCTTGGTCCCAAATAATGCCATTTATGAAATATTGAACTAAATTTTCCTTCTATCATAAGAAGTCCATGATGTAATCAATCTCATACCACCGTATCCATGGGGTACCAATAGGATGCACCACCCTGATATGCTCATATGCCCAATAATGTAGAATTATGATCACATCTAATCTATATCTCTTATGGGTCCTCCACCCCCATAACTCCCTATAGACCTATTTCAATAGTGTAGATGTTTAGGCAAACACTATCATGTGCTCTAAAATATTTTTGACCACACCTATAAGGCTCCATGGGAACCTGACTCCTACTAAGTTTGGGAGTTCATAACATGAGATCACTAATAACATTGTAGTTATAAAACCCCTCCCCTCTGCATCAGCTTCTTATAAAGGCTCAAACACAAAACCACTAGCAGTAAAGGTGATATCCATAACATCCCCACCATATAGACATGTTAGTGTTGTTCCCTATCCCCACTCATCGAAAAGAACTATAGCCACTCCATGTACAAGAAGTCATAAAATCTTATAGATGTCCTCCTTAGTAATCATCATCTCCCATGTGGGTAACCATAACATCCCAATCATCATGTCCCATCACTCTATTAAATCAATTAACAATAGTATATCTTGATGAATGTATCAGTAGTAAGACACTCCTCTTAGGCCTATGACCTCTAGGTGTACCCAGTCATCATCATTAAGCTAGTCTCATAGCCACTTCAATAGAGGTGGCACTTTATCCCACATCTAAAATATAGTTTGTGCCTATTACCATAATCCCCTATAAGTCTTAAGTCTCCCAAAAAATTTACTTATTCTAATCGTAGGTACTAAATTTTAGCCTTTAAATTAATTTAGTGAATTGACATCAATCCATTATAGATCAATGCCATTTAATTTGAATTGGAATCATTTCAACTATTTTATTGGGAATTGACATCAATTCTTTGGTACCCTGCTACCCAAGGCTTAACATATATTTTAATCCTATAGAGCATTAAACTCAAAAAAATCCCCACAAAAATTAATAATTAATAGGGCCTACCTCATCTTTTGATCATCATTATCACCTCAAACCACTACTGATAACCTCCATTTTATCTTGCATCATAATCATCATTTGAATTCTCACTTATTAATTCATTTTTACATAATATCAAATGAGTCATTTGCATGTTATATTTGCTTATATACCCAACTTTGGATCAGTGTCAATTTATTTTGGATTGACATCAATTTGGTAGATTGATACTGATTCATTTTAGATCAGTGATAATTTGCCTATTTTTTCACTACTTTTAGTTTACACACATTTAGTCTTGGTCCATAGCCTCACCTTGATACCTTGCCACACCTACCCTATTCTTTGTCCTATACCATTTTAGGTTTGTGGATTTTGACCCCTTGTTGGTCCCACAACTTACATAAGGCATGTACTCTTTTGGGTATCTCCCCTTAGTGGGTCTCAAGAGTGCATTTTCTATTGAAAATAGTTGTTTATAGGTAGTACACACATTTTATATCACATTGGATGTTTTAGTCAGCCAAACCCTATCACTTTTCTCTTGTTTCACCTTTTTTAAGCCCACTTATTGATAGTTGTGGCATTTTATTAAGAGATTTGCCTCGGGGCATCTCTATATGTATTACCTTACATCTTGTGAGTGAAAAACATATACTTTAGGTTATGCATCCACACTTTTAGATCTCATTTATTATCTACGCATCCCATCCACTATTCCATTTTTTAAACCTATCACCCACTCCTCATCCTATGCCATCTCCCAATTTGAGGGGGGATATCTCTTGACATAAACCTAGGGAATTGGACCTCTCTTAGGTTTTATCTCATGGCACATACTCCATACCTCTCTACCAAGAGGGGAAAATATAGACACTATAATTTCATATACTATATATGATTTTTTAGGTGTCATAGGATTTTAGTATTTTAATCTCTTAAATATACCCATCCTAAACTTTAGTTTATTTACCATTAGTTACCTGATAATTTACTTTTACAAATTACCTTTTTACATCCTTAACCACCTAAACATATTAACAACCTAGGGAATCCTAACCTTTTAACCATGTATAACCCTATCCCCAATAAACTCATACTCATAAATCAAAATTTACCCATGGTTAGAATAAACCAACATGGTTAAATCCTTCAACTGCCAAATTGGGTTAATCATTACTAATTCTCCCCCAATCAGTACCGATTATCTAGATTGACATCAATCCATTTATACCGAGCCAACCCTTTGGCTCAAGGCCCAAAAAATATAAATCTTAAAATGTTGATTGAATTTTTGGAGAACTAAGGAGACCTTAGAACCAATTCACCATAATTATGCTACATATAATACACATCCATCATCTTGAACTTGAGATAGTACTTGCATTTGTGAGAAGGAATTCATTCTATTTAAAAATAGGTTTCAGGTAAGTACTTGTCTTATTTATTTCATTTCTCATTATTTTCTTTACTTCTATCTACTTATCCAACCCTTAGAATATAGCCTATATCCCTATGTGTCCTATGAGTATCCTATCATATTTTTAGTCTTTTTTTTTAATTAAGTGTATTTCTAGATGTAATTGATACTGATTCATTCTAAATCAACATCGATTCTATAGAATCAACATTGATACTTAAATATTGGCATCGATCCATTGTGTTTAGTTTTTAAAAACCCAAGATTTTTATCTTAAACTCTTGTTTTTAAATCATTCTAATTTTATATCCTTTTAAACGTGGCCTTGTTGTGTATATTACTCTACCTGGCATTATACATGACATCATTACTATTACTAATTTACCTACAGTATCCCAACCCTATTTCATTGATCAAAGTTACATATCCTTCAAGCTATCACTTTATGACATTGTTTACTTTCCATCTATTGAATCTTGACTAACTTGATGTTATACAAGAGGATGTGAATATTGTTATGGATTATTAGGATGAATACTTTTCTTACATTGATAACTTAAATGAATATTAAATAATAATCATTATTGCTATTACATCTTTATCTTTTATAATTTCAAGTGTTATTTATCTACTTAATTGTGAAAAAAGTGAGATGACATCTACTTGAGGAAGGTCACAAATTTTTGGGATTGGTTCCTAATCAAGTATCTCACTTCTCTATCTATTAATATATTTTTGTCCAAGTTGTTTATTTGTGTGTAGGTTATTCTTCCAAGATAAAAAGAAGTTCCCTCAATCATTGGATTCAAGCGGTACAAAACCATATTCATATCTCATGTTATTCATCATAAACCCTAATTTTTCATTGATTTTTTATTAATTTAATTAAATTAAATAAAAAATGAAAAAAACTACTATAACAAATAGAGCCTCAAAACCACCTCTACAACTTACTCAGAACTGCTATTTTTCCTCAAAGACTAGTCATGGTGACTCAGACCTCTAAAACTTATATAGACATATTAAATGACTTTTGATATATGTATATGATCTTATGAGATCATTATATCATTCTTAGATAAAAATGTATTATATTCAAAGGGCAAATATTGGTCTTGTAAACCAATCTCATGACCTTATATCTCATTGTCTCATCTGAACCAGATAAGTTAACTTGTGAGAAACTTTTTAACCAAGTATTAATAAGACATACCAATCCTAAAAAATATCTCCATGTACTTGGTTTCATCACTCTATCATGATAACACATTCTTAATTATCTTCTCACTACTGCCTAGGTTTTTCATTATTTCAACCATTAGGCTTGTTGTAACTAACTAAATTGGATGAATAGTTTATCACACTTTATGGATATAACCTATCCATAAACCTTCATGGCCATAAAATATTAGTCTCAATCTTCATCCTCCATTTATTTGTATACTTTGACTAATCAACTCTGACTACTACTATAAATTTCTAAGAAACTAACACTTTATTATAGGGTCTACACACACACTTGATAACTCAATCACACCTAAAGGTGTTTAGGAGATTTGAATATAACTTAAATAGCTTAATTGATCATACCAATCCATTCTTGGCACTTTTTATCAATATCTTCAACATTGAGTCCTTATTAGGGTTTTAAGAGGGTTTAAACCTATTCTATTCTTAACAATCATTCATAAATCATATCCCCTCAATCCAAAAACTAATGCCTATAATTTTGAGCTAGGACCCTTCCCCATTTAACATGAATATCTTATTTTACCATGTAAAGTTTTGACAATCTAACAAACACAATAAAATCCTTCTTAGATTAAGAACCATTCATTTTTTGCACTTGAGAGACCTTAAAGCACTTTTTCTTGCCTTAGATTTCAAAATTTGAACTAAATATTAATGAATACACCTAGTAAAACATACCTCAACTCTAAAAATGTTTATATGATCTCAATCACCTTGAAATTTGATCATGACCCCTCATTAGACCACACTCTCTTTCTTTGCTCTCTTAAACCTTAACCTGCAAACCATATTAGGCTTTAAAACTGACCTTCATGCTTCTTTCCATGAACTCTCCACCACTCTCACATACTAAATAAACCTCATACATGTTTAAACACTATCATTCATTCTTCATATGCCTTGACAATAGATCATGATGCCTCATTTGGCTAAGTAGGGTTTGTAAGTGGTCTGGATGTAGACTTGGTCTAAAGGACCTACCCTTATAGTCTCACCCTAAGAATATCATGAGTGTTATAATGCCTCTCATACATGCTAAATTAACCTCATACAACCACCCATTCCTATGTGCACTCATCTCGTTAAGACACCATACCCATACCTTCTTACAAGGTCTTTTCATGTCATGACTAGGATTAGGCTATTCAAAGACCTATACCTTCATATAACCATAAGGCATTATTTGACTTAAAATTTGCTTTCATGACAAAATCCTTTAATGAAAAAACTCCATAAATTCCCTTTATCACATCAACACACTACCAGCTAGGCACACTCTCTCAATGGCATCAACCTCATGCAGGATGTACCATTGACATCAATGACAATATTCAATACCATATAAATTAAAGGCACCCCTAATTTATGAGAATACTAGGGAAAGTTATGCCAAGGAATCCATGGGTATTTTGATGGCCTAAATCATGTCCATTTTAATGTGAGTCTTGGTTAAATGTATTACCAAGAGGTTTTGACAGACAATAAATAACACTAAATAGTGTTGAGTACTGTCATTGATGTCAAAGGTGGATATTATGAAGGTTGATGTCAAAGGTGATTAAGGATAATTGGTACTATGTGATGTGACAAGGTGTATGGAATATTGTCATCATAGAGTGTCATCATGAGAGAGAGAAAGAGAAAATTTAAAGGCAACTAATATCTTATATCTACATAAAAGGTAAAGGATCAGGTAAATATAAGGGCAAGTTGCCATTTAATTGCTTTAAATATAGTAAGATTGGTCACTTTCAAGGATAAGAATGAGCATAATAAAGAGATTTATGAACATCATGGTGATGATAAGAATTTATATAAGCTTGAAAAGAGAAAAAAGAGTTTTAGGAAGCATGAAGGCAAGAAAGGGTCATTCAAGAATGAGAAAAGTTTCTATAACAAAGAATATAGTATCTCCTCCGATATAAGTGACACAAGTATATCTAATAGTGATGATGACACAATGATCATGATAGAAATGAAACTCTATTCATGACCATAAAAATAGACAATGAATGTTGTTTAAAAGGGAAAAGTCTTATGGATGTTGAAGAATTAGATGAAGAAGAGGTTTAAGTGAATCTTGAGGTAGAATGGGTGAGTGATCTAGAAGAGTTGAAGTTACAAAAAAGGAAGAATCAAAAACCAAGAGCATTGGTTAAGAGTTATGAGGAACAAATCAATCTCTTTGAAGAGAGATTAAGTAACAACACCAATGAACATGATGAGATCATTAAACAACTAGAAACTCATATTGATATTGTCACTGTAAGTCTTAATACCAAGGAAGAATAATGAACTAAGTTCAGAATAGAAATGGAGTCCTTAAAGGAATAATTGGATCAAGCAACAAACAAGTTGAAGACACATAAAAAATTATAAAAGAGCACTAAAGTCCTTGGTGATATTTTGAATGGCCAAATTTCTCCACATGACAAGATAGGTCTTAGTTTCAAAGAAAACCAAAAAGAAAACAAGGAGAGTTAGACCTCAAAGGACAATGGACCATCAAGAAGTGATGGTACTGATAAAGTAAAGACTTATATATAAAATGTCAAATTTGAGACTCAAATTGATCATCAACAAGTCAAGAAGAATGTGTATCCTTTAAGAGACACAAAAGGTAGATATTCATCATTCAAAATCAAACATATAAGATATGTGAATTATTTCAATGGTTAATATTTCTCATGCAATCAATATGGGCATAGAGTTGTGTATTGTAGACATCATGCTAGAATAAATTCCTCATGGAGGAATAGGATGAATGCTCATTTCAATAGTATAAGTAGAATTCTATTCTATAATTGTGATCAAAGAGGAAATATTACAAGGGATTACAAGATGAGGCATATGAGAAAGATCAGTCAAGACAAAAAGGTACATAGTCATACCACTGGCACGTGGATCAAGAAGTGAGATCTTATGGATAAGGTGAAAGAGGAGTAGAAGACTAAAGGAGAAGAATATATACTAGCTCAGACTACCTTTCACATCCAATATAAAGGCATGAATTAGTATATATATATAGTGTTTTCTCAAGTCACATGATAGGGGACACAAGCAAGTTCATTTCATTGAAGAAGAATGTTATAGGGACAATAAGATTTGGAAATAACACAACTGCCAATATTTTTGGTAAGGGTATCTTGAATTTGGATAATGGGAAGACCAAGATAGAGAATGTGTTGTATGTAAAAGGCTTAAAACATAACTTTATTAGTGTAAGTCAAATGTGAAACCAAGGACATGTCCTGACCTTTCATGATAGAGGGTGTAATATAAGGAGAGCCAAATCAGGAAGGCTAATTGCCAATGCTAAGAGGATTGATAACAATCTATGTCTTGAATGAGATCAAGAATGAGAGATGTTTTATGATCAAGATGGATGAATATTGGTTATGGCATAGAAGGTTGGTCCATATAAACTTTTATAATTTGGTCAAAATAAGATCAAAAAATTCTATGAAGAATATGCCTAAAATCACCAAACTTTTAAACACACTTTGCAAGGCATGTAAACATGGTAGTCAAACTAGAATAAGGTTCAAGTCTAAGAAGTATTATACTACAATAAATTTAGAGTTAATACACATTGATCTATGATGACCTACTATAATCCAAAGCATTCAAAGAGATAGTTATTTCATGTTACTCATAGATGACTACACAAGAATGACTTGGGTAATATTCTTCAAAGAAAATTTAGAAGCTCTTGATAAGTTCAAGGCATTCATGGTTTTAGTTGAGAATGAAAATAAAGAAAAAATTGAATGCCTAATATTTGATAGAGGATGAAAGTTTTGGTCTAATGAGTTTGATGACTTTTGTGAGGTCCATGGGATAATGAAATAGTTCTCAATGGCTAGGACACCTCAATAGAATATGGTAGTGGAAAGAAATAATAGGATAGTTTAAGATATATAAAGGACTATGATAAATTAATCAATAATATGTAATGGATAATGGAGAGGAAATGAGCATTGTAGTCTACATTTTTAATAGAGGATAGATAATGATTAATGCTAGCAAAACCTCTTATGAAATGTGAAAAGGGAGACCTACTAATGTGGAACACTTTAGAGTGTTTAAAAGCAAATGCTTCATCAAAAGAGATGATGAAGACTTAGGTAAGTTTTATTATAGGTCTGATGAAGGAATATTATTGGGAACATGTGCTTCAAGAAGACTCTAACCTAATTTTGCTTGAAGAGCATAATGATGGAGCAATAAAGTGCAAGATCAAGATAAGATATTGTTTTTTAATGTTTGTGTTGACAAGAGGATGTCCTTTTAGCTACCTAGCTTGGTTAGAAGATGTTAAGGAGGAGACATCATAGGTTGTGCTTAATTCAGATAAAAAATTTGAGCATCAAGAAGAGAAAGATCATCTTGCCTATCCACTATAAGATGTTTATATGTCCAATCAATCAAATTGGGTGGATAAGTTTATTTTTGTTCTTTTTTTTTGGAGAGGTGTATTGTCAATATGCTCATTATACACTCCTCTTCCATATTTGGGTGGCTAACCTCAGGCCTATAAATTATGTTAGATTAGTGAGGAAGGGAAGCTAATTTTTGAAACCAATCAATGGTTTTGTATAGGTTATTTTTTTTAAAATTAGTTTAGGATAGGTAGTTTCATGCTTTTCTCCAAATGCCTTTGTATACATTTTTTTAGTAGACTAGTTGTCCTTGCTTTATTTTAGGTTAGTTTCATTTATTTTCTATGTTTCCCTTCCATAAGTGCCTTGGGAGCTTTATTTCTTTTGTTCTTGTTGTCCTTTTTCTTCAAGAGGGGTTATCTAGAAAGAGCTAGCCTTGTATCTAGTTTCAAATCAACTCAGTTGTAGAGGTAGGGGACTCCATGCCCAATGGACTAGATAAGGCAAATTGGTCTGGGTTCTCAAGCATAGTAGGAATTCTTCCCTATGAGTCACCAGAAATGTTGGCCATTTTTGGCCCACATACAAAACTACCTAGATGTAGTGTAGTCTCTAAGAGGTCCTAATGTAGATAAATAAGCAAAGTTATTGATTCGTTAAATTTTCAAAGAGCTTGAGCAAAGTTCTAGATGGAATGAGTGAACCAAAAGTATCATGCAACTTTCAAGGCTTTTGAAACACTTTAAGTTAACTTAAAGTGTAAATTGTCAATTTATAAACATAGGTCCAGAGTTATAGAGACCCTATGGGGTGTCAAGAGTGCTTATAATGAGTATTAAAGTTCATGGTATTCATCTAGTTTTTCATTGTGTTTATCTAGATATTTTGGGTCTAGTGACAGAAATTTTGAGTAGGCAGTTTGATGACATTATCATTGTCACATCTAGATGAGTCAAGGAGAATTGTTCATATGGTTATGATCAAATTAGTCCAAAGTTTTTATGTGATAAATTTTAGGACATGCATCTAAGTGCAAAAAAATTTATTGAGGTCCAAAGTTGGCCTCTCAAATAAATTTTTTTAAGTTTCCATACTTAGCCAACTTGTAAAAGAGCTTAAATAGAGCCGAGTGGGAAGTTTGATGATGATATATCTTGCACATGTGTCATCCTCAAGATAAAATTATCACATGGGTCTGCTCATCTTTATACTAAGTTAATATGAACTAAGTTTTAGGTCATGTAATGAATCACAACAAAAGATATACATGTGCAAAGTTAGGCTCCAAAGAAGTTTGATAGTGTTTTCCCATACTTAGCCAAATGAACCAAACCATCGTTAGGGAATCATGAAAAATTACAAAGGTGAGATCACTTGAAAATTTTGTAAATTCACTTAGAAATATCTTAGAACTGGATCAAGTGGGCACAATATTTTTAATATTAGGAACATCTCCATCAAATTTGGTCCCTCCATGATTTTTGTGCTTCAAGATATAAATATTCAAAGTTGGTCAAATAATGGGATACATTCACATAGATTTTAACTTTAAGACATTTCAAAAATCCATTGGATCTTAAATTTTATGGTCTAAAGGATGTCAAATACATCCACAGAGACATCAAATAATGGTTACATGGACATCAATTTTAAGACCTGGTAAATAGCCATTTGTTTTCAAACTAAAGTAGATCCAATGATTGGCACTCATTCATACAGGAGATCAATGGAGTGAGATGAGTCAAAAGGTTAAGGACCTTGATAATCCACCATGTGGCATAAACGTGTAAAGTAGATAGACTGATAGTGTGTCTTGAAGGCAAACATGGGATTGTTAAGTGAAACTAGCTCAGATAAGCATGACAAGTCAAGGGCAAGATTGATGGCTCTCACTCAGTCATACAGATCAAGATCAATGGATAACGATGGGTCAAAATGTCAAATATGATGAGTCATGATCAATGGCCAATAAGGATTGATCTTGAGACATTTTGATGAAGGTCAATAGGGAAGTCTTTGACTTGAGCAAGGTAAAAAATAAAGGAATTGAGTCTAGACATGATCTGGGTTGAACTAGGACATTTAAAGGATTGAGCTCCACCATTAGAGAGTCATAAATATAGAATGGGTATTTTAGACCTAATATATAGATCAAAAGTCGATGACTAGTTATCAAAAGGAGACTTGTGCATACATAAGAGCTCTCAGCTTTCATGAGGTTCAAAGGTAGAATAGGTTTATTTAAACCCAAATACAATCCAGGAGCTAGGTTATGTAGCCTATAAGTTTTAATCTATATAATAACTATATTAAAACCAATAATTTATTTTGGTTTTCAATATATAGTTAATATATGCCTAGGTTAGATTAGGTGCAGATATAAACAAGATATGGAAGAGTGTCTTATCTTCCAAAATGGCCACATCCTTGTCAAGTAGGTACAAACTACCACTCAAGTATAATTAGGCATGGCTTTGTTAGATCCATGAACATGAGGATTTTTTGTCCTCATAATGAGACCAAGTGGAATATGATAAGTGGATGGTGGCATGTAAAATCAAAGTAAAGGAGTATCTAGTGGTTAGAGAGGTAGTTATAATATTCAATGCTGATTAGAGCCCTTGGAGATATTTTCTCCTTAAAATAATCATGAATCATCATTCAAAACAAGCACTTGTCTTTTAGTGGATCTCTTAGCTAATGAGAATAACTTAAAGACTACTATAGAAAATCTACGTTAACTGATTGATGATGGATTAGTCCTAATTGGAATGAAAGGTCATAACTCATTTAATAATCATGGAAAATGTGATCCCCCCTTCTCTCTCTTTCCCTTGTCTATATTACCCATTTATTTCCATTTTCAAGCTCTATCTCTTAGATTATCACAAGGAATCTTTATTTTGAGGAGTGGGGACACTCTATGAGATATTGAAAAATATGCTCATCTTGATTAGGCTTGATCTTGTCAAGCATTTTCAAGAACTACCTCTTGATGAAATATAGAAATTTTTTTACCTATCTTTTGTATTGAATATGTTTTTGGTGAGTTGTGCTCTATGGCATTATGTGAAGGAGAATCTTCCTTGTACATGGTCCTTCTTTATGAATTTATTTAGGGAGTTTACAATGTTGTTTGTAGGTCTAGATTAGTGTTATTTATGCCATTAACAGGAGATTTTAGTTAGTCTTATAACTCTTTTTTTTTTGCATTCATTACTTGTTTAACCTCTTCCATGAAACATTTATGCAATCAGCTTGATCTTGAGATTGTGTAAGCTAGTATTGTCCTCTATAGATCTAGTGTGGGTTTAAGCTTATGGGAGTTCCCCATTTTTATTTGGTGTATCACTTGGTTAAATTTATCAGGATCCATTTTCTCCTTCTAACCCTTTTCCCTATGAATCATTAGTTTTAGGTGAGCATCAAAGAGGAAATTGGCCCACTTTGGAGGTTTAGCTCCACTATAGGTGACCCATAGCCTAGGGTTGTTTCCATGTTTGACTAGAGTTTGAGCAAGAGGGCCTGAATAATCCCCTTCTCAGTTAGGGTGAAATTTTAGTAGGTAATAGTAAACTCTACTCCCTACATGTTTTTGAGCTTGAAGGTGTTGGTTCCTAGTATCTCATCAATCTTGTAGGGACCTATCCAAAAAGGTGTGAATTTTACATGATTTTATTTAGGTTTAGATGCTTTGTCCCAAAAAAGAACTAGGTCTCCTTATCTAAACACCTTAATTTTGAAATGTTTATCAAACCATCTCTTAACTATGGTTTGATGTCTACTAAAAATGGAAAAATCTTCCTCTCTTGCATCCTCCATTTAAATAATGTTAAGTAACCTAGATTTTATAAAATCCTAATCTTCTTCCATGTACTCTTGCATGAACCTCTATATTGGCAGCTTGAGAGTGATGGTAAATATAGGTTATTGACCATATACAAGTAGAAATGGTGATTAATTTAGAGCTTACTTGAATTTGGTTTTATCTTCCCAAAGGGAATACTTGAGAAAATTATGCCATATTCTTGGTTTTTCAGCAATAAACTTCTTGATAGCCTCCATCAATTTTTTGTTAGTTGAATCAGAGACTCCATTACCTTGAGGGTAATGATTTGATGAAAACTTGAGAATAATGTTATTATCATATGCCTACTCACTCATCTCAATAAATATAAAGGTAGATCCATGATCAAAAACTAAATATATTGGTGTTCTAAATTTTGTACATATGTTCTCCTCTAAGAAATTTATCATATCTTTTGTCCTAAATTACTTGGTTTCCACTATTTCTATCCATATGGTGTAGTAATCGGTAGCAGTGAGGACATATTTATGTCCATATAAATAATTAGGGTTGATGACCCACACAAAATCTAATCCCTATTGAGAAATTTTTTTATCAGTCATAACTGGATTCAATGGCATGGTTGCTTTGGTTTGTTTAGTGTTAAATATCTAACACTGATGACATTCTCTCACATGTTTGTGAGCATCTTTGAAGATTTTAGGCTAATAATAACTAGCCCTAAGGATCTTATGAGATATTATCCTTTTTGATGGGTGTCCATTTCCAAGATTTTCATGGAAATTACTCTAGATCTCTAATGCTTCCTCTTTAGAAACACATCTCAGGTATATGCCTTCATATTTTTTCTTAAAAAGTACTCCATCTTTAATTAATAAATGTGTTGCCTTGAGTATTAGAGATCTCTTTTGCTACCTATTCAACATTGTAGGATAAGAGACATTAATTATAAAATGAATAATTGAATCATACCAATCACTAGGCTAAAAAATATGTTATTTCACCTACATGACACTTAACTTGGGATTGATGTTAGCAATTAACTGAATTAATCCTTGACACCTTACCAATTTGGTAATCTTAATTTTTAGATCATATTCTTGGTTCATGAACATCTATTTACCTCTTATTTATCTTAATTCACATTAGATAATCATGAGTTTAGTGGTAGGGTCTAGTAGTATTACATGAACCTTATTTCTAAGAATATATTGCCTAAATTTATTTACTACCTTAACTAAAGCACATGAATGTTTATCAATCAGGGAATAGTTTAATTCATCATTTTTAAAATTGATGCTCATGAATACAATAGGATGATCACATCCATCTATTTTTTAAGTTATAACAACAACTATTGTATGGTTAGAAGAAAAATAATAAAGATAGAATTTTTGAAAAAAATTAGGTTTTATCAACACTAGTGCATGCACTATTGATTATTTTACATCCTTGAAGGATTTTTTGGCCTCTTAATTCTATGTGATCTTGGCATATTTCTTCAACATGTCATTTAATGGTCTCACTATTTCTATGAAACTAGAAATAAAATTTCTTACAAAGTTGATTTTTCTAAAGAAAAATTTCAATTATTTTATACTATTAGGGGGTTTTATCTTTGATATAACATCTACTCTATCAAGGTCTATATAAATCCCCTCTTTAGTTATAACATGTCCTGAAAATTTCTCTCAGTAATATAAAAAATTCTTTTATTGGGATTGAGAGAAATTCCATACCTATTGCAAGTGCATGATATGATCCTCCCTATTATTAGAAAACATAGTTAGGTCATCCATATAAATGATAATTCACCTACCTATCAACCCCTGAAAATCATGGTACATATCTCTCTATAAATTTACACTTGCATTTTTTATCCCAAATGGCATCCTTTTGTAAGCAAAAGTGCCCCACTTAGTTGTGAATGCAATATTTAATCTGTCTTCCTTGTTCACAAGCACTTGGTTATAACCTAAAAGGACATCAATACAGAACCACTAACAATTTGAATAAATTGATCAAGTGAAGGTAAAGGATAATTATTATTTTTAGATGCCCTATTCAAATATCTAAAGTCTACACATAATCTAATTTCCCCATTCTTCTTCTTGACTGGTACTAAGTTAGTTACCTAAGTGGAGTGCCTAATGGGAAAATATATCTTTGCATCCAACAAATTTTTGACCTCTTTATATATCAGGGGTTCCAACACAGGGTTAACTGGTCTTTACTTTTGCCTAAAAAGCTTGTAGGCTTCCTTTAGTGGTATGGTATGAGTAATGAATCTAGGATAAAAGATCTTTAGGTCCTCATAATACCATTTTATAATGTATTTTTACTCATAAAAAAACTCTTTAGCTTTTCTCAACTATTCATTAGTGTAGGTCATACTGATATTAACCAGTTGGGGTTGACCTTATGTTCTTAGGTTAACTATTTTGTAATGTTCTCCATTTACCTTAGGAACTTTGACATTCTCAACCAATTTATCTATGTCAAATAATCTTTCTAAGGTGATCATGAATTAATTAATTTTTTTTCACTTAGTTACATAATTTTCTCATCAATGTTGCCTTCATCAAGAGCATTTTCATTGGCCTCATCAATGACGTGAGTCTAAAATACTCCTAAACTTTTCATGAAGTCCAAAATCTATTGGTCATCACTAAATACTTGAAAATGGTTAATATTATTAGGGATTGAGGGTAATGGAACTATCATCAATAAGCTTATCCTATATATGCTATAACAAGAGGTTACATAAGAAAGTGGAAAGTACCAATGTGAATATTAATGAGACAAGTTCTAAGAAGTCACACTCTCAGTCAAAGGATGAATCAAAGAATTTGGACTTCAAGAATGAATAAGAAAAAATAAAGATAGATGAGGAAGAATAATAAGTTGAGGAAAGATAAGATTCAAAAGGTCCTTCAAGATATATTTAGAGAGACCATCATGAATCAAAAATAATTGACAACAAGGATGTAGGTATGCAAAAAAGGAAAAATCTAGTAAGTAACCTAAATCAAGAGAATGGTGTTCTATTATATAAGATATAAACTAAGAACATTGTAGAAGAAATCAAAGACAAGTTTTGGATAGGTGTTATGAATGAGGAGTTAGACCAAATAGAAATTAATGAGATTTGGGAACTAGTTCCCAAACCTAAAGATAAGATTATCATTAGCACAAAATGGGTGTTTAGGAACAAGTTGAATGAAGATGGAGAATTCATTAAGAATAAGTCTAGATTGGTATGCAATGGGTATGCTCAAGTAAAAGGGGTAGATTTTGTGGATACCTTTTCTCTAGTAGCAATATTGGAGGATATAAAATTATTTATAGAATATATAAGATTCAAAGGGTTCGAGGTGTATCAGATGGATGTGAAATCAGATTTTTTGAATGAGAACTTGGAAGAGGAGGTGTACATAGAAAAACATGAGGGTTTCTAATTATCAAGAAATAATGACTATTTATGTAGATTGAAAAAGGATATTTATTGTCTAAATCAAGATCCTAGAGCTTGGTATTATAGATTAGATAAGTACATATTAGACTAAGGATTCAAGAGAGGAGTTGAATATAGTAATCTATACATAAAGATAGAAAATGATCATTAGTTGATAGTGGTTTTCTATGTGTATGACATCATATTTGGTAAAAATAGTGAGAGTATGAATAAGGCCTTTGTATATGTGATGAAGGATTTTGAGATGTCCATGTAGGAATAAATATCATTCTTACTTGGGTTACAAATCAATCAATCAAAAAGAGGTATATTCATTTCATAGGCTAAGTACATAAGAGAGATGTTTAAGAAATTTGAGATGGAATATTTCAAGGTTGTTAGCACACCTATGATCATAGGGTGTAGATTAATCAAGGAGGATGAATCTCTAAAGTTTAATCAAAAATCATGTATGTAAATGATTGGAAGTGTGATATACACTACTACCTCTAGACATGACATCATGAAAGAAGGAGGTTTTGTGGGAAGATTTTAATCAGAACCAAAGGAAAATAATTTGTAAGTAGTCAAAAGGAAACTTAAGTAGCTCAAGGGAGATATTGAGTTTAGGTTATGGTATCTAAGGAGCAATAATTTTATCTTGATATCCTATATAGATACAAACTAGGTAGGGAGTCTAGATGATAGTAAGAGCAATAGTAGATGAGATTTCTTCTTAGGAAAGTGCCTAGTATTATGGATAAACAAGAATCAACCATTAGTGGAATTATCTACTTGAAAATATGAGTACTTTTAAACATCTTCATGTTGCACTCAAGTATTATAAATTAGGTAGACCTTAAAGTACTACAAAGTGGAGTATGATAGTCTTAGTCCTATCTTTTATGATAATAGAAGTGTTATAAGTGTATCAAAGAACCCAATTATACACTAAAGGATTAAGAACATTCCAATTAGGTATCATTTCTTAAGATAATAGGTAAGTGAACAATATGTCAAGCTTGAGTATGTATCTATTAAGGATTAGATTATAGATATTCTAACCAAGCCACTTCCAAAGACAACATTTTAACATCTAATACATGAATTGGGTGTAATTCCTACCCCTATCAGTCATTAAAGAAGTCAAGTTCTTAGGGGGAGATAATTAGGTGGTTAATTAACTCAAATATCATGTGAGTAGTGCCAATAAGGTATGCATGAAGATAAGGGAACATGTTTGTATGATGCTTCATTGACTCATAATCATATGTGTTGAGTTTTCTAGTTATAAGAGGTGTAATCCAATAAGTTACAAGTATCTCCTTGTCATTGATTTCAAATGGGGAGAAATTTTATAATGGGGGAGAAATATCCTATTGAGAAAATTTTTTGAGATTGGTTTTCATCAATAATAAAGGGGGAGATTATTGGGTATTATAATTGATGTCAAAGGTGCATCTTGTGAAGGTTGATGTCAAAGGTGATTAATGATAGGTGGTAGTGTGTGATGTGACAAGGTGCATGGAAGAATATTTTTATGAGAGAGTGTTCTCATGAGAGAAATATAAAGAGAGAATTTGAAGGTAACTAATATATTTTATCTACATAAAAGGTACAAGTCATTGATGTCAAGTGCATAGGAAGCCTAGTCATGACATGAAGAGGTATGTGCATGGTAAAATTAATGAACATATGAATGTGAAATTTTTATGTCATTGTTTGATCATGTTAATAAGGTATAGAAACATTCATGAGAGTTTCAAGGTGAGCCTATAGGGGTAGAACCTTCAGTCTAAGTTTGCACCCAAATCACTCTTAGACCCTACCTGGATTATTGAGGTATGAAGATAATATTTCAAGGAAATTATGCACATGTGAGCATGGAAATATTTAATGTAACTTATTTTAGGTATGATCACAAAGTTTTATGGCAATATTTGAAATAAAAGTTCATGAATCACTATTTTAGGCCTTCTCGAGCTCATAAAATAAGGTCTCAAAATTGAGAAGCACTTTCAAACATTCATTATAATGTATAACCTCTACATGGGGCTTTGAGATGTTAAGGAGATATGGGTAAGAGTCCTATTTAATATCTATAGGCATTATTTTTGGATTCAAATGGCAATCCTTTATGAATAATCGTTAACACCAAAACTTGTGTTAAACCTCCCTAAAACACTAATAAGGACCCAATATGAAATATTTTTTTCAAAATAGACAAATATGGATTAAAATTCATATATAATATATTGTATCATGTATTCAAATCTCCTATGTACCTCTAGGTGGGGGTGGTTAGTTAGATGAGAGGAAAAATGCATAGATATTGGCTTATTTGTCAAGAAATTACTATAGCTCTGAAAAGTTAAATTGGTAAAGAAAATAAAATGGATGATAAAAGAAGATAAATACTCATATTAAAATTACATTATGATTTATGGATATTTTTTAGCCTTTAAGTGTTCTAATTTGGTCATCCAAGTAAGCCAGTTGTAGATAGACGTAACGGTGTGAATAATGTAAAACCCAAGCAAAGATGAAGAGATAGGTTTGAGGATCTATACATGATATATTAATGAAATAAAGTGAATTAATAATTAATTTATGAATTTTATTTCAAGATAATTATTTGGATAAGCTTTGTATTTCATTTTATATGATGAAAAACTTGCTCACAAAATGACCTATCTGGTTCAGATAGGACTGTGAGATATAAGGTCAAAACATTGGTCTAAAAGAATAATATTTTTCATTATATAATATGAATTTTATATATAATTATGTTATTAAGATATAAAATTATTGTTTTTATGCATCAAGATTCATTATAAGTGTCTATACAAGTGTTGGAGGTCTAATCCATCATGACTAGTTTTTTAGGTGAATTGGCAGTTTTGAGTGAGTTGTAGAGATGTTCTTGAGCCTTTATCTCTTGAGTGAAGGTGTTTAAAGAATTTTTGTGATTAATATGAGGTCATATATAATATATTTACATCATTATTTTTTGATAATTGAGTAACTTAATGGTGTTTAAGCTTCTTTGTTGTAAGACAGACTTTTGAGGTACACATGCCTAATAAGGTAGTTTGTCCTAAAAGATCTTTCATGGTATGAATGAAGGATGCAGGTATAATAAATAATGTAAATGGTTAGAATAGTTAATTATATAAGTGTTTCAATGTTTTTTATTGTTTTAGAGAACCATTTGGGCCCAATAAAATCAAATTTTAGAATTAAGAGGATAGACCTAATACAATTAGGTCTCCATGTGACCTAAAGGAGGATTAAGGCCTAATTGAGTTATGGAAAACCAAAATGGGTTAAAATTGTGATTAAATAATGTCCATAATATTTATTTAGACCTATTTTTATGTATAAACTAAGAGGTTAAATGTGTGTGGCTAACTAAGTGGTGTGTGACCATGAGACTGGTATATATACAAGGTAATTTAGGCCTAATATGAGGTATGCAAGTATAAGTGAATAAAATTATGCATAGTTGAGTATAAGGTGGTATTTAAATGAGAATATAATACAATATTATATTTGTGGTGATTAAAATTCATGAGGTGGTTGAGTTGGTACTGAGTCACTTAGGGAGTTGGTGCTTCCTTACAAGTAGGTGCCTGTTAAAGCCTAGTCATATGGGTGCTTAACTTTATTAGGGTTGGTGATCCAAGTTGTGTTGGTTCTCAACTAAACGTGGTATTTTGTTTTATAGGAAAGTATTTTATTTTTATATATAATAGTGTGTTTTCTTCACCTTGAGGTTTTCCCACTCATATATGGGTTATCTTGTTTCATAGTGATATGAATGGTTCATTATACATTATTATATCACTATGTTGATTTTATGGTTCATAAATGATTAATTTTAAGTGAAATAAATTTTTAAAACACTAATTCACCCCTCCCCCCTCTTATAAGTTGTGCTTCCAACAAACAAGCAACTAAGGGAGTCATCGATATTTATTATTACATGATTTATTTGTGATAAGACTTTAACTGGACAAATTTTGGGTTTCTAGGCTTCTTACCAACATTGAAAAGGTATTCTAAGTTTCAAATCAGACATTCTAGTATTAATTTTTGATATTAATTTTTATTTTTACATATTGGAAATATCCAAAAGTCATTTTCAATCTAGACATCAATTTATTTCCTATATAATAGTTCACAAACTTAATTAGGATTAAGGAAGGGCAATATATGCATAACTAGGAAATTAAATAGTTGGTGGTTAGAGTTACAACTCATAGTGTCACACCATATAGTTCCCAATAATGTCATTTAGTATCTGGGACAATATACAAGTGGCATTACTTCCTGGTGCTACCCAAATTCACATATTTAAGACTACAAAGGCCCCCATTGCACCTATGTTATTTTTTATTTTAATGGAGGAAACATAGTTTGAGGTGTGATAAAAAAAATATGTATCACTCACAAAGGTAAACCATCTATGACTAGTACCTCCTAGAGTGGCCATACCAACACAACATTAGCCATCAACTCAACAACATGCACAACCTCATGCTACATTAGAAGCAACTTCTAGTTTGTCACAAACTAAAAGAGGAAAAAGGAAGACAAATGAGTGCACAACATCATCACCACTACCAAATAATATAAAATGCAACACCAAATCCTACTTGGATGACCCACAAACACCTAAAATTTCCACACAATGTGATTTACTAGATATGGGAGTGGATGAAGCATAGGTATACCAATCTCTTATTGATGATATTAACAAAGATGTATATGATTAGGAGATATAAAAAGAATTCTTATTTTGGAAATAAATACACACGTGCCAAGTGCAAAATGAAGTGTGACAATATCTATGGGTAGACATAACCACCCCTCAAATATATATAATTATAGATACTATCACATAAGAGGCTGAGCATAAATGATAAACTACCAAAAAAATTAGAATAGACCTAGGTGTAGGGTTTATGCATATGCAACAGACTCCAGTACAACTAGAGATCACTATGAAAGTGTTGGTAAAGAAGATTATAATGCATATGAAAATAATATTGTATTTTAAAATATCATAATGCATGGTCCACTTCATTGACATAGAGATTACATAGTAGGCTTTAGCCTCGTAGCCACCTGAAAACACTAAGGTTTTCAAGTGGTTTAAAAAGGGACTTACGCCTCCACCTTGAAAAAAACATAGTGTACAAAATAAATATGTCATGAAGTCTTCCCACTCTTTTTATTATTAGGAAAAAGAGGATAACATAGACATAGAGCAAGTATGTAATGAAATTACTTCAATAATAAAGTAGAATAATAGAAATAGATCATAATAAGACTAAAATATAGTAGAATATATGAATAAAAGATAATCCACTTCAAGGGGCCAACCTCTAAAAGCTTCAATAAGATCAGAATTCACAATATATGATGATAAACAACTACCTAGTACCTCATATATATAGTCTACCTAGGCCATGATTACTCCTTAGGCTAACCTACTAACCAAATGAATGCATAAATAAATGTGATATAACATCAAAGAGGGATAAGTAATCCATAAATCAGATATTCCTATCCTTACACATGCGATAAGTTAGGGGTGTAGCATGCCCTTCCCCTTTAAACCAACATTATCCTTAATGTTGAATAAATTTGGATGTTATTACAAAAAATATTCACCCTCCCAAGTTGCATCATAACTACTCAGGTTCTTCAACTTGATCAGATATTCCTTAATCTCTATGGTTCTCAACCTCTTAGTACATTTTTGCAGGATCTTCTCTAGTTCAAAAATAACATGTCCTTATTCATATAGTTCTGGTAACTTTTTCTAGACTTAAAGTTTCTATCCAATGACCTTATTTAAGCATGAAACATGAAATACTGGGTGTATACGAGATGAATGAGGCAACTCCAACTTGTATTCCATACTTCTAATTTTTTTCAGACCCTAATAAGGGCCATAATACTTAGGAGCAACTTTGTTGTACTTTTTATATTAATTCAAAGACATCTTATAAGGATAAAAATGTACAAAGACCCAATCACCCATGATAAAATGTTTCTCACTATAGTGTTGATCTAATTTTTGCTTCATCTTGTTTTTTGCTATGGCCAAATTCTCTCTCAAACTAGCCAAAACTTCTTGTTGATGTTAAACGTGATACTTTATGTCTTTAACCTTGGTTTACACCCTTAATAAATAAGTGATGGAAGGTGTATGGTAACCATATAGTTTTATAAATGGGGATATTTTATAAAAGGTATGGAAAGATGTGTTATACCACCATTTTACAAGTGGTAGCCATTTAACCTAACATTCTTGATTATTTGATACAAAATAATGGAGATACCACTCTAAACATTTGTTGACCACTTATGTTTGTCCATAAGATTTGGGGTGGTAAGATAAACTATGAGTTAGTTGATTACCCAAATAAGAAAATAATTTAGTCCAAAATTACTAGTGAAAATAGGATCACAATCACTTACAACTATTTTTGGGGTTCCATGTAATTTTAGAATTGCATCCATAAAAATAGACACAACTATAATTATTGTAAATGGGTGTGAGAGGGCATAAAAATGGGAATATTTTTTAAACCTATCCATAATTACTAACATAACATTCTTACCTACATAATAAGGCACACTTGTGATGAAATCCATAGAAACCTCCTCCCACCTTTGATTAGGAATTGTTAAAGGTTTTAACATACCTAGGGTCTTAACTATTTCACCTTTGTTCTATTGTCATATCCATAATTCTACCACAAAAAATTGTACATCTCCCTTGATAACTTCCCAAAATAATTCTCACTTGATTCTATAATAAAATTTTTAAAACCCGAAGTGTCCTCCAATTGGAGATGCATGTAACTCTATAAGAATCTTAAGCTTAAACTTTGAATCTTGACACAAGTATAACATATCCTTATACCATAGGGCATTACCTTTCCATTAATTTTTTTTTTGAGTCTATATAACCTTTCTAGATATTTTGAATTAGAACTTGTGTATCCTTATCCTGCTCCCACTCTAACCTAGCTTCATCCACCCAATCTACCTATAATATGGACATTGCATAAAAAAATGCTTATATGGATGTATCATGTCTAGATAATGTATCTATTACTACATTATCTTTACCATTATTATACATGATTTAAAAATAATAACCATACTTTTTTTTACCCACTTCTATTGCTCCTCAGATTATAATCTCTATTACAAAAAGTATTTGGGACTATTATGATCCATTTTCACCTTAAAGTGTCTACCCATAAAATAAGGCCTCCATTGTTGGACTACATGAAGAATAACCATTATTTATTTCTCAAAGTCAAGTTTTAATAGATTCTTGCCTTTTAATTTATGACTTTCAAATCAAAGGGTCTTCTTTCCTTCATTATTACTTCTCATAACCCTGATCTGGAAGCATCACATTTGATAATGAATGTCTTTGATAAGTTTAGGGTAGGCAAAATTGGGTTGGTGAAAATGGCTCCTTTTAATTACTCAAATGCTTTAGTGGATGTATCATTATTTATAAATTTATTGATTAAAGATGCTATGATGTCATAACCTTTCACAAATATTCAATAGTAACATATTAATCATAGGAACCCTCATAGGTTTTAGATAGTTTTGGGCACTAGCCATTCCACCATAGATTTGATATTTTGAGGATAAAATTTGACACCTTCATTGGATAAAATGTTACCTAGGTACTCTACCTCCTAATCTCCAAAATCACATTTAGTTGTTTTTACATAAATTTGATGCTATTCCAAAACTATCAACACATGTTTCACATGTTGGAAATGTGCTTGCCATGTATCACTATAATCAATATGCCATCAAAGAAAACTATCAAAAACTTCCTTAAAAAAGGCCTAAAAATAATAATCATCAAGCTCTAAAAAATAGATGGTGCATTTATAAGGCCAAGAGGCATTACCAAAAACTCATAATGGCCCTCATGAGTTCTAAAAGATGTTTTATGAACATCTTTATCCCTGATTCCAATTTGATGGTACCCCAAATGAATATCAAATTTTATGAAATAAGAATCACCATGAAACTCATCAAGTAAATAATTAATTAATAGAATAGGAAACTTATCTTTGATGGTGTACTTGTCTAGCTCCTTGTAATTTAGGCACATCATCCATGTGTCATCTTTCTTATGCACCATGACCACTGGTGATGAATATGCACTTTGGTTGTGCTTGATGATACCTACTTCTAGAATCTCATGTACCATATTTTTAATTTCAATCTTATACACATATGGATATCTATATGGTCTAATTTTTTGTGGTTGACTCCTTATAAGTATTTGAATGGCATGATCATGTTCTATTTTTTGTGCTAGTCTTTTTGGCATGGCCCCAAAAATAGATGGGTGGTCACCAATAATCATTTGTATATCATGATGTGTAGATGTCTTTGTGAGTTGAACTTATACAAAACATAATTTTTATATGAATCATTTTTCCCTTTTTTTAATCATATGATGTGAAGTAACCAATTATGGATATTTTGCCTATATTCCACATACTTTAATTTTATTTCATCTGAAATGAAAGTGCATTAATAATTCCTAGAAGTTCATCTCAATTGTACCCAAGGTTATGAGTGATTAGAATCCAAAAACAATGTCTGCACCACCCATGGGAATAGAAAACATAGGAAAATATAGATTATACTCACCCATAACAATCTTAATACTATGGCATTTCCTTGAACAATTGACTATGCCACCATTTGCAATCATGACCTAAAATTCTAGTGATGGGTAAGTGAAATAGTTCAACTAAGTGTCCAACTTATGGTTGATGAAGCTATGTGTGCTCCTTGAGTCAATAAACACTATCAATTTTTTTTCTTAAGGAAACCCACCACCTTAAGTGTTTGAGGAGTGATAATACCTAAGATTATATGATAAAATATTGTAGGTTGGGAATATTTAGGCACCTCCTCTCTTTATTCCTCATCATCATTGGAGGCATCATCCTCTTCATCATCTTCATTAGATCCCTCAATGTATAATAACTTATTATCATCACATATATGTCCTTTGCTCCATTTTTTAACAGAGTCAAAACATAATCCTTTTGCACACTTATCTTCAATTTGTTGAGGGATCAATCTAGTAGGTGGAGGAAATGATGTATCAATATGCTAAGATCTTTGAAATGAGTGAATGGATACTTTTTTTTTTGTTATAAAATTTTCCTCAGCCCTTCATGCCATGTTAATAGAATTATAAACCTTAAGTGGATTAAACATGCATACCTCATGTTGAATTTGGTCCTCAAGGCCACCCAAAAATAAGTCAATCAAGTTCTCATCATAAATTGTATCCACATGTAAAGATAGGTTTTGAAAATGATGAATATAATCCTTGATTGAGCCAATATGTTATAATTTTTCTAGATGACTGAAGTAATTCTCTATCACACTATTGCTATAGTGTAATTGTATCTCTTTTATAAAAAATGACTAGGTGACACTGAGAGTCATATTTTTATTTTGAGCACATAACCATCGATACTAAGTGAATTGTTCAGGTTCTAAATACAAAAATGCCATGATAAACTTATATCCACATGGGATATGATGAATATTAAAAAATTCTCCATTTGGTTGATCTAATTGAGTGGATCATTTCCATCAAATTTGCACATATCTACCTTTGGTAATAGGTTTCTCTATGGCAAGGTATTTAGATTTGGATTAGGTTGGTTGGGAGATACTCCTTAGTTGGGTTGTATAATAGTGATAACTAGATGATTATTTTGTAAATCCATCATGATATTTGTTAAACTATATTATAAAACTTTCATATCATTTTATATGCATTACATATCAATTAGAATGCCTTGCACACTATAGTCAAGCTGACTCAATTTGTGATTTATCTTAGAGAACCCAAGTAAAAAAGATATAGTAACTTCCCCTTCTGGCTCCATCTCTTCCTTGTGAGGATTTTTAGATAGAGGTTCAACACCCTTTCCTTGGTCCCTAGTTTTCACACCTGTCATAAAAAGTCTTGACAATGGTGACCTTGATTAGCACTTTTAACCCAACTTTGACCAAGAAATTTTGCACTTATGTCAGCCTAAAATCAAAAAATACAAAGAACATACCCTATCTAGATTTATCTAAGATTTCCAAAAATATAAATAACTCAAAAAAATTCCTTGAATTGCACACTATAGATCAAATTTATTAAAAAAAACTAAAATCAAAATAACTCACACAAAACTAACCTCAAAATGTTATTTTTTATGTGATGTCCTTAACTGATTCCCCAAATTTAGTAAAAAATTATAGGAAAATTCATAGCAAGTTGAAAGATTTAATAAAATATATAAAATTAGGGTTTAACACACAAGATTTCCCAAATCACATCTTTGATATCAATTGTAATGAAATTACATCAATAATAAAGTATAATAATATCATTAGATCACAATATGATCTAAATATAACATAATATATGAATAAAATACAAGCCGATTCAAGTGGGAAATCTCCACAAGATTCAATAAGAAAAAAATCCACAATATATGATGATAAATAACTACCCAATACCTCTTATATATAATCTACCTAGGCCATAATTACTCTATAGGCCGACCTATTAACCAGATGAATGCATAGAGAAATGTGATATAATGTCAAAGAGGGATAAGTAAGCCACAATTTGGCTATTCCTATCCCTATACATGCAATATGTTAGGGGCATATCAAGGAATATTTAGAGAGGTAAACTGAAGAGGAATATGTTGAAACATAGGAATAGGTTGTAGAGTAAAAACATAAAGAGGAAGAAGAATAGAAAGAAAATGGAAAAAAAACTCACAATTAGAGATGAAAACAAGAAATAATAAGGATAAGATCCCAAGAAGAGGAACATAAATCCAAAAGTAGGAAGAAGAGATGATTGCCAAGGAAGTAGAGGCATCAAAATTAATGATTTGAAGAAGTGGAAGTATAAAGGAAAAAGGATGAAGAAGATGTTGTGAAATAAAATAATGGATAAAGAAACAAAGAAAGAAAATAAAGTGTAATAATATTAAGATGTGAAGAAGAAAAAGGATCAACATGAAAAAGAAGCACACAAGTCACAATAGAAATAAACTAAGGAAGACACTAAAAAAGCCTCAATAAGAAGTGTATAAATATGAGGCTATAGGAAAGAAAGAGTAGGATACAAAAGTAAATATTATAGAACAAGATGCAAAGGAAGCTATGCTCAAGGTAGTAAAGAAGGACAAAATAAAATTTACAAATGAAAAACTAACATACACTCAAGAAATGCCATCATAACAGTCAACAAATCTCTAATATTTGGCTTTGGGATGTCCCAATCATGTTTGTGAGGTAAATGACATATTAATTACCAATGGCATCAACCCAATGAGTTTTTATAATGATGACATCTACCACATTGGCCATTACTCTATCTTCTCAAGAAGTTTCCTTAGATGTTTTTAAGTTACCTTTTTCTAAGCAACTTTAGGGAACAACCACATTCAATAATCTATTGTATAGAAGGTTGACTCATTGGAATTGGATGCCACATAGCTTTGGGAATAAAATGTAGCACTCTGAGATTGCTTTAATAATGTCCAAAAAATAGTTGAGGATACATGCCTTGTGTTGGTTGGTTAAGTTTTGGGAAGCTAAGTTATGTCTGATTAGAAGTGCATAACACTTTTTCTTACTCAATTAACTAATGACTGGTAGTCTATTTAGAATCTCTTTTAGTTGCACTCATAGGGAATAAATATCAAGGTAAATATTGAGACAATGATTGAGCTCTTGGAAGATTATGAACAAGTTTTAAACACTACATGACTACCAGTGCAACAATTGGCAAGAAATATACTAGATTGGAAGTAGAATTTTCATAATGTGTGGGGTAATGCAAATATAGAATTTAATGTGGTTGACAAAACTAAGTCAAAAATTAAATACCAAGCAACCACTAATGAAAAATGCAATATCACACTTAAAGCATCAATGGAATCCAAAGATATTATTATGCGGCAATTACAGGGTTGGAAAAATAAAATAATGTGAAACACATTTGCAGGGGTATAAACACAATGGCACCTAGACTAACTAGAAGAGGTGAAATAGGACATCCAATTGAAAATCTTAAATGCAAGAGCCTCCATTCTGACAATTGAGGATGATGATATAAATTAGCTCATGGCTTGCCAAATATCACTATGAATAATGATGATTGTGGTTAGGGATGCCTTACTTGATTATAAATTGAATAAAAAGGATGTGTCTTCCTTCGATAATTATATGATTCTACTCATCAAGATACCATAGGATATTCCATTGCATTAGTTACAAAAACTTCATCAACAAAATTCAACTCAGTCTTCAATCCTAGTACAACAAGCACTTCTAGGAATATATCTTATAGTTGTGATTCTATCAACAACACCTCTAGTAGTGGTTTCATCCTTTATTGATCCCTCATATTTTTCAGTTCTAGTTGAAACACATTTATGATATTCTAATTTAGCTTCTCCAACATAGCTCATGCCACCTTCTTCTTCTTAGGTACTATGATATGGTTTAATTTTAGAAAATTTGATGCAATTTTCCATAGGTAGATTAGACATAAGAAGTGGGGATAGGTTGGTTGAAATTTTGTAAAGGGTATCCAATTAATTATGCCAATCTATTAAAAACCTAAAAGGGTGATAGATTAGTATGTTGCTTAGTTTAAAACCCAAATGGGTGGTTAATTAGTGCACAAGAGGTAAAAATCTATAAATGACACCTTGAGCAATAACTAAAACTCATGTTTAGTCTAACCTAATTTCAAAAAACTACTTTAGATGTAGATGGAAAAGTCATTCCTTTGATGTTGTCTTAGGAGGAGACAACCTTTTAAGTCCTAAAAAGTGTTGGTATCAGCTTAGGACTATAAAATTGTAGAGTATATATAGTTAACACATATGTGTAGCACAAAATTTTATAATATGTTCTAAACACTTATTATAATTTTGACATCTACAAAAGGTGAAAGGCCTTATTCTATCTTGTAATGAAATGAGGAATGTGAAGCAAATTATTCATATGAATAAGGTTACATATACTATATTGATACATTGTAAATAAGTTCTACTTGTGATAAAGATCAATATAGATTATGCTATGGTTACCTCATGATTCTTAGTTTCTTGTGTGTTTCATTCTGGCTAATATATTTTCTTTTGCATTTATACCTTGTTTATAACTTTATTTAATAATATGAAAGAATACCTATTTATGGATTACTTACAATTGTGATAATCTATAATAGTTAATTATAAACATAATTATCATAAAATATGTTTTTATATGTTCTAGTTCTATGTTTATATATATATATATATATATATATATATATATATATATATATATATATATATATATCACGTGAGCTATCTCCCCATTAGAAATTTATGATGGACTTTATAGGAACCTCTACTAACACAATCCCATATATGTTGATCACTTTTCATTTTTATTAAGATTACCCATAAGTGATTGAATAATCCTTGCCTAAACAATCCTGTAATTCAAATATTTGTCAGGTGGAATGTGTTAATTTGCTGCCAAGTGTCACTAGACTCTCCAAATTCTATGTTAATTACATTCATTAAGGGGCTTATGAAGGTTTTGAATTTGCCTCAACACAATAAATTGTCAAATAATCCTCCCTGGCATAAAGACACCTTGTGATTATTTGAATTACAGAGAGATCACCACCTATTTCCATTTTTTATAAGGTATTATAGTGGAAAAGAATATGCCATTTTAATTCTAAAATATGATTTTTTTTCAAGATCAATCAAAAACTCACCATTATCTTTGGAAACTATCTTTATTTTTGTAGGTTGCTAATTTTTATGAATAATTTGCATAGGATGATCACAATGATTATCAACTTAAGTCATAATAAATGATACTATTACAGAGTAAATATATTAGGAATATATGTTGATGTAAGTATAGGAAAATTATTTCATGTTTATTTCCAATGTGTAATTGGTATCACAAGATGAATGAAAATATCCCCTCATTATGCTTTCTAATTTGATACTAGACCTTCTATTTTGCACATTCAATTGTTTAAATTTTGTTGTCATAATACAAGCTATATGATTTATGAAATAATTATCAAATGAAAAATGTATATCTTGTGTAAAGGTTGAATTATTCATGCATATCATTTTCTTTGTCTATTTATAATTTGTGTAGAGGTAGTTTTAGATCTAGCTTTGTGGACGACTTCATAAATGTGCTAAGATGAGTACTCCATACTGAATCAATAACAAGTTTTTTTTCCAATGTAATCAGATCAAATTTCATTATCACCTCTTTTCATCCTACCATGTGAAGACCATGAGATTAGTTTATAGCATTTTCTAATTTCTCACATTATTGAAGAATTCTTACATTTTGCTTTAAAATATTTAAATACATATTTAATTGTAAATATCAATAGGACCATGAATGTAATATGACCCAAAAGACCCACATGCCCTAGATTATTGAACACAATTCATTCCATGGTGTTTAGGTTTTCTTCAACCCTACTCTATCCCTCCTCTTATTATTTTTCCCCCTCATGCTCTTTGCCCCTATGAACATCATGACAACTTAAGGCTAAATTTGTGTATGAAATTAGGTCTTCATGTTGATTTTGGAGATAAGAATTATGCAGAGGCCTCATATTTTGACTTTTTTACCATATTTGATGCCACTCCTTTTGTTTAAATACATTTGTAAAATGTTTTACACTCCACTGAAACTATTATAGAGCATGCCCTAGTTGGGAAATTCATTGGACTTTGGCCGAGCTTATTGGCTCTTGAAAAATGGATTTCTTTTGTTTGGGGGACAAAAAACAAGGTATAAAAACTTATACTATGTGGGTGTAGATATTTCACTATTATTTTTGAATCTAAAGTGGAGAGAAATGATATTTTTTCATGGGTTCCAGTGCCTTGTTTCTAAATTTCTAGTCTACACATTTTGATCTATAGGTGGATGTACCTGAGGAAGTGCTACTTTAAGGATACGTTTTCTACCATTTCATCTTTGGAATAAATAATATTTTTATCTCATTGTTAATAAAATTAGTAATTTTACTGATTAGATCCCCCTAAAACCTCCAATGTTATGTGTTATTGCATTTGTGTAAGGTTAAATCTCAATTAAGGCATACTTGAAGCCATTGGTATTAAAATTATGGAATGGATTCATACTTAGATAATTGATTATGAACACTTACCCTTTTAAATGCCTATATTTTCATGAATACAACCTTCTATGTAGGGAATTCCCTCATAACAAAGAAGCACTAGCTAATAATATCTACCTATTACTAATGGTTTTCAAAAGGTTCAAAATAAAAAAATGAATATGAGATCTAGGAGTAAAAAATATAGGCCCATAGATCTTCTTGATAACTCAAACATTTTTTTTGTTCTCTTAGATGATCAAGATAAATACACCTCTGAATCTAACCTTGAAGAAGAAATTCAAGAGCAAGTTAACTAGATAACCACTTTTAATGAAATTTTGGGCACATAGGCTCTCTTAGAAGACCTACCTAATGATACTTTGGTTGTAGCTGGCACAATTAATATAACTAAAATTATATAAGATAATTCCATTTTTGGTATTTAGCCTAACCCCATTCTCACTAGATCATCTACCAATCTTAGAAGCAAATCTAATCAAAAAATCATAAGTGAATATTAAAATAATAATGTTGCGGTTAAGACCCAATCAACTATGGAGGGTTCCTCCATAAAGGAAATAGGAAATAAGTCCATGAAAAAATGATCCTTCTCTCTTGGAACTATATGGGATTAGGTAGTGTCCTTAAGTAAAACTACCTAAAAATATCATAAAATATCATTTCCCTTCCTTGATTGGAATTAAAGAAACCAAACTTGACTTTAATGGTGCAGTTTACTCTTAGAAGGTAATTTGGAATATAATTGAGGTGGATGATTTTAGTCCTAGTAAAGCCTATGGAGTCCTCATCACTGCTTAGGAACCTAATTTTTTATAAAAAAATTATGGGCACCAAATCATTTTATATCTCTCCTCAACTTTTGATGTGGGAGGATTTTAATTTACCTATCTAAATGTCTATGCCCCCAACTATCCCATGAACAAAATACAATGTTGACTCTCTATTATTTATTTCATTATAGAATGTAACCCTTGTAACATGATTTTGGTTGGTGAATTCACCATGGTCATTTTCCCTTTGAAAAAAGGTAGATCTAGATTTAGGGACCTTTGTAGAGATAAATTTGAGGACATTATCTCATTGGATAGGCTTCAAGACATAAGGCACACTAGATACTAGATGGAAATACACCTGGACCAATAGAAGGGTTGGAAATAACTTCATTATTGAAATATTTGAAAATTTTCTTATCTAGGAAGATATTCTCACTCTCTTCCCAAAGGTCACCAGTAGAATTATTCAAAGTAGTATCTAATCATAAGCCTATGATCCTTGATAGTAGCTAAAATAATAATAGGGGTCCTTTACCCTTCAAGTATAATTTTAACTGGGTTTACCTAACTATATTCTCTACTAAAATTGATTGTAGATGGAATTCTTAGTGCACCCAAAATTCTTAGGATACTTATAAACTCAAAATATCTAGATTAAAATCTGATTTGAGAAAGTGGATAAAAGTTTATTTTGATTTTTGTTGATATTTTTGTCCCAAAAACATCATAACATCAAGTAACCTAAAGGATAAACCCTAATTTTTTTTATAAAATCCCTTGAATTGACCAAAAAACTCACATTCCCTTTGTATTGTAAAATCTAGAACTCTAGATGCAATTTGCAATTTTGCAAATTGCAAATTGTTTCCCAAGCTCTAGATCCTGCAATACACTAACCTTCCATTTCTAATAGAATCTAAAAATTTGAATACAATTTCAAATTTTCAAAATTGTAAACTATATCTTGAGTTCTGAATTCCATAATCCATTACCTAGTGGAATCTGGAAACCCATTTCCAATTTGTAGTTTTGAAAAATTATAAACTATAAGTAGAGTTCTAGATCCCACAAATTAAACACCCCCATGGGATCCATAACTAAAACTACAATTTGAAATATTGAAAATTTCATCTTGAGTTATGCTTCCCAAGAAACACTCCACCCAGAATCCACAACTTAGAGAGTAATTTGCAATTTGTAAAAATGCAATTTGTAATCCATGTTCCGGATCCCACTACTAACCTAAGACATGGAATCCAGAACTCCAAATGCAATTTGCAATGTTCCAAAATTTAAAATTACATGTGGATTTATGCCTTCTCATTTCCAAGCAAGTCAACTTCCCTTGAAATCTAGAGGTCAACACGCTTTTATAAAAATTATAAAATTGCATGAGGACTCTAGATTTCCACCACCAACCACCTCTATGGTTGTATTTATTACAAGGTTTTTATATAAATAATGCAAAGTTAGGGATTTTTTATTCATTGTTTAAATTTTCTAAGTAGTTTTTGAGCTCTAATGACCTTCAATCCCCAAGCCATGTTTAAATCCAAGTCTATAAGCAAAGTGCCACATCATTTTCACCCTGCATAGTATTATCACAAATCTTCCTTGTGATTTTCACCTTTGTTTTTTACAATTAGATATTTTTGAGTTATTTTCATTTCTCACAAAGTTATTTCAATTATCTAAGGTTTCATTTATATCATCTAGTTTAAGGTTTTTTGGTTGTCATTGTGTATTTTTAGGGGGTTTTTTCCCATATATTTTCTAGGGTGTCCAAATTAGTTAAAATCTAGGGTTTCTTCTAAATTTTATTTTCCAAGTTCATCATAAAAACCTTAGATTTATCTCCCAAAGGATTCATAGTTGAATTTAAGGTTTGGTGAATATACCTACATATATTCATTCCCAAATACCCAAAAAATATTCCCTATGAAGATACCTCCAAGTCCTTGAGGACATTAGACTTGCTCTAAACACCTCCTATTTTTGTAGGATTTCAACTTAATCCAAATACCTTGAATCTCGTAAGAAGTTACAAATCCCTGTAGATGTTGGACCTATTTTAAACACTTAGAATCTTAGTGAAAACTTCTATTAATCCAAGCATCTCCTAATTTTGTACCTCCATATTTCATAGGAAGTTGACTTATTTAGAAATGGGAAGGTAGAACTCCATGTGCAATTTAAAATTTTATAAAATTGTAAATTGCATGTGGAGTTATGCCTTCCCATTTTCAAGCAAGGCAACTTCCCACAAAATTTGGAGGTCAACATGCAATTTACAAAATTACACAATTGCACGAGGACTCTAGATTTCCACCACCAACCACCTCCATGTTTGCATTTATTGAAGGGTTTTTGTATAAATAATGCAACTTTAGGTATTTTTAATTCATTATTTAAATTTGATAATCAATTATCAAGATCTGATGACCTTTTACCCTTAATTCATGCATAAATCCATGTCTACAAGCAAAACATAATGTCATTTTCACCCTATATGATATTCCCACAAATCTTCCTTGTGATTTTCACCTTTATTTTATACAATTAGAGCTTTTCAATTTATTTTCATTTCTCGAAAAATTGTTTCCATTATCTAGGATTTCATTTTCATCATCTAGTTTAAAGTTTTTTGGTTATCATTGTGTATTTCAAGGGGTCATTTTCCCATATATTTTTTAGGGTGTCCAAATTAGTTGAAATATAAGGTTTTTTTCTAGGGTTTTATTTTCCAATTTCTTTATAAAAACCTTATATTTCTCTCCCAAAGTAGTCACAGTCAAATCCAAGGTTTGATAAATATACCTACATATATTTGTGCCCAAATACCTAGTGAATATTCCCTATGAAGATATCCCCATGTCTTTATGGACATTGGACTTACTCCAAACACCTCCTATTTCTGTAGGCTTTCAACTTGCTCCAAACACCTCTAATCCTTGAAATAATTTACAAGTCCCTACAGATGTTGGACCTATTTTAAACACTTAGAATCTATGTGGAAATTGTTATTGCTCCAATCACTTCCTAGTTCCATGGGATTCCTACTTTTAGTTTACACCTCCCATCCTTATAAGATTTTAACCTATTCAAAATAGCTCTAAGTTCCATCAGACATTCATATTATCTATAACACTTCCTATTTCCATGGAGTTCTCACCTACTTTGAACACCTATTAGTTCTACTAGACTTTTTACCTATATATAACACCCCTAATATCTATCAAAGATTATACCTACTTTAAGCACCTACAAATCTCGTCAGATCTTGTAGTTGGTTTTTACAAGCATTATCTATAGAGTTCATGTCTCAAAAGGAGATGGAGTTCAAATCAAAAG
This sequence comes from Torreya grandis, assembly GCA_037957365.1. Classification (NCBI taxonomy): domain Eukaryota; kingdom Viridiplantae; phylum Streptophyta; class Pinopsida; order Cupressales; family Taxaceae; genus Torreya; species Torreya grandis. The sequence continues at coordinate 1,455,797 of JARHVA010001714.1, forward strand.
GCGTTAGGGTGACTCTCATCTTAGATTTCAACACTATAGAGATCATTGATATAGACCTAGGTCACATTGACCTAGATGACTTTTGGACCTAAATAAATGTATAGTTTAAGAATGATTAGATTTAGGGTATCTATGACTTTGGACTTTCAAAGGTAGTGTCTTTCCATTTGATGGTCCAAAGCCTTGAGTTGGTGCTGACACTAGCCCAACATTATGATGATGATAAAATAGAGTTCTTGAATGACAAAGGGTAGAATATTTTGAATCTAGACCTAGACTTCATGAATTCAGTATTTGTGATCCCAGAGTTCGAGAGCTATATTGACATAACTCTAAAGACATCCCAATAATTCTTATAAAATAATAGAGAGGGATGTCTTAGGATGATAAAAAAAGTAATGTCTTAAGGCCCCCAAGGCTACCTCCACTAGATTACCAAAGACATTGGCAAGAATTGACTTCAAAGATGAGGTAGGGAATATAATAATATTATTACTGGTAGTCCTAATGCTAAGAGATTTCAAGAGTGGATGTACTAATACATTTGGGTCATCTATCAAAATTCAAAATATATCTATAGGGCTCAGCTCATTAGTGATTCCCTCCATAATAAATTGATGGAGTTTCAAACCACTAGAAATTTTTTCATGGCCTCCTACCTTGTGTACATACTAGCAAAAGGATGGGATTTACCAGGCCTCAAAATAGTACCTAGTGAAATAACTAGAGTGTATAACTATTACCCTAACCTCACATTAGAGGCCAATAAGTAACATTTTAGGAGAGTCAATGATGCATTCATATATTAAATCATTACCATGTTTGCTAAGGAGAATAAGATTCTCAAATGTAGTAATTACAAAAATCCTCTGATGGTGAGCTCACTTCATTTAGTTCCCCACTTATTCATATATTAGGGTATTTATATTTAGTGGTTTCCCCTACACACTCCCCAAATATGTCAATGATAAGTGGGTATTAATGGATCTGGTAAGACAAATTGTTGAGACTCATAAGCTCCTTTTCAATAAGCATAAGTTGGGAATTCATTTTTGAATTAGTATTGGTAGATACACATGCCCTCCCTCCTCAAATAAAAGTGTGTTGATGGATAAATGATACAGATGACACTAAGGTATTTGGAGGCTAGGCTATATTGCGATATCTATGGTAACATCAACAACACATTGGGAATTTCCACTTATTCCCACATTCCATATTTGAAGACTATTGGGAGAATCTAGAAGATGAGGAGAAGGTCAGATTAAAACACCACTCTAGGATGACTTTGGAATAGGTCAAATAATTTTATCTAGAATTAGTCCCAAAGGACTTGGTGGATGAGGAGTCCCTAGTGGACACAAAATTCTACAATTAAATCATTACTCAGCCCCTTCCACTAATAAGGTGGTCAGTCACTAAGTCTTTTTCTTTGTTAGATAGAACAACACATGTGATCAATAAAATGATCAATTGGCTCTGAATTAAATGGGTCCAAGTGACCAAAGATATAGTGAGTATTAGAGAGAAGATTTTAAAGCTTAAGGAAGAAGGAATTCCTTCATTAGTAGAGGGTCCCAGTGAGATAATAGGGGAACAACCAAAAGGGCTAGTGATCCCTCATAATAAAAAGAATAAAAATAAGGCCAAGAATGGGTGATCTAGTAAGAATGGGGTAGATGTATACCAACTAATTATCATCTCATCTGAGGACACAACTGTAGTTGGATCCTCCATAGCTTCAACCCCAATATCAGTAATAATGATAAACCCTATTTCTATTATTCACCCCCCACATATATAAATTATTATTATAGATCTAACACTTTCACCTCTTGTCCCCACTTCCCCTAAATCTTAGGCTTCCACTCCACCATTCATTTCTACCACCTTACCTTCAATAATAAGTCTATTGTAACCAATACAATCAAGGTAAGTGGACACATAAGGACCCCCATCAATGGATACTCAAATTTGCACTCCACTTTCCCTTCCCATAATTTCACTTCCTCCTTCCATTTCACTCCCTCTTTCCATTACATTTATAATTCCTTCCATTCCATCCCCATTTATTTCTAACACAACTCAGCAATACATAGCCACGGACTCAGTCATCCTAACTTCAGTTCTGCTAGCCATCCCAACTCCTAAGCTAAGTACTTCTTCATCTTTATCCCCTTTTATCTTCTCTACTTCACCAACCATGAGTGACCCAACTCATTTAATTAATTCATTCAATTATTTGGCTTCCACTAGTCCACTAGTTCCCAAGTTTTGAGTCCCTATGCCTATTCCCCCATTAGTATCACTTTCACTTCTTATACCCCCATTAGACATAGTTGTTTCTATTATCCCCACCTATTCCACTTCTAAAGTTTCCTAATCACCTTCAGTGGATATAAGAGATAAATAATTTCTTGATGCAAACATGGATTTACAACCTACTAATGGAGATGAAATTCCACATTAAGCAATTAATGGTAGCATTAACATAGGATTCCACACTTTTCATAGTACCTACTAGCACAGTAACCTCTATTGTTTATTCTCATGTGATAGTATCCACACAACAAGATGATACCCCTAGTTGGATAACAAAAATAATGGGAAAAGAAGCAAAATCAAATGAATTCCCCAAGTACACTAAACCTTGGCCTTTTAGAGTTGAAGAATAAATCTAAGTCTACTCCATAGAACTTTTACATAATACTATGTGACTAAATAGGGGAGAGATATGTGGAGATATTAGTTCCTCCACCAGACAAACCAAAAGAAGATCTAGTGGTGGGGGACTATCAGATTTCAAAGATTAACCTTGAATGCCCAACAAGGGAGGGGTTAAAGCATAATGTTCAATATGGCATCAACTCCCTATTTAAGAGAATAGATAATGACAAGGTCACTAAAGATGAGTTGAAAAACAAGGTTGATCAACTCAAAGTTACACTAAATAAGTTCATAAAGCCTAATAATTCATTAGTGCCACTTGAGTTAGCACAACCAATCAACTAAATCCCAAAATAGGTAATAATTAATGTGGTGACTAAAATTGTAAGCATGGGAAGGGATACTAAAGAATGATCAAAAGAACTTATTTCCAAGGGAAATAAAATTATTGCTATGATAATGGGCCATTATACAATTTAGATGGAAATAAGGAATGCATTGAGGGAATTGGTTAGTAAATATGAGGGAGAAATAACAAGTTTGAATCTCTATTATCCCAAATTGATAGTTGTAGACTCTATTGACATTGACATCCTCATTAATAAAGGAATATTGAAAAATGATGGAGAATAGAAGATTTAGATAGAGTTACACAATTTAGAATAAAGTTGCTAATAGAAGCTATACATAAGCCCAAGGTTTCCCATGATAAGGCCATTAACATGTTGTATGACATTAAAGAAATGTTGAGTAAATTATCATGCAGTCTAGTAGATGATGAAGATAACCTCTTTCTAGTAGAATAGGTTTAGAGAAAATTCAAAGAGGTATTAGAAAAATAATCAAAATGCATTGGATAATATGGGTAAAGAGATGCATGAAATCAAGGCTCTAAGGAGAGAACTTTTAGACACATCAGTAGATTATGAGATCACCAACCTTTACTCCTTTGACATAAATGAAGATCAAATCCAAGATATTTTTTAATGCCTTTGATGCATATGTCCAGAAGTTACAAGTTGAGAAAGATAAGAAGGCAGAGGAAGTTTTGGAAATTGATTAGTTCTTTATGTTAAAATATTCTCATGTGTTATATTTTTAGCATTGTAAAAACATTGTAAAGTTGCATATATTATAATTGTAACTATCTTTTAGAGTTATTTTTAAGAAAGAGACACATTTATTTTACACTTTATAATTTTTGATAGGTTAGAAACTATAAAAAGACATAATTTTAAATTACACTTTTAATTTTTGAGAAGTTATAATTGCTAAAGTTATAAAAGCATATATTGAAAATTACAAATTCAATTTTGACAAACTGACATGACTTACAAGTTGTAAAAGTCTCACTTGTGATTTTCAAGTTAGGGTTTTTCAAAAAGTAACTTGATATATTTCTAAGTTATCTTTGGTTTTAACATTTAGTTCCATTTTCACACCACCCAAATGCATGAAGAGCCTTGAAACTATAATGGAGAAAGAGAGGCATTGAATGAATATTCATTAGGTCTATCCACACCACACCAAGTTGAATATCATGCCCATATCCTACATGCATTTTTCCAAACCATTTTTCAAAGTCAAAGGATGCCACAAGATGAAGATCACACCTCTTTTTGCATGAAGTTCCATATTTTCATGATTTCTTCTACTGGGCATTGCAGTTTTGATAACTACATCTCATTTATGATATATTTTATATAAATATGGGTATAACCCTATATAACAATCATATTTTTGTTTTTGGTAATATTATTTTGCATTTTGAATGTATTTTCTACAAGTTATAACCTGGAGAATGAAATAAATTGAAGATTTTGCCTTTCTTATTTAGGAAATCCATGTGTATGCAAGTTATTTGAATATTTGTGGGAATTTTAATTCTTATTTAAGTCACAAGAAATTCATTTTTGTTATTTTGTAACCTTCTAACAAATTTTTTGATTAAAATAAAATAATATTTTCCCTTCTATGAAAAATAACAAAATATTACCTCTAATTTCCCATTTGCATTAGTTTGTGCTCAAATAAATTTCAATCTATTTTCTCTTATGTTGTGTTCATTCAAGAAAGCATTAAAATCCACTAAATTTTTTTTGGTGAAATCACCATTTTAGTTTTTTAAGTTTCATTTCTAAAAATCTTTTCCCAGTCAAACCCTAGTTTAGGAATAAGAACACTAAAGGAGTGGAATTTCTATAAAACTATTATTTTATGAATTACACTAGATTTAGTGAAAGGAAGCCAGACTTCTCTAGAGGTTAACCTCAATTATCTAAGGTCTTAAATATTGGATTTTTTCTCATTATATCATTATTTTTTAAACAATGAGCTACTACATCAAGGAACATGTGAAAAATCTATGTGATAATTTTTGGCATGCCTGATGGGACTCCAAAAATTACAAAGAGATTGGTGTTATTCTCAATAAGCATTATGTGAGATTAGTACAAATTTAAAAATCACTTGGTGAACCCATTGACCTATGCATTCAAAATTTCAATGTTTACATATGCCAAGCAAACAAATAAGATCATCTACTAAAGGTAAGAGAACTGATTTTTTAGAATTGTTATTTCCTTCTAAAAAGAGATCAAAATTAGTTATCCCTATCCCTAGAGTATATCCTAAAATTTTATTTGCATCTCCAAAAATTACTCCCATTAGTTTCATACCTCCCATAATAGCTATAAATCTAAATTTTATATCTTTTAATGGAGGCAATCCACTCTAGTTGGACTAGTATGATGATATACCTACTTTAGCTTTAAAATTCCCACCATATTTTACTAGTGAAACTTCCACTACTATTATGCAACACATAAAAGATATTGCTAATCTATGTTTAGTCCATAATGTTGTAAAAGACAATATTGTAATCATACTCCTAGTCTCTTCTTTCAAAGGTAAAGCCTTGTAATGGTACAAAGGTCTTGCTTCGAACTCCATCCAAGTTTGGGATGAGCTAGGATCTATACCATGTACCCAATTTGAAGACAAGAGTGAACACTTTTTCTTGGTTGAATAATTAACTATTATTCAATGGACTCCTCATAAGTACATGACTTATTTCAATTTCTATTTCCAGAAGACATGGAATAGAATTATAGTATTGGTCAATCCAATTCCAAATAATTTTTTCTTGTAATACTTAAGAGCCCTGAATAGTGATATAGATATTATGATTTAGTCAATAGGTGGCACCACACTTCCTAATGCCTATGAAATTGCAATTAGGGTAGAAAATTATTTAATTCAAGCAGGGAAAATTTCCCCAAGGCCACCAATGCCTCTATTTCTACAAATACCTCTTATTCCACCACCTATAATTGATCTAATTCTAACCACAAGAAAATCACTAGCTTTGACTCCTGCACCTACAAATGATTTATATGAGGTTAAGTCACTACTCAGTTTTTTTTGTAATATGTTAGTAGTAATGAAGAGATAACAATCTCAGAACTACAAGCCTTATCAACAAGCTAACCCAACATATCAACCATATAAGTATCCATACCAGGGTAATTCACAGTCACAAGGTCAAGGTATACAATCAAAACCTCTCAACATCCATTCTCTACCTGCACTAGGTGTTTTTAAAGCTATTGTACATGTTTAAAACAACATAGCTCAAGAGTATGAGTGGTTTTATCCTTGTTCAAAGCCACATAATCAGAACACTTTTCCTAATGTTATTATTAGTCTAGCCTTGATGATGGAAGGCATATTAAGTACATAATAATAGTAAGAAGAATCCACCTCCTAACAAGTAAATACATAAGAACCTACTCAAGGTGAAGTAACTATTCTAAATTAGAAAGAGGATAAATTTTATGGTGTAAATCAAGAGGAAACATTATTCAATGGTGGAGGTCTAATGACATCCAACATGAATTCAAAGAAAATATCAATAGAAAGTGATCAACCCCCCAAGGTGGAGTAAGCTACAACTTTCAAACTTGTACCAAAAATTATGAAGAATAACATAGTACAAAGGCCAACCTTTATACTTACAAGCCAACCCAAAGTAAAAGTACAAATTCTAAATCTTGTAAAAGAGGATGTGGCTCCTACAAAGGCACTAACAAAGGTTGGTAATATTCCTTTTAGCATTATTAATCAAATGAAGAAGACCAATATAAATATTACCATATGGGAAGCACTATCTATTCCTGCATAAAGGGATTTACTACAAAAGGCTTTGAAGAATTTCCAGATAATGGACAAGGTTCTAGCTAAGGGACCTAATGCTGCAAGTAATTTGTGTCAAACACAAACTGAGACTAAAATGAATAAAAGTGATAATCTTCCCCATTTCTCTCTTTCACTTATAGTAGGGAAACATCTCATTCATAAGTGCATGGTAGATTTAGGGGCTATCAGTTTAGTGATGCCCAATAAAATAGTTGATGCCCTTGGAATAAAATATATACCTATCAATGAATGAGTTATTCAATTGGATGGGACTGATGTTCAAATAATAGGAACAATAAAAGGACTAAACCTCACTATTCATGCTTGTCCATGTTTGTCAATATCTCAAGACATCTTAGTTATAGATCTTTCCCCTTAATTTTCCATTTGTCTTTCATGATATTTCATTGCAAATATGGGAGGATATCTATCTATAGATTGGTCTTACATTTTACGTAGGATGAGATATGAAACTAGAGTAACAATAACAGCTAAGCCAATTGTAAAAGATCATATTGATCTATACAATCCTATCCTCATGGAGATGAACTATACACTACAAGATCAGAAATAAGAAGAGGCTCATGAAGTTGTAACATTTGTAGAATATATTTCAAACACTCATCTAGATGAATGGGGATCAACCCTTCAATTCAATCCTTATGACTATGTATAAGAAGTGGGATTAGGTACATATTGCATTCATGACAATGATGAAATTATCTTGAACCTAGTAAATCTAGATGAAGATCTTTAAGGGATGTGTTCATTATTATTTGATGGTTCAAGAAGCAAAAATGGTGCAAGTGTAGGTATTGTCTTGATCTCTCCATAGAAGGACAACTATTTTTATTCTTTTAGACTTCAGTTCAACTGCACAAATAATATAACAAAAAATAAGGTTCTGATTTGAGGTTTGTAATTGACCAAAAAGAGGGATAAAATCCCTACAAATATTTGATGATAGTGATATGATTGTTCACAAAGTGAGATCTAAAAATGTAACTAAGAACAATCTATTAAGATCTTACAAACATAGGGTTTGGGACCTATTAGAAGACTTCACCATTTTGAACATTTGAGTAGTACCAAGAGCACAAAATAAATATGTTGATTGTATGGTTTTTGTAAGATCCCAATATAACCTATTAGAAGGAATAAAGAAGAAAAATAACCAACATGTGAGACTTATAATAATTCCATATGTTCTTGATAATACAACTAATCGGCAAGTCTTCAGTAGTGATCAATAAATTGTCAACTTTCTAAGAAAAAAAGCTAAACTCTCATATAAGAACCATCCAAGACTCCATGATCAATATGGATATCAAATCATCTAGTTAAAGACAAATAAAATACATATGGGTCTTGTTACACTAGAAAACATATTCAATTTAGATGATCAGTTGAAAGGTGAGAATAATAACTTCATGGTGAATGAAGAAGATTGTGATCCAATAGTCATCTCAAAAAGAAAATCACTGAAGATAGGGAAGGTATGAAATGATGATTCAAAAAAACAATATTTTGTTAAGCTGTGTCAAGAGTTTGATAATAACTTCACATGGAGTTATCATGATCTAAGAGGATTTGATCCTAACTTAGCCCAACATATAATATAATTGGATCCAAATACCAATCTTATCAGATAAAATCAGAGACCTATTAATCCCAAAATAGAACCCCTGATGAGGAGTGAGCTATCTATGCTAATAGCAGCTAATATTATTTTTCCTAGTAAGCAGTCATCTTGGGTTGCTAATTTGGTCCTTATAATAAATAAGAATGGTGAAATTAATCTCTATGTAGACTTTAGGGATCTAAACAAATCATCTCTAAAGGATATTTATCCTCTTCCCCCACAGAACAAATTCTACAAATTGTATTAGGATTTGAAAGCTTTTCTCTTCTAGATGGTTATTTTGGATATAACCAAATCCTAGTGTAATAATCAAACTAATTCAAAACTACTTTCACCAAAAAATGGGGTATGTATGTATACAAAAAGATGTCATTTGGTCTAATTAATGCTTTTGCAATATTTCAGAGAGCCATGGATATGGCATTCAGAGATCTGATAAATGAAATGATCTTAGTATACCTAGATGATATCATTGTCTACTCAAAGCATGTTGTTACACACCAAGATCACATTAGAATTTTTTTTGAAAGGGGAAAATAATTTGGGGTTTCACTTAATCCCAAGAAGTACATTTTTTTAGTTCATGAAGGGAAATTACTAGGATAAATTATGTCAAAAGAGGGTCTTGCAATAGACCCAGAAAGAATAAATTATATATATTCATTAGCACTAGCAAGCCATAACAAAGGATTATATAGCTTTCTTGGAAAAATTGACTTTGTAAGAATATTTATTCCAAATTTTTCTTCTATGACAAAACCTCTTACTTTAATGCTAAAGAAGGTATCATCTTTAGCTAAACATATGAGGGAAAAGATAGCTTTGAAGCCATCAAACAAGATATTTCCCAAGATCCTACCCTAGCCAACCTAAACTATGAGAAATATTTCATTCTCTATGCCTTTGGAGGGGAAGGAAGCATCTCAACTATTGACTCAGCATAATCAAGAATAATTTTAATAGCTAATATCTTTCTTCAATCAATCCTTGAAGGATTATGAAGAAAATTATAGTTTCATGGAGAAACAAGTATATGTGGTGATTAAATCTCTCAAGAAATTTAGGCATATGCTCTCCAATAATAAAATTCATCTAATGGTGAGTCATCAAACTATCAAAGAGTTCCTGATGAGCTGGGAGATAAATGAAGAAAGATAAGTATAAATCACAAAGGTCATGGAATATGATGTGGATATAAAAATAATGAAGCTTTTAAGAGGAAAAATATTGTGTGAATAGTTGTATTCTAATATCAAGACTGCTAAAGCAATATTTGAAATAGTATATGCTCAATGTGCACCTTAGACAACCAATCAACCTCTTTTTGATGACTAGATCCATGACATGACCATTTTCCTACAAAATAGCAAGTACCTATATTAATTTTAGTAGTCTAAAAAAGGTATTTTTAAATCCAATCCATTCCCTGTGTTCTTATTTATAGAATATTGTTTATAAAATATATGAATGGAGTCGTGCTAAGATGTATTAAGCATAATCAAGTCCCCAAGGTACTTGAGGAATTTCATGATGGCCCATTAGGAGGACATTTCTTTGTAAGAACCACAACCATCAAGATAATGAGAGGGGGTTATTATTGGCCTAAATTATTCAAAGATGCCCACCAATGGGTAGGTAACTATGAAAAGTGTGCTTACTTCACGGGCAAGCAGAGATTAGCAACTTTCCCTCTCAGACTAATTCAATTAAATCAACCATTTTCTTAATGGAGATTGGATTTCATTGGTATGATCAATCCACCATCAATTGTAGGCCACAAATGGGTCCTCATAGCAATAGAATATTTCACACAATGGAATGAAGTAGTTACACTAAAAGATGCCATGGAGGCATCTATCCTAGAATTTATGGATGGCATAGTCTCAAGATTTAGTGTTACTTACACTATTATATCAGATAATGCTAAGGCATTTGTGGATACTCAAGTGAGTGAATGGGTTGTAAATCACAATGTATGCTTGAGTACTTATTCCAATTATTACCCTCAGGGTAATGGCTTGGCCAAGTCTACTAACAATAATCTCATCAAAATTTTCAAAAGAATAATGGAGGATAACCAGAGGCTATGGCTCACAAAGTTGAAATCAACATTATGGGATGATAAGATCACTCCTACGAGAGCCATAAGTAATCCCCATTCATTTTGGTATATAGAAGGTAAGCCAAAATCCTAGTGTCAATTGAATTACCATAACTTGAGCTCAATCACCAATTGGATTTGATTAACAATGATGAAATGATAGTAAGATTGGATGAAATAATAGAATTAGAAGAAGTTAGGAATCAATCAATGAAATTATTAGAAGCAAATCAAGCTAAAAAAAAGAGGACTTTTGACAAAAAATAATTTGACAGTAGCTTTAATGAAGGGCACATGGTTCTCAAATGGGATGTAGACAAGGCTAAACCAAACAAGCACACCAAGTTTGATGCAATATGGAGTGGTCCATACATTATAACGCACTATAAAGGAGCCAATGCATTTTAGCTATCCAATCTCAATGGATCAAAATTGCCTATCCCAATCAATGGGATATACCTCAAATCTTGTTTTTGAGGTAGGAATTTTTTTTCAAAAAAAAATATATATATATAATAGGGTTAGTTGTTTTTTCTAAATAAGTTATTTTGTATAAGTTAACTCATTAGGAGTTTTTTTTTCCTTAGTTTATTTTATTTTCACCTATTTTGTTCTTGTTTAGGCAAATCCTAGTTTGTTCTTCACCAAGTTAGAGTATGTTAAGCTTAAAATGACTTCATTCCCAATGAACTAGAAGGATATTGGATAGAAACTAATAAATAGGCAATCATTCCATAGAGGTTACCAAAAATGTTGATATTTTTATCCCAAAAATATCATAACAGTAAGTACCCTAAGGGATACCCCCTAATTTTTTTGAGAAAATCCCTTGAATTGACCAAAAAACTCACATTTCCTTTGTATTGTGAATTGGGACCTCTATATGTAATATGGAATTTTATAAATTGCAAATTGCTTCTTGAGCTCTATATCCCTCAATACACTAATTGTTTGTTTCCATTAGAATCTATAACTATAATTATAATTTACAATTTGAAAATTTTAAAATTGTAACTCAAGTTTTAGATCTTACAATCCATTAACTGGCAAAATATAGAAATCCATTTAGAATTTATAGTTTTGCAAATTACAAGCAGAGTTATAGATCCCCTAAACTAAACACCCTTATAAGATGTATAACTCAAATTAAAATTTGAAATATTTCAAATTTCATCCTGAGTTCCACTTCCCATGAAACACTCCACCTCAAATCTGAAACTCAGAGGACAATTTGAATTTTCCTAAATTGTAAATTACAATCCAGGTTCCATACCCTGCCAATAACCCAAGCCATAGAATCTAGAACTCCAAACACAATTTGCAATTTTTCAAAATTGTAAATTGTATGTAGATTTTTGATTTCCCATTTCTAATAAAGTCAAATTCTTGTAAAATTTGGAGGTCAACATGCAATTTGAAAAATTATAAAATTGCATGACTCCAAATTTTTGTCACCAACTACCATCATTAGAGCATTTATTATAGTTTTTTTTTTATAAATAATGCAAATTTAGGGATTTTTAATTCATTGTTTAAATTTTATAATTATTTTTTGAGGTCTTATGACCTTAGACCATGAATTTTACCCTCGATCGACATGTAAATCCATGTCTATGAGCAAAGTGCCACATCATTTTCACCCTGCATGGTATTCCTACGAATCTTTTTTGTGATCTTTACCTTTGTTTTCTACAATTAGATATTTTTGGGTTATTTTCATTTCTCATAAATTTATTTCCATTATCTAGGGTTTTGTTTACATCATCTAGTTTAGGGTTTTTTCATTGTCAATGTCTTTTGAGGGTTCATTTTCTCATATATTTTCTAAGCAGTCCAAATTGGTTGAAATCTAGGGTTTATTATAGGTTTTATTTTCAAAGTTCATCATAAAAACCTTGGATTTTTCTTTGAAAGAGTTTGTATTCAAATCCAGGGTTTAGTGAATATACTTGCATATATTCATGCCTAAATAACTAATAAACATTCTTTGTGAAGACACCTCTAAGTCCCTGCAAACATTAGAATTGCTTCAAACACCTCCCATTTTCATGGGATTTCAACTTGCTCCAAACACCTTGAATATTCATAAGAATTTCCAAGTCGCTATGGATGTTAGACCTATTTTAAAAACTTAAAATATCTGTGGAAATTTTTATTACTCCAAGTACCTCCTAGTTCTATAGGATTCTACTTGTAATTTTCACCTCCCATCCCCACAAGATTTCAACCTACTCAAAATAACTCTAAGCTATACCAGACATTCCTATTGTCCAAAATAATTCCTAGTTCCATGGAGTTCTCACCTAATTTTAACACCTACTAGTTCCACTAGACTTTTTGCCTATGTAGAGCACCTATGATCTCTATCTAATATTATACCTACTTTAAGTACCTATAAACCCTACCATCTCTTGTAGTTGGTTTTCAAAAGTATTCTCTCTAGAGTTCATATATCAAAAAGAGATGAAGTTCAAATCAAAAGGCCCTTGGGTGACTCTCATCTTAGAGTCTAACACTATAGAGATCACTAATACAAACCTAGGTCACATTAACCTAGGTGACTTTTGGACCTGAATAAATGTATAATTTAAGAATGACTGGATCTAAGGTATCTAAGACTCTAGACTTCCCTAGGTAACAACTTTCCCTCTAATGTTCTAAATCCTTGAGTTGATGCTGACACTGGCCCAACATTATGATGCTAACAAAAGAGAGGTCCTAAATGACAAAGGGGAAAATATTTTGAATTTAGACCTTGATTTCATTAATTCAATGTTTGTAATACCAGAGTTTGAGATCTATCTCAATATAAATCTAGATACATCCCAATTATTCTTCCAATATAATAGAGAGGGATGCCATACAATGATTAACAAATAATGGATTAAGGCCCCAAAGGTTTCCTCCACTAGATTGTCAAAGACATTGGCAAGAATTGACTTCAAATATGAGGTGGGGGATATAATAATTTTATTTCACAAGATTACTTGTAGTCATGATGCTAAGAGCTTCCAAGAGTGGATTTACCAATACATTTGGGTCATCTATTAGAATGCACAATACATACACTGGGCCCAACTCATTAGTGACTCCCTCCACAAGAAATTGATGGAGGTGCAAACCACTAGAAAATTATTCATGACTTCCTTACTTGTATACATATTGGCCAAGGGGAGATCTTTCCCAGGCCTCAACATAATACCTAGTGAGATAAGTAGAGTGTATAAATATTACCTTGACCTCACATTAGAGGCCAATAGGTAAAATTTCAAGAGAGTCAATGATGCATTCATCTATTGAATCATTATCATGTTTGACAAAGAGTTTGGGAGAACAAGATTCTTAGATGAAATAGTTGTAAAAATAACTCAATGGGTATATTACTTCATTTAGCTCCCCACTGTCAGGGAAGTCCAAGAACAAACACACCTCTGTTCTGATTCCTCTTGTTGGATCTTGCTCCTCAGAAAGAGCACAGTATGATTACCAAATATAAGCAATTAAATATGCAGAAATAACCAGAAACACAAATAGCTAGAATTCACCAATAGCACAGAATATGAGAGACAATACACTATCTTGTATTAACACTTTACAGAAAAAAATACAACAAAGAGCCTCCACACTCTTTCACCTTACAGAGGTTTGCCACACCTCAAGTGTACAGTAGTTCTTCTCACACAACACTCTCCTACACAAAAAATGGTCCCAACAACCAACTCACAAACAGAATTGGTGTTCACCTCTCCAACTAGTCAGTAATAACCCTGCCAGTTCACCAAGCACTCAAAAGTACTTCAAGTTGATCTCCCATGAACCTGCAACCTGCAATTCAACAGACCATACTCACATGTAGATCTCCTATGAGCTTGCAACAACCTGCAACTCAATGATCTTACAATGGAAGCAACTTACTTGCCTTCCTTTCTATCTCATGCCTTAATTACAATACATGCCAATGGGTCTATAAATAGATCCCTAACTAAAACACTAACTTAGACTCTTAATTTAGATAATTATCCTCGCAACCAAAGACTCTAACTGGCCTTTACATGCAAACACTTCGTTCACTTAACTAACTGTCCGTGTAACGAGCAGTTCTGGAACACACAAGCGACCGACGTCGGTCCCTGCTGATGTCGGCCGACTCCCTGCCGTCGCCGGTGGCCTTCTGCACTGGGTCACGACTAACGTCAGTCCTACTACCGACGCCGGTGATCCTGGATCTCAGCAACCTCCCTGTTCCACCTGTTTGCAAAGAGTTGAAGCTTTTAGCTCCACAACTCAACAATCTCCCACTTGGAGATAAACAGCTGTAACCTGTACCTGTACCTGTACTTAGTCTAGTTTGTTTCCTTGGCTTTGTATCCCTCCTCAAGACCACTCTTGAAGACCAACCACTACAAACCTGTAGTGTAAACCCTGTCATCCAAATCACCTGCCACATCCACATCTACAACCATGTAGAAATTAACCTGAACCTTCATAGCATGTGCACCTGCTGCTAGTCCCTGTAAGAATCCACTGAATTGTCCTCCAATGGTTCTCTCTCAGATTGGCTCCAACTTGTGACAACTCCCACTGCTTGGGAAAACTCAGGTTTAATACATACCATGCACTCAACCTCATTATGTGAATCAAGACACCTGTTCATAGAACTGTCCAACCATCGGTGTGCTAACCGGTTTCACACAATCATCCTGAAACAAAGTCAACATATGACCTACCATGTCTCTAGAACACACTCATGCCAAAGAATCTTGCTGCTCCCAGATTCTCCATGATAAACACCTAAACTAGCTTTACCTTTAGTTTAGCAATACCTATATATGTAACCCTGCAACAAGCACATCATACAGAAATAGGATAGTGTAGCTAATACTATCCAACTTGGTAAAGAGAAACACAATGATCAAACCTCCATTGCCCTGCAGCTAATACAAGACCATATACCCTGATCTTCCATCTCACATATCCATTTTTGCTCTTCTTTATCCTGAACATCCATTCGTCTCTCAGTGCTTACTTCCAGCTGGCCACTCTACCCAAAACACTTGTTTGGTTCTCCTCCAAGGAATCACATCCTCATCCATGCCTAGCTCCCACTGTTTCCTAGATCTACCTATTCTGCTTCTTCAATAACTTCCTGGTCATATGCCATAAGTGAGAAACAAGTAGTGTAAAGAAGGGAAATGACGAATTTAAGAACTTACTTACACCTTCAGTCCTCCATATGGGTGCTTGAGACACCATGACAGCTTGTTGTCCACCCAAAATTCATCTCAGTAATTGATGCCAGTCACATCTCAGTCTGCAGACGACCGAAGTCAGTTTCTTGCAACTGCCACCTTTCCGATGTTGGTTTCCCTAGCTGACGCTGGTCGATATCTATCCTGAGTCACCGACGTCGGTCTGCACATAGCCGACGTCAGTCCCTGTCTGGACACCGACACTGATTTTCCTGCCAATGTCGGTCTCTGTGTTTTTCTTGTGAGACCTGACTTTTTCCCACGAGCTCTTTTTGGATCAAATCCTTGTCCAAATCACCCTTGCTCTGCTCAAAATTCTTCTACATCTTGTGTTGAACTCTGTCCGTCCCCTTCTCCTTGAAAACCAAGGCTTTCCTATTCTTGTCACTAACATCGGGTTCCTCAAGAAACGTTACCTTCTTCTTCTGCATATAGAAACCACGATCCATACCTTCCAAATCCGAAAGCATATCCTTTGACTCAAGAACAAGCATCTCCTTCTTATCTATGTGACCAAGCCTATCAAGCCACATCTCTGAATCTACAGCTGAAGTAGAAAACCCAGAAAGAGAATCAATAGTACAAGTAGATAAATAAAGTGTACCTACTTTCTTACCTCTAGCTACAACAAGTGTACCCTTGGTAACATTCCAAGAGTCCGTTGTGAGAGTTACTGTGAAACTCTCATCACCTAAAATTCTAACAGAGATCAAATTCCACTCCAGAACTGGGACATGCATGACTTCTTTTAACACCCATGTGTTACCTATCTGTAGTTTCAGCTTCACTTTCCCTTTGCCAACAATCTGACAAGGCTTACCATCCCCTACATAAATTTCTCCAAAATCTCCCTGGACATACTCATGAAAAAATTCCCTATGTGGGGATGCATGAAAAGAGGCACCAGAATCTAAAACCCAAGATTCTACTTTATCCAAAGAACATACCAGAGCATCCCGTGCAGCATAATCTGCAACATCTGTTTCTTCTTCATGTCCTTCATGTTGATCTGTACCTGATCTACAATCTCTCTTTAAGTGCCCTTGCTTTCCACACTTCCAGCAGGTTATTCTGCCATTCTTGGACTTGGATCTCTTGCCTATCTTGGACCTTGATCTCCCATGCTCTATCTTTTCTCTCTGCCTTCCTCTGCCTTCAACACTCAAAGCATTTCTTGATGATTCACCTGTGCTATTCCTGTGTATCTCTTCATTCAAGATCACACTTACAACATCATCCACTTTTAAGACTTTTGAAGGAGACACAGTATTAGAAACTGTCATTACCAAACCTTCCCAACTTTCAGGTAATGAACACAAGATTAAGAGAGCTTTAATTTCATCATCAAATATAATATTGACTGAACTTAACTGGTTTACCAAACCATGGAAATCACTAAGATGGCTATGAATAGATCCACCTTCCAACATTTGCAAATTAAATAAACGCTTCATAAGAAATACCTTATTAGAAGCTGAGGGTTTTTCATATAAATTTGCCAAAGATTCCATCAACTCCATCATTGTCTTACACTGTGATAAGTTGGAAATCACAGATGATGCAAGACTCAATCTAATAGATCCCAGAGCCTTCCGATCAAGAACCTCCCATTCTTCATCTTTCATATCTAAGGGTTTGCAAGTAGCCCCTCCCAATGGTAAGTACAAATCTTTTTGATACAGATAATCCTCAATCTGCATCCTCCACAATTGATAGTTCTTGCCATTAAACTTTTCCATCCGTAGCTTACTGTCTTCTGTCATTGCTCAACTCCCACTCAAATAGAAACCCTGTGAGTACCTGTAATCAAAACACACTAACCAGATCTAATCCAATCTGTTAGTATCCCAACCAAAAGCTCTGATACCACTTGTCAGGGAAGTCCAAGAACAAACACACCTCTATTCTGATTCCTCTTGTTGGATCTTGCTCCTTAGAAAGAGCACAGTATGATTACCAAATATAAGCAATTAAATATGTGGAAATAACCAAAAACACAAATAGCTAGAATTCACCAATAGCACAGAATATGAGAGACAATACACTATCTTGTATTAACACTTTACAGAAAAGAATACAATAAAGAGCCACCACACTCTTTCACCTTACAGAGGTTTGCCACACCTCAAGTGTACAATAGTTCTTCTCACACAACACTCTCCTACACAAAAAATAGTCCCAACAACCAACTCACAAACAGAATTGGTGTTCACCTCTCCAACTAGTCAGTAATAACCCTGCCAGTTCACCAAGCACTCAAAAGTACTTCAAGTTGATCTCCCATGAACCTGCAACCTGCAATTCAATAGACCATACTCACATGTAGATCCCCTATGAGCTTGCAACAACTTGCAACTCAATGATCTTACAATGGAAGCAACTTACTTGCCTTCCTTTCTATCTCATGCCTTAATTACAATACATGCCAATGGGTCTATAAATAGATCCCTAACTCAAACACTAACTTAGACTCTTAATTTAGACAATTATCCTCGCAACCAAAGACTCTAACTGGCCTTTACATGCAAACACTTCGTTCACTTAACTAACTGTCTGTGTAACGAGCAGTTCTGGAACACACAGGCGACTGACGTTGGTCCCTGCTAGTCTGGTTCTGCCAACGTCGGCCGACTCCCTACCGTCGCTGGTGGCCTTCTGCACTGGGTCACGATCGACGTCGGTCCTGTTGTCAATGCTGGTGATCCTGGATCTCAGCAACCTCCCTGTTCCACTTGTTTGCAAAGAGTTGAAGCTTTTAGCTCCACAACTCAACACCCACCTATTCATATAATAGGGTAAGTAGATTTAGTGGATGCCCGTACACACTCCCAAGATATGTTAGTGATAAGTGGTCACTAATGAAGCTAGTAAGACAACTGGTTGAGACCCATAAGCGCCTTTCCAATAAATATAAGTCAAGAATTCATCTCCAAATCATTATTGGTAGATACATATTCCCCTCCCTCCTCAAATCAAAGTGTGTTGATGGATAAATGAAAGATGACACCGAAGGCCTTAGAATCTAAGCCATATTATGAGGTAACATCACTATCACACTATGAATTTCCACTTATTCACATGTTTTATATTTTGAGGATTATTTTGAGGTAATGGAGGATGAGCATAAGGTCAGATCGAAGGACCATTCTAGGATGACCTTAGAATATTTCCAAGCATTATATTTGGCACCAATCCCCAAGGACAAGGTGGATGATGAGTTCCTAATGGACCCAAACTACTATAATTAGATTATAACTTAACCCCTTCCACCAATAAGGTGGTCAATTCCTAAATCCTTTTCTTTGTTAGATATAACAACACATGTGATCAATAAAATTGTTAGTTGGATCAAAATTAAAGGGGTTCAATTTGTTGGGTGAATATTTTGTCAGTCAGCATACTGATGAGCAAAATAAGTCTGATCAACCATAGTAGGAAGATTGGTCGACCAAATGTGTAGGTTTACCACATCAAAATGTGACTAATCTCTCCTCTTATCAAGGGGAGGTTCCCTATAGATATGTAGGAGTTATATACTATATATATATATATAGAAAAATAGCACTCAAGGGTAAGATAAACCATCCATCTCTCTTTTTTTAGAGATGATGTGCACAAATCAAAGGAGAAATCCTAATGAAATGATAGAAGACAATCCTCTTCTTTTAGAAGTGTTGTTCAGTAGACAAAAGGAATCTTTCAGGTGATGATAAGTAATTGTAACAGGGTGCGATAACACGACAGGATGAAATGAGGTACAAAGTCTCCACCTCAACTGCCAAAGAGTGAAATATGAAGAACAATGAGGTCACAAAGTCATCCCAAGGTTATTTACATAGAAACAAAACAAAAAAACACACTGAAGATATTTATGACAGCACAAAGTCTGAAAGTAACTGGCTCTAGGACACCTTTGTCACTTCCACTAGCTTTGCTTGTTAAATTGCATAAACAAGAATACATTTAGGAAATAGACATAAGAACAATCTCCTAGAATGATACAAGCTATAACAGCACAAAGTCTAAAAGTAACTTTCTTTCTGATTCAAACAAAGAAATATGATGAACAATCTGAGCTCAAAGTCTTAGTAATGCCTTTCAATTTGGGTAGAGTTTTGTTTTTGATAACCGAGAGAGATCTCCCTAAACTAATAAAAGAGAGTCCAATAAATAGCCCTCTAAGAAAGACTTGGGAGCAATAACACATCATGTTGTATTCAATATATTTTAAATTTTGTCAAGAAGATATGCTGGAATTGGGCGTATTTGCTCATTTGCTTTTCTCAATGTAGAGAAATGGGTCACGCCATTGAATGTTCATATTCTCTAATGTCCACCTGGTAGTCTGCTTCTAGAAACATATCTTATGTGTAAATGTTTATGGTCTTTATTCATCATTCCTCCTTTCATGGCTATTAAATTAGGTCCTTGGTTTAATCAAATCCTTAGTTCAATCGTTTCTCTGCTCTTTGGCTACTTCCCGCTGATCTTAACAATTGACACGTGGCATGTTCCGCTACAAAATAGATCAGGACACTTGGCAGGATCCGTGAGACTCTGAAAGACGCTTATTGAAAGAAGCTTTGAAACTTGTAAGAAACTTTGAGATGCAGGTGTAAGCACTTGTCGTGCTCCATAGAGTTATAACGGGATACGTGGCATATTTTAGGTGTCTTTTGAGAATCCTGTGGAGGATGACACTTGGCGGCTTTTATCAAGCTCCTAGAGACACTATGGAAACATTTGGAATTCTTTTAGATTTATGTAGATGATGACACATGGTGGCTTCCACAAAATTTAGCCACTCAATCGAGACCCACCACAGTCTTTACTCAATAAAAGGCAAAAGCTATGAATGTTTTCGTGTGGCAACATCCACTGAGTTTTGTAGATGACATGTGGCACGTTCCACTATTTTAAAAGTTACTAGAAATTGTGTCTTAGGAGATGACACATGGTGGCTTCCACTGAGATTTGTAAGGGATATGTGGTAGCTTCTGCTATAACTTTGTGAGGGGCACATGGTAGCTTTCAAGCTTTTATTTCCTCGATGGGTTTTCTATTTCGATGGACTTTTCCTTTGGACAAAAAGTTTGAAGGAATTCTTTTGGATAATTTGTCTGAAGGAAATCTTCCTAGGTGAATTCCTTTAAAAAGTCTGAAGGATTCTTACCTTAACCATTTTGCCACAAGAATTTTTCTGAAGGAATTTCCTATGTCTGCCTTTGCTCATTGCGCTTTGCAAGGGCACTTAGCTTAGTTCAATGTCCTCTGCAAGGGTACTTTTTATTTTAGCTTTCCCTTAGTCAATTTTCTACCAATCTCAACAAGTGACATGTGGCAGCATCTATTGTGAAATAGGTGAGGACACGTGGCAGCATTCGCTTAACTTATAGAGGCTTTGGAAGCCTTTTGAGTGTCCCACGGAAGATGACACGTGAAAGCTTCTGCTAAGATTTTATAAACACTGTAGATACACTTGGGACTCACTTGGATTCATGCAGATGTTGGCACTTGGTGTGTTCTATTTATCTTATAAGGGACACATGGTAACTTTTATAGCTCTTATAAAAAAGTATTATGGGGTTCGACAGATGACACTTGGTAGCATCTGTTGGGTTCTGATGGGCTTTTGCTTTAGGCTTTTCTTGCCTTAGTCATTTTTTCTCACTGCCCTCCGTAAAGGCACCTGTCTCTTCAGCTTTGGGGCACTCCTTTGAACCTACCACTTAAACTGACTGATTGAACCAACATTGGTTTAATGATTCAATGGTTCATTCCTTCATTTTTACTTATTCAATTGACCGCTTGAACCAAGCTCTTTGAAATAAACCATGTTGAACCAATTGCTTTGAACCTATTGACCTGAAATGCTTAACTCTTAAAACTTGTTGATGTCATTGAACCTTCGAACCTGTTGAACCTTTAAACCTTTTTTAGAAGTGGAGTTCGATGGTTCAATGGTTCAATATTTCTTTGAAGCTTGTCGATGAACATTTTTGGTTGAACCAAGGTGTTGAACCAGCCTTGAAAGTGTCTAAGTGTTAAGGAACCTACTCCTTTTCTAGAAATCACTTGTTGAATCCATTAAACCTTTTGAACCTATTAGTCTTTTAACTAAAAAAGCTTGAATGATTCCCAATTTTAAAAGTTTAGAACAATTTTTTGAAATGAGAAGAGATAATTTTGTCTTGCAGGATCACAATAGCTCATATTTTGTCCAAAAAATGAGCTGATATTTTTGGGGGACAACAGCTGGCTCCAGTTGGGGAACTTCCATCCATTGTAAAAAGAATTGAAGGGAGTAGAATCTAGAATCTCTAGTGTCTTCATGTGTGTCATTAGGCTATGGATTCATGTTACTCAGAAGTGAAAGGTGTCAAAAATGAAAACAAACAAGACAAAATAGAAATAAAAACTATACAAATATACATATGTATAAATGAAATGATTTGGTACTTCAAGAATTGAAGTGTTTCAGATGCTATCCACTGTGAGGCAAAGAAAAGAGCGTGCCATCTTGATACTTCAACAAGAAGCTATTTTCACCATTGTGCTGATGGATAATAAATGGGCCCCTCGAAAGGGAGTCAAACTTTCCATGCATCCCCTTTGGTTCTCTCCTTTTGTCCCACAATAGGACTTGATCTCTAATTTAGAAATCATGGTTTTTTTCCTTCTAGTCGAAGAGTTTCTTCACCAAACTTTGATGGGCAGCAATTTGGTCCACCTCCATAGTTCTCTACTCATCTAGCTTAGTTAGGCACATGATCCTCTTATCAAGGGGGATTTCATATGTTTGATCTTCAATTGCCTTAGCCAATTTCAAGGCTGAAAATTCTAAGGTGATTGGTATCTCAACATTGATACCATAAAGAAGTTGGTAAGGAGACATACCAATTGCTCTCTTTGGTGTAATTTTGTCTGCCCATAGAGCATCAACCAATGCTTTATGCCACATCATTTGGTTGTCATTTTCCAGCTTCTTGATGATAGTCACCAAGTTCTTATTGCTTGATTTAGCTTGTCCATTCCCTTGTGGAAAGTAATCAAAAGAGTGAGAGAGTGTAATCCCATAGTAGAAATAGAATTGTGTAATCTCCTAGGAAGTGAAATGAGCTGAATTGTCAATAACAATCTTGTTTGAGACTCCAAACCTAGAAATGATATTCTCCTTGAGGAAGTTACACACTACTTCTAAAGTAACATGCTTAGTTGGAATTGCTTCCACCCACTTGGTGAAGTAGTCAGTTGTTGTAAAGACATAATCATGTCCAGCACTTGAAGATGGGTTTACAACTCTAATAAAATCAATTCCTCATTGCTGGAATGGTTCTTTTATGACCACTAGCTTGAGAGGCAGGGCAGCTAACTTGGGTCTTCCAATAAACTACTGACAGAGTTCACATTTTCTCACCCACTTATATGCATCTTAAAAAAGATTTAGCCAGTAATACCTAGCTCACAGAATTTTATGGGTAGTCACAGAAGTAGAAAAATGTCCTTCATAGGCTAGATTGTGGAAAGATTTCAAAAGTTGGCTTTGTTACTCCTTGTCCACACAGTGAAGGAAAACTCCATCAAGGTTCCTCTTGTACAGGCCATTGTCCCAAAGGACAAAATTGGTAGCTTTCAACTTGATAGTCCTCCTTTCTTTGTAAGATAAGTGAGCAGAACACTCACCATAAGTAAGGAAATGAGCAATACCTGAATACCACTCATTCATAGTAGAGACAAAAAGGATTGTTGGTGTGTATTCTACCTTGGCTTCTTCATGTTCTATTTCTTCTAGCTTGTTATCAGCAATTAATTAACATAAGCCTTTTCCCCATACCAACTTTGTTGGATTGATGTCTAGATCAAACTCCTAGATCTTTTCAATCCAATTGCCTCTTTTCATCCCAAACTCTTGTTGAGTTAATATGGACTTGATTGTGGTGTCAGAAACTAAGACAAGAGTGTGTGAATTCAAGATGTAGAAGTGGAAATGCTTGACTGCCTTCACTACTACATAAGCATGCTTCTCCATATTCAAGTACTTCAGCTCATGAGCTTTAAGAGGAAACTCATGAAAGAAATAGGATTACATACCTTGTTTATTCTATTGAACTAGAATTATTGAAAGTGTGTGTTCAAAAGCATAATTGTATATGGTGAACTCTTTGTTGTAGTCTGGACAAACCAGAGTTGGGATGTGGGCAATGGCAGTCTTGATATCCTCAAATGCTGACTTACCTTTTTCAATCTAGCTGAAGGTGGACTTCCCTTTCATCATGTTTACAATATGTCGAGTCTTCTCAGAAAACTCAGGGATGAAAATTGATAAGAAATTCACCTTTTTGAAGAAAGAGTGAACATCATTTTTACTTGTAGGCAAGGTAAGATCTTGAATAGACTTGACTCTGTCTGAGTCAATATTTATGCCTTCTTTGGATAAAATGTGTCCAAAAAGTTTCCTCTATGTTACTCTAAAAATAGACTTCTTGGGGTTCAAGGAAATGACATTCTGGTGGTAGTGCTCCAACACTTATTTCAAGTGGCATATATGATCAGAGCAATGCTTGGAAAAGATGGTCAAGTCATCAAGGTATAACACAATGAACTTACCCATCTCATCCTTGAAAGCAAGGTACATTGCTCTCTGAAAGGTGGTGCCAACATTTATCAAGCCAAAAGGCATCCTTTTATATGCAAACGTGCCCCAAGGTGTGGTGAAGGTAGTCTTGTGTTGGTCTGCTTCACCAACTTCAACCTGATTATATCCTGAGAAGCCATCTAGCATTGATAACATCTCCGAACCAATCACTGTCTAAAGCACATGATCCATGATTGGCAAAGGATAGTTATCCTTCAAAGATGACTAATTTAGATTCCTAAAATCCACATGGATGCAAATTTTTCCATTCTTCTTCCTTACAGGCACTATGTTTGCAATCCATGTGGAATGATGGATTAAGAAAATGATTCTAGCATTTAACATTTTTTGTATCTCAGACAGAATAGTACCTGATATCTTTGGATTGTATTGTCTAGATTTTTGCTTATAAGGCATTGAGTTAGCCTTGAGAGGAATGTCATGATGGATTTCATCAAGACTGAGAGAATTTAGGTCATCATAGGAGTATGCTAAGACATCCATGTATTGGTAGAGTAGAGCAGTGAACTTGAATCTCTCCTTAGGAGTGCAACACTTCCCAATATTCACTATTTTAGGATCTTCCTTGGTACCCAAATTGGTTTGATCAAATCCCTGAGAGGAGCTTGAATCTATTTGCTACTGTTTGATGAACCTATCATGTTTGTCAAACAATTTTTTAAGAGAAACTAGGCCTTTGGGAATTTTATTCCCTTTGAGTTGTAAGAATTCTTCATTTGCATTTGAACTTGATTCAAGGGCTAGTTCACACTTTTGAAGTCCACTACCTTCAAAATGCAATTATTTAAAGCTATCTTTTCATTCCAAGAAGGAAATGATTTGGTGATCATCATTGAATACTTGCCAATGATCAACATTATTAGGCACACTTGGTCAAAAAACTAGTTCAATGGTCTACCTGTCTTCTTTGAAGTCTGAGTGAGGAACTAAGAGAGTTGCTAAAATAGCTAGTGCATCAGCTTTGTCATTAAATTCCCTAGGTATGGTAGAGATGTTGAAATCATCAAAGCTTTCAATTTTATCCCAGAATAGATTGTGGTAGTGGCATAATCTCTTACTTTTGGTTTGATACAGGTTTCTCACCTGATAAACCACCGGTTTAGCATCCCCTTTGGCATGAAAGAGTTTGGCGCCCCTGTCTCAAGATACCTTCAATCTAAGCAATAGATACTCATATTCAGCTGTGTTATTTGTGTTGTTGAACTATAACTTATATGAGTAGGGGAAAATATCTCCTTGAGGAGATATCAAAACAATCCCAGCTCTTGAACTGGTAGAGGAACAGCTGCCATTGAATTCTAGAATCCATACCTCATCAAACACTGATTTTTCTTTAGATTTTCCTTCATTAGAGAGGGAATATTCTTCTCCATTTGTACTAAAACCTAACAATTCTTCTAATGTATGGTCTGATTCAAACTCTAGATTACATTCAGGGGCTTCATCAAGCACCTCATGAACTTTTGTGGATAAAAAGTAATTACCCATGCCTAAAGACTCAAATAGAATTTGAGCTTTAGGTGCTGATGTTTGAGTGACCACATATTTTGATTCCTTTTCAAGGAGCAACCTCTGCATGATGCCTTTGATATGGATCCTCACTTTAGATAGGTCCATGCTTAATTCTCCACCAACATCATTGCAAAAATTTCACCCTAGCAGAATACCATAGGATGCTGGGACATCAACCACCAGAACTGTCATCTTGATTATTTTGTCTAGAAAGGCTGCAAATGCAAATTGGGCATCTTTGATTTGCCCTAGAAGAGGTACTTATTTGTTCTCCATGGAGAAATACCTCTCAAATATCTTGGTCAGTGTGAGATCAAGAGATTCTACCACTTTGGCAGGCATGACATTGTCAGATGCACCTGAGTCTATGATGTAGTTGCTCAGCTTGTGACCATTTATCAGTAGGGAAACATAGAAAGGTTTTATTTTCCCAAGGGCAGTAGGAGGAGTAATGATAATATTGTTTGGGATGGGCATGTTCTTTGGGGAATCATGAGTTACTTTCTTAGCATCTTGTCCTATAGGGATGACCTTATTCTTTACACACTCAACTAACCTATCCAACTACTCAAGATTAGATTGTAAATTTTCAAACTCAGTCATTTGAATTTTGGTTTTCTTGACATGATCAATTATGTCAAATGACTGAATTAGACTAGGAATAGAGGAAGGTAATTCAATATTCTAGTTTATATGGGGGAAAGGACTGAGTTGTGAAATTGAAGTTAAAGGTGAATGTGAACTTGATGCACTTACCTTTTTGGTGATCACTGGGTCCTTTGGTTGGAAAGGTAGGATGGTTCCCCACTTAGCAACTAAAATTGTAGGTTGAGAATATTCTTCCATTTTTCCCTTATCAATTTGTTGAGCTGACTATTTTTGTGACTTGGTAAACACTATGTATGATCCATCAAATGCTTCTCCTTTACTTCTAGGTTCATCTTGGTAGTTCAGGAAATCAATGTTGGAGTCACCAGTTAACCCTTCTTGATCTTCTACAAGGAGATCAACATCATTTTCTTGACTCAATTTAGGCTAGAAAGAGAAATTTGATTCTACTTCAAGATATCCCACTACTGAATTGGTTGAGGGTGCTTCAATGGCAAGTTTCCCTTGTGGGGGAGGAAGATGATTTAGCTGCCCTTGATTCCTGGTAGCATTGCCCTAATATGACTGATTTGGAAATGTCCTCCTTGGCATATCTATGTATGAAGGAGTAGAAGACATTCCTTGTGCCATTTGATTTTTGAGAGCAAGCAACTCATTTGCTAATTTTTACACCATTAGATCAGTGGTTCCTATAGATGGATATTTAGAAGATGATGAGGGTCTATTTCTATTAGGATCTCTCCTTATCTTCCATGCTAAGATGAGATCATATTCTACCTCAGTGGCCAAATCTTGAGCTGTAGCAAGGTCTATTTGACCAACATGTCTCAACAAGAAACTCACTTTAGGTAGCTAAAAATTAATGAAGAAACATTTGATATTCTCAGTTATAGGTCGAGCAATTATAGGGATCCTGTTCCTTAGTTTGTCAAACTTGGCTATGAAGTCCCTCATTCATTTATGAGGCTCTTTCTTCATCTATGTGAGCTGAGCTAGAATGGCATGTGCATCTTTTGTAGGTTTGAATTTGGCTTCAAACTTGGCTTTGAGGGTGTTTCAGTCAGTTACTGACCAAGCCTACAAGTGGTAGAACCAATCTGTAGCAGCACCTTGTACTATTTCTACAAATAATCTGACTACCACATCTTCAAATTCTATGCCTATTGCACCACAGGCTATGCTGAAAGCTACAATGTGTTCATCAAGATGGACTTTCCCATCACCATAGAACTTGGGGAAATTTTTCCTCAAACTTTGTGGGAGTTCACGTAAAGGTGGAGTAAGATTAAGTGGACCAAAAGAATTACCTTAGGGGCCTTAAACTACCATTGCATGACTATGAAAAAGAGGAATAACAAATCTCAAAGGGGTAATTATTGGCAAAGCTTTATTAATAGTAGAAGTGGATGCTTTGCTTGGTAATGAAGACCTGACTTTAGTAGGAAGAAAGCTCCTGGTTCATTGGAGGTGAGATGGTGAAGGAAACAAATCAAAATTATTTTGTTGTACTAACTCGAATATAGGGTCAACAATACCTTTAGCCCTTTGGCTTCACGTATAGCATAGATCTGCTAGATTGTGAAACAAAAATGGGAAAGAACTGACCTTGCTTTAGCTTCAAGCTTGAGGCTTTAGATTGTGCATTCTTTCCTAGTGGATCTAGTTTACAGACCAGATTATATAACAGAAATAGATAAAGATGGTAAGGCTATAATGATAATGGGTAAGAAGTGGAATGAAGTCACTAGAATCTATAATGGATAAGGGTATAAAGATAATGGGTAAGACATAGGTGATGTTTCAATTTGAAGCTTGAGGTTTAATTGCACAAAATTACTGGTGTCCCCAGTAGAGTCGCCAAAAAACTGTTGGGTGAATATTTTGTCAGTCAGTGTACTGATGAGCAAAATAGGTCTAATCAACCACAATAGGAAGATTGGTTACCTAAATGTGTAGGTTTACCACATCAAAAGGGGACTAATATCTCCTCTCATTAATGGGAGGTTCCCTGTAGATATGTAGGAGTTATATATATATATATATATATATATATATATAATAACACTCAAGGGTAGGATAAACCATCCATCTCTTTTTTTCAGAGATGATGTGCACAAATCAAAGGAAAAATCTTGATGAAATGATAGAAGACACTCCTCTTCTTTTAGAAGTGTTGTTTAGAAAACAAAAGGAATCTTTCAGGTGATGATAAGTGACTGTAACAGGGTGCAGTAACACGGTAGGATGAAATGAGGCACAAAGTCTCCACCTCAACTGCCAAAAAGTGAAATACGAAGAACAATGAGGTCATAAAGTCATCCCAAGGTTCTTTACATAGAAATAGAAAATAAACACACACTGAAGACAATTATGATAGCACAAAGTCTAGAAGTAACTGGCTCTAGGACACCTTCTTTGTCACTTCCACTAACTCTACTTGTTAAATTGCATAAACAAGAATACATTTAGGAAATGGACATAAGAACAATCTCTTAGAATGATACAAGCTATAACAACACAAAGTCTGAAAGTAACTTGCTTTTTGATTCAAACAAAGAAATATGATGAACAATTTGAGCTCAAAGTCTCAGTAATGCCTTTCAATTTGGGTAGAGTTTTGTTTCTGATAACTAAGAGAGATCTCCCTAAAATAAGAGATTCCAATATAAAGCCCTCTAAGAAAGACTTGGGAGTAGTAACACATCATGTTACATTTAATATATTTTAAATTCTATCAAGAAGATATGCTAGAATTGGGTGTATTTGCTCATTTGCTTTTCTCAATGCAGAGAAACAGGTCATGCCATTGAATGTTCGTATTCTCCAATGTCCACCTGGCGGTTTACTTCTAGAATTATATCTTATGCATGAATATTTCTAGTCTTTATTCATCATTCCTCCTTTCCTAGCTATTGAATTAGGTCCTTGGTTTAATCAGATCCTTGGTTTAATCATTTCTCTGCTCTTTGGCCGCTTCCCACTGATCTTAATAATTGACACGTGGCACATTCCACTATAAAATAAATCAGGACACTTGGAAGGATCCATGGGACTTTGAAAGACACTTATTGAAAGAAGCTTTAAAACTTGTAAGAAACTTCAAGATGTGGATACAAAAACTTGTCATGCTCCACGGAGTTATAACGGGATACGTGGCATATTCTGGGTGTCTTTTGAGAATCCTATGGAGGATGACACTTGGCAGCTTCCATCAAGCTCCTAGAGACACTATGGAAATATTTGGGATTCTTTTAGATTTACATGGATGATGACACATGGTGGCTTCCATAGAATTTAGCCACTCACCTGAGACCCACCACAGTCCTTACTCAATAAAAGGAAGAAGCTACGGATGTTGCCATGTGGCAACATCCACTGAGTTTTGTAGATGACATGTGGCACATTCTGCTATTTTAAAAGTTACTAGAAATTGTGTCTCAAAAGATGACATGTGGCGGCTTCTACTAAAATTTGTAAGGGACACGTGGCAGCTTTCGCTATAACTTTATGAGGGATACATGGTAGCTTTTAGGCTTTTATTTCCTTGATGGGTTTTCTATTTTGGTGGACTTTTCCTTCAAACAAAAAGTCTGAAGGAATTCTTTCAGACAATTTGTTTGAAGGAAATCTTCCCAGGTGAATTCCTTTAAAAAATTTGAAGGATTCTTACCTTAACCATTTTGCCACGATAATTTTTCCAAATGAATTCCCTGTGTCCACCTTTGCTCGTTGCCCTCCACAAGGGCACTCGGCTTGGTTCAATGTCCTCTACAAGGGTAATTTTTCTTGTGGCTTTACCTTAGTCAATTTTTTATTGATCTCAATAGATGACACATGGCAACATCCACTGTGAAATAGGTGAGGACACATGGTAGCATCCACTTAACTTATAGAGGCTTTAGATGTTTTTTGAGTGTCTCATAAAAGATGACACATGGTGGCTTCCGTTAAGATTTTAGAAAAACTATAGATACACTTGGGACTCACTTGGATTCATGCAGATGTTGACACATGTCACATTCTATTTATCTTACAAGGGACACGTGGCAACTTCCATAGCTCTTAGAAACAATGTATAACGGGGCTCGACAGATGACACTTGGCAGCATTCACTGGGGTTTAACGAGCTTTTTCTTCGGGCTTTTCTTGCCTTAGTCATTTTTGCTTACTGCCCTCTGCAAAGGCACTTGTCTCTTCGGCTTTGGGGCACTCCTTTAAACCTACCACTTGAACTGACCAATTGAACCAACTTTGGTTCAATGGTTCAATGGTTCATTCCTTCATTTTTACTTATTCAATTGACCGCTTGAACCAAGCTCTTTGAAACAAACTGTGTTGAACCAACTGCTTTGAACCTGTTGACCTAAAATTCTTAACTCTTGAAAATTGCTGACATCATTAAACCTTTAAACCCGTTGAACCTTTTTTAGAAGTGGGGTTTGATGGTTCAATGGTTCAATCTTTCTTTGAAGCTTGCCGATGAACATTTTTGGTTGAACCAGCCTTGAAAGTGTTCAAGTGTTGAGGAACCTGCTCCTTTTCTAGAACTCACTTGTTGAAGCCATTGAACCTTTTGAACCTGTTAGTCTTTTAACTAAAAAAGCTTGAATAATTCCCAATTTTAAAATTTTAGAACATTTTTTTGAAATGAGAAGAGATAATTTTGTCTTGCAGGATCAAAATATCTCATATGTTGTCCCAAAAATGAGCTGATATTTTTGGGGGACAACACAAGTGACCAAAGATATAGTGAGTATCAGAGAGAAGCTTTTAAAGCATAAGGAATAAGGAATTCCTTCATTAGTAGAGGGTCCTAGTGAGATAGTATGGGAATAACCAAAAGGACTAGTGATCCCTCATAAGAAAAATAAGAAAACTAAGGCCAAAAAGGGGAAATATAGAAAGGATGGGGAAGCTATAGACCAATCAATTATCATCTCAAAAGAGGACACAACTACAGTTGGAACCTCCATAGCTTTAACCCCAATATTAATAATAGTGATAACCCCTATTTCTATTATTCACTACCCACATTTGTATATTGTTCCTATAGTTCTAACACCTCCACCTCCTATCTCCACTTCCCCTACATCTTAGGTTTCCACTCTGCCATTCATTCCTACCACCTTACATTCAATAATAAGTCCATTACAAACAATACAATCAAGTCAATTGGAAACTCAGGGTCCCCCATCAATGGATGCTAAAGTTTCCACTCCACTTTACCTTCCCACAGTTTCACTCCCTCCTTCCATTTCACTCCCTCTTTTCATTCCATTCATAATTCCTTCCATTCTATCCCCATTGATTTACAACACAACTCAGCAGTACATAGTCACAGACTCAATCATCCTGACTTAAGTCCCACTGGCCATCCTAACTCTTAGGACAAATACTTAGTCATATTTATCCCCTTTAATATTCCCTACATTACCAACCATGAGTGTCCCAAATCATTTAATTTATTCATTAAATGATTTGGATTCCACCCTTCCACCAGTTCCCAAGTTTTGATTCCCTGTGTCTATTCCCCCATTAGTATCACTTTCACCTCCTAAACCCCCAATAGACATAATTATTTCCATTATCTACAACTCTTCCACTTCTAAAGTTTCCTAATCACCTTCAGTGGATATAGGATAAAAACAAGTTCTTGATGTAAATGTGGATTTATAACCTACTAATGGAAATGAAATTTCATAGGCATATGTCAAACAATCAATGGTAGCATCAACATAGGATTTCACACTTGTCACAATACCTACCATTGCATCAGCCTCAAATATTGATTCTTAGGTGATAATATCCATGTAGAAAGATGCTTCCCCCAATTGGCTAACACAAATAGTGGGAAATAAGTGAAGGTAAATGATTTACCTAGTTACACTAGACTTTAGCCTTTTAGAGATAAAGAAGAAATCCAAGTCTACTCTTTAGATCTTCTTCAGAATACTATGTGAATCAAAAGGGGAGAGATATATGAAGATTGAATTTCCCCCACTAAATAAACCAAAACAATATCTAGTGGTGGGAGAATATCAGATTTCAAAGGTTCACCTCAAACACCCAACAAGGGAGGGGTTAAAGCATGATGTTCAATCTGGCATCAACTCCCTCTTTGAGAGAATAGATAGTGACAAGGTCACTAAAGATGAGTTGAAAAACAAGGTTGATCAAATCAAAAATGTACTAAATAATTTCATATATCTTAGTGGTTTAGTGGTACAACTTGAGATAGCATAGCTAGTTAACCAAATACGGTGACTGAAATTACAAGCATGGGAAGGGATACTAAAAAATGGTCAGAGGAACTTATTTTCAAGGGAAATAATATTATTTCTATGATAATATACCATTATAAATTTATAAGGGAAAGAAGAACCACATTAATAGAACTGGTCAGTAAATATGAGGGGGAAATAGCAAGTCTAAATCTATATTATCCCAAATGTATAGTTGTAGACTCTATTGACATTGACATCCTCCTTGTCAAAGGAATATTAAAAAAATGATGGATAATAGGAGGAATTAGATAGAGCTACATAATTCAGAATAAATTTACTAACAGAAGCTACACATAAGGCCAAGATTACCCATGATAAGGCCATTGACATGTATGACATGGAAGAAATATTGAGTAAATTATCCTGTAGGCTAGCAGATGATGAATATAACCTCTTTCCAATAGAAGAAGTTTAGATCAAATTCAAAGAGATGGTAGAAAAATAATATGCTAAAACTATAGTCTTTATCTTGAGATCTATCCACCACTACATCAGGTATCATAATGCATTGAATAAGATGGGTAAAGAGATGTAAGAAATAAAGACTCTAAGGAGCGAACTTTTTGACACATTATCAGATTGTGAGATCATAAAACTTTACTCTTTTAGCACAAATGAATATAAAATCTAGGATATTTTCAAGGCCTTTAATGCATATGTCCAAAAGCTATACACTAAGAAAGATAAGAAGGTAGAGGAAGTTTTGGAAATTGATTAGTTTTTTTGTTGAAATATTCTCATGTATTGTATTTTCAGCATTGTAAAAACATTGTAATGTTGTATATCTTGTAATTGTAACTATTTTTTATATCTATTTTTGAGAAAGAGACACATTTATTTTACACTTTATATTTTTTGATAGGTTAGAAACTATAAAAATCATAATTATAAATTGCACTTTTCATTTTGATAAGTTATAATTGCTAAAGATGTAAAAGCATATATTTAAAATTTCAAATTCAATTTTGACAAAGTGACATGACTTACAAGTTGTAAAATTTTCACTTGTGATTTTCAAGTTAGGTTTTTTCAAAAATTAACTAGAGATATTTCTAAGTTATCTTTTGTTTGAATATTGAGTTCCTTTTTGGCAACACCCAAATATATGAAGAGTAGTATAGCTACATGGGAGAAGGAGAGACATTACATGAAGATTCCTCAGGACTATACATGCCACACCAAGTTGAAGATCATGCCTAGCTCCTCCAAACCATTTTTCAAAGTCAAAGGATGCCACAAGCTAAATATTGTGCCTTTTTTTACATGAAACTTTAGATTTGCATGATTTCTTCTACTGGGCATTGATGTTTTGATAACTACATCTCATATATGGGATATTTTGTATAAATATGGGCATAATCATGTAGCCCAATCTATATTTTTATTTTTATTAATATTATTCTATATTTTGAATGTATTGTCTACAAGTTGTAACCTAGAGAATGAAATAAATTAAAGATTTTGCCTTTCTTGTCTAAGAAATCCCTGTGTATGCAAGTTATTTAAATATTTGTAGAATTTTTAATTCTTATTTTAGTCACAAAAAAATCATTTATGGTATTTTATACCCTTCTGAAATATTTTTTGATTAAAATAAAAGAATCTTTTCCCTTCTGTGAAAAATTAAAAAATATTACCTCTAGTTTCCCACTTGCATGAGTTTATTCTCAAATAAATTTCAATCTATTTTATATTCTATTGTGTTCATTTAATCAAGCATTAAATTCCACTAAAAATATTTGGTGAAATCACCATTTTTAGTTTTGTAAGTTTCATTTCTCAAACTCTTTTCCCAGCCAAACCTTAGTTTAGGAGCAAGAACACTAAAGGAGCAAAATTTCTATAAAATTGGTATTTTTTTAGTTACACTAGATTTAATGAAAGGAATTCAGCCTTATCCATATGTTAACCTCAATTTTTAAAGGTCCTATAACTTGGAGGTTTTCTCATTGTATCATTAGTTTTTACAGAATGAGCTACTACAACAACGAATGGGTGCAAAATCTATGTGATAACAATATTAACAAGGATAAACACTCTCTTATTATTAGGCTCAGGAAAACTGAAGAGACTACTAATTTGGATCCTCTCATTGAACTTCTTAAATATGAAAGGGATTCCATTCTCTTGTAGTTATATGAAAAAGCTAGACATGAAGAATAATTTTGGAGGCTCAAATATCATATGAATTGGCTCTATAAGGGAGATGCTAAAATCAAAATTTTCACCTCAAAACTCACCAAAGGTACCAGAGAAACATAATTAGATAAATTATGTTAGATAATGGTAAAACTATCTATAATAGTGATGAAATTAAGGAATATGCTCATAGGCATTATGAATGCCTCTTTTGCAAATCTGTTGGAGACCCTACCACTTAAGTTTCTCTTCTCTAAAACATTTATAATTTTCTCTCTAAAGACATGAAAAAAATTATTTGTCAATTTTTTTATTTAGAAGAGCCCATAGAGTTTTTTTTATCTTTACTAAAATTAAGACTCCTACACCTGATGGGTTCTCCAACTCATTCTATCAACAATTCTTTGATCTCATTGTGTATGATCTATTTTAGTTGGTGGAAGATGTCCAAAAAAAAGGTAGACTCATTGGTGCCATTAACTCCACCTTTTTATCCTTGATCCATAAGGAAAATAATGTGGTCTCCTTTAATATCTACATGTATATTTCTATTTACAAATATTTTTACAAGTTTATGACAAAAATCATTTCCAACTAAATCAAAAAATATATGAGGCTCATTATTTTATAGGATCAAGGTGGGTTCATCAAAAATAAAAAAATTTATGAAAATATTGTGATTGGCCATGAAGTTTTACATGATTACAATAAGGATAATAAGAAAAGGATTACCATCAAGCTAGACATGGCTAATTCCTTTTACAAAGTTAATTGGGACTTATTAACTCAGGTTTTTAAAAATTTTAGATTTCCCATTTTATTTTTGAAATGGGCCTTAAGATGGATCACCTAACCTTGGATTTATCCAATGATTAATGGATCTTGTGCTATATTTTTTAAAGCTAACTAGGGTCTGTGCCAAGGTTTCCCTCTTTTGCCCTACTTATACATCATTTTAGTGGAGGTTTTGCATAGGACCCTCACTATTGAGAGGAGATATTTAGCCATTTATGATATCAAGGTTGTTAATGGAGTCAAAAATATTACTCATGCATAGTTTGTGGATGACACCATTTTCTATGAGAAGTAACTAAGTTGAATATTAGAAGGCTTCAATTTTGTATAGATAAAATATTACTTTGTTATAGAGTATTTATCAATGATAAAAGTGTAGATTTTACACCATTAACTATTCTACTACTAAAATTAGAAGCTTATCTTAGACACTTCATTTTATGCATGGTGGTTTTAACCCATTTAATTATTTATCTATCCCTATGATCTTGAAATTGAATCACTTTGATTGTGGCATAACACCCTCAAAAAATTTGACAAGCACATTCAAAACTACAATAATAGATGGTTAAGTCTTGATAGCATAGTGGTTCTCATAAAACCTATGATCTCTAGTCTTTTTATATATCAACTCATGATTTATCATGATCCTATGTACATTATCTATGCTTTGCATTAAAATAATAATAATTTTCTTTAGCAAGGAGATAAACAAACTAACCAAAATAAGTTTCACCTTGTTGGCTTGAAGAAGGTTATCAATGAAAATATCAAGGTGTCTTGGGCATTAGATCTACACTTACTATATTCTCTACACTAGGAGCCTAACTTGTCTGGACCCTTATTAATTCTCCTTTAACTCTTTAGAAATAGATTATGATCTACAAGTGTGGTGATAGAAACCAAGACATGAGCATGTTCCTTTCCATCCTTAAAAGTCCTGAAACCTCTATAATTTTGTCTCTGGTGGTTAGGGTGATTGAGTTAATAAAAAATAATTCATCTTGGTACCCTGGTAATGGTTGCAACATCTAGTGTTGGGAAGATCCTATTCTAGGTAGTGGACCCCTTTAAGTTCACATGCCTAGGGACTTTATTCTATCTATGAAGCATATTGGTTTAAAAAATAATAATCAAATAATTATTTTATAATCAAATATTCCTAAATGGTCACACATTAATGGTCTCTCTGAGGACACTGAAGACATTGGGAACAAACCGAAAAGAATTTTATGGGAATTCTCCCTACATATCCTAATAATAAAGACTCCTTAATTTGGGGTAAGATAAATTCTAGTGGTAACTATATGGTTCAATTTGGCACTAACCTTATTTTTTAAGGGTAACCTCCCAATCATTCCTTAACAACATTTATTCGCTCATATAAACCCTAAAATAAAAACACTTCTAGTGGCTTGATAGGCAAAGCAAGATTCTCACTAGTGAAAACCTCATTAAGAGATTTGTATTGAGTCCTCATATTTGCATTAGGTTATTTAAGTCCTATGAAAATCAATATCAGCTTATTTTTTGTTGTGATTAATCCACCTCTATTTAGACTTATTTTTCTATCTACTTTGGTGTTTCTTTCAAAAACCTTCTTGACTTAGACACTTGCACTCAATAATGAAATTTTTGCTACATCATATCTCTCAAAGGAAAGCTCCTCATCAAAATTTTATGGTATTCCTTACCTATTTTTTACATGTGGTTTATTTATATTAACAAAAATAAAATAATTTTTGAATATACTACCATCCTGAATGAAAGCTTGATTTTCAGGATTCGACATGCTATGGTGGAAAACACCAAAGCTCACTTCTATAAAAATTAATACATTATTATGTAGTCTAGATCTAAACTTATTTTACTTAAAAAATGGAACTTGATGGGATCATAGACAACTCTCTAATCCATTATCCCACCTTGGATATCCACTTTATCTATCCTACTCTTTCTTTTGATGGAGCCTCGAATTCCAACCCTGTTAGGGCCACTAGTGGTGGTGTGTTTTGGTTTGGACCTTAGCTTATGATTTATATTTTAAATTTAATTTTGGTTAGGCTTCAAACAATGTTTATGAATTTATGTGCTGAAATTATGGCCTTATTTTTATTTTCAAAGAAAAAATCAACAAAAATAATGTCTATGGAGATTCCAAATTAATTATCCAATGTCTCATGCATAAAAAAGTTGATTTGTCCAGCTTCATCTTTTTTTAAATCTAATCTTAAAAATCCTTAAGAAATTTGATCACATTAGCTAGCCACATATCCAAAAAAAATGAATATTTATACCCACATAAAAGGCAATGAAGGTATCCAGGTACATCACCTTTCTTCTTGCATAAGATAGTTCTGATCTTGTGGATTAGGCGTGTTTAATGTCTCCTATGCATCTTTATGGCTTTTCAGGACCCTCCTTTAGACCATAATTTTGTATTTATGGTTTTATGAATTTTAAAGTCTATATTATTTTTATGATTAAAAAAACCTTCCCTTTTATAAAAACATATTAATACACCAAATGGCACACTGATTGTATGAACTAATGAGAATTTTCATCACTTAAATTAATTATTTTACAAAAAATATTATAATTTGCATCTAGTTTCTAATCTATATTTTGTATTTTTTTGGAAAGTGCATGTAAACTATGACACTTAATTGGGTTTGTATAAATAGAGGGTCTTTCTTATAGTCTATATGAGACACTATTGTATGCCAGTCTAAAACACTAATAAGATTTATGTTACCTCTATTTTGGTGACATCGATGGCAAAAATATCCATTTCTGAATGATATGATTATTCATGTTATATTTTTTTTGCATTATTTTTCATAATTAATATTCTATGATTACTTGGCTGACATAGGTGCTACTTATGTACTTTTATGTGTGCAAGTGCATGTGGGATTAAGACACTGAATTTGGATTTTCACACTCAAGGTTGACCCCAACATGTGTACACATTGATAATTTAATTATATGGAGGGTATATTGGCATTTTGGGACTTTTAATTCAATTTCAAATATTTTTTATTCTATTAGTTGTACCCTACTAATACTTCCTAATAAATGTTTGGCATAATCTATCAATGAAATAATAATGCATATAAATGAAGCCTATCACATTATTATTGATTATCAATTTATCTATGGAAAAGATCCAATTTATATCCTTGTGGGGTTTGAGTTGGGATGGTTTTTTAATTATCACATTATGAATGTATTACCCTATTGGAAAATTAAATTGGGATAAATAGGGTTGTATAATTTTATAGTTGTGATTTTCTTATGAAATATGTCAAACAAAAAGAACAAAACAACATGAATCATTACTTTAATGGAATTTCTTGACATATTCTAGACTTCATATAGGTTTGTCACAAACTACCTTCTTCCACTCAAGGGGTAAATACATTTAGTTTTATATTTGCCTCTTTTCAATACTAAATTATATTTTATTAGGACCATGGGCACCTACCTCCATTTTTAATTAAAAAGTCAAATAAATCATTGATAGGTTATGACTTAAGTGTTTAAATTATGCATACACATAAATATGATCACATGTAATTTATAATGGTAAATATTGACATATCCTAAACCTCATGACTTGTGCCTAGATACATGATTCTTATTCACCATTACTATAATAAATTTATTTATATGCAAGCTTGACCCTTTTTCTTCGTCACTAATACACAAAAAATTCAAAGTCAAATGCTTAAATTGCTTAATATCGTACTTAGAATATATATAGCTTAGGATAATTATCCCTAAAATTTTAGGACAAGTCTACATAAGGTAGATAATAACACTATCATGGATCTATCCACCTAGGGTGGCCAAGTCCCATGAAAAATAATGACTAGTTTCCAAATTTAAATTAATCTTCTTCTTCTTCACATGCATTTCATAAAGTTGACTAAAATAAATTATCAAAAGGTTTTTATATAAATACACATCAAAGGTTAATCATTAATCCCACTTGATATCACTTGGTTTCTAACTTACACACTATTATACATTGATAAATTATATCTTATTCCTCTCTAAGTTAAGATCATTCACAAGGAGTGTCCATAAACTAAGTCTAAAATATTTTTAAAGAAAGTGAAGAGTTATCATCATCAAGTACCAAATCCATTTTTATAGATACATACACATAGTCAAGGAGCACAAATTTTAAAATTAATTTAGGTGAAAAAATAAATGGAATTGATTTCCCTCCTTGGAGTATGGAATATGTAGGTAATGACCAATCATTAATGGAGTTATTGAGGTTAGATCAATGCATTAGACTCTACCTCTTTTTTTTAGATTTTAAGCTTTCAAAAGGCCCTTAGAGTTTCAAATAAAAAATAAGAAAAATAAAAATATCCACACAACATAATTTGAATTTTAATATCTCAGCCTACTCAGTTTGCATAGGCACATAAGGTGCAATAGTAAATTTTTCACCGCATCAACACATACAAGTCTACCATCAATAAACTCAAGCATCCTATGTTGTTGTCCACTTAGATTTATCCTATCTGCCATTGTTAGAGTTCTACTTTTTGTAACTTTTTCCTATCAATATTAGCCATATTCAATAGGGATAAGTCCTTAATCAACAAATTTCAATGAGATTCTTTTTTTTCCAAATTATGTGGACCTATCCAAAAAAGTTGTAGATTTTATTCTTGATCTTGAGCATGCACAATCATACCTTTTGATGTTTTCCACATTTCGATATAGAATAGTTAATAAAAATATTAATTTAAATTAAGTACATTTCTTCTTAGCATTTTCTAAAAATATCAAATTTTTATATTTATCAATTTCCAAAATTATAATTGTTGATTATTGTACATATTTATCATTCTAATATATATCAAGTTTTACACCTATTAGTAATCAAACATCTATTTTTAAATAAAAAATAGAGTAAAACATATTGAACTTGTAAATTTTTATAACATTACTTGTCTAATTTTTGTCTTAGGGTTTCAGATTAATTTTTGATTACTATACATAATTTTTTATTAATTTGGTTTCCATTTTCAATTGTAATTTCAAATTTTTTTTTCTTTTCTTTCCTATAAATTATGTTCTATTAGTTTTAAAAATCATGGGAGTTATTGTTCTCGGTAAAATGATTTTTAATTTTACCTAAACTATGGTGTGAGGGGTACTATCCCAATACTCAAGACATTAGACGACACTATATACATATTTTAGTCTCCACATACCTCATAGTATATCAAAAATGCCTATTTTTCAATTTTCTATCCATAGGAATCCTTTGATAATTATTTATTATAGTGGACTGATATGTGATTGGCCTTAGGACGCTACTCTCAATGTACCCTAGAGACAAGATAATATAGCTACTAAATAATGGAATCC
Source organism: Torreya grandis (assembly GCA_037957365.1). NCBI lineage: Eukaryota > Viridiplantae > Streptophyta > Pinopsida > Cupressales > Taxaceae > Torreya > Torreya grandis. Next base: position 1,497,045 of record JARHVA010001714.1, read on the forward strand.
TCCATAGTTAGTGCCTTTTGGGGCATTTTCACTATTTTATGACTAGGATTAGTATATCTGAGAGCCTAAAAAGTAAACACACCATGTCTAATTACACCCATTTTCATTTGTTATTTACACCTTTGCATGCCTCGAAAGAAGGTTATCTCATTTATTCCTATAAGGCACAATGCTATATTAAGTGTAATTCCTATAGAGCATATTCATATTTCTTTGGTCTCTTATAAAATAGATAACATATACACTTTTGATCAATATTATAATGAAACTCTTTAAAATTATGTATACATTGAAGATGATATCAATGATGAACATAATAATCATAATAATGAAACTATGCATGATAATCAAGATAATTCTGAAATTTCTAATAAAATTGATCCCAATGAACTTAATGGAGTAGATCTTGATCAAGTCAAAGAATTATACAATTTCCATCAAGGATTTCATTAGTTTCCTAAATAAGTGGACAAGGTTGTATAATTACTCTGAGCATCTGAGACTACACATCAAGAAAATCTTGTGTCATCTCAAGAACAACAACAAGAGGTACCTTATAGAGTTTTTAATCCTCCAATTTAAAGTGTTCTAGTTTCTACTATTGATTATATGCCTATATCAACACCTATAATTATATATGTGACATCACCCTTAGGTATGGGGGTATCACATGGTTTATAGTAGATTAGTATGTAAGTGTCTACATGGTCATCATGCACACCTCTATTGATTACTACACAAGGTACACTACCAACCTCACCTAATAAACACTCTCTTGAACAAAATATTATAGCCTTAAATGTTAAGGTGTTACAATTAGAATAAGGTGTCTCTATATCTATTCATTCAATGGACTCCTATACTTTGCTTCATGATCTATTTGATTATGATTACAATGACAAATTATTAACCAAGATCTTTCAAGGAAGCCTCAAACACAATGATTATGATGGTTTAATGATATTCAAATTCAATCGATTAGAGCATTCAAAAAAATTGAAAATTAATTCCTAGCACAATTTTCTATCAACATTAGTGAAAAGATATCTCATGCACAAATTTCTAAACTCAAGCAAATTTCAAATGAACTAATCAGTGAATATGTTCTTCGATATAAAAATATGATAGAAAATATGACAAATTCTATGGTATAAAATGAATTAAAATATACCTTCACATAAATTTTTATATCACCACTCCATGAGTCCATCATGTCCAAAAAATTTAAATATTTTGATGAATTATTCCATATAGTTAAAGAAAGAGAATTTAAGCTCATAGATCTAAACAAGCTAAAATATGCATCAAATGCTACATCTACTTCCAATATCAAATTTTAAAGATAATAAAACTATAAGATTAAATTTAATTAAATCAAGAATGAATCAAAAGTAACAGTCAATTTAGTATCACAACCATTAAATAAGCTTCTTTTGACAACACTAATGAGGTAATTTTCAAGGTTACCATAATCTTTTCATGTCCTATTACATAATTTACTTGATTTCAATCTCATATCTCTCCATCCACTTTTAGATGTTGATATGACTAAGCTTCAATAAAAAAATATTTGACAATAATACATATTGTGATTACCATAGATGTATTAGGAATTCTAAAAAGAAGTGTTTTAAGATGAGGCATAAGATATAATATCTTATTTATGATAATAATATTGAGCTAAGTACACCCACAAAGGAAGTTACATCATAATAGAATGAAAATGCAAAGATGAAAACATTTAGTAATTCACTTTAAAACCATGGTATGGTACAAAATATATAAAATAATAAGGTGCATCATGCATACAATGCACATCCTTTTCCTAAGACATATAGGCATCCAATAAAAAAATTATTGGTACATTTATAGGCACATTAACACCACATCTAATGATCATATTTGATAACAATGAAATAAATGATGATGATTTAAATAAACATGCAATGTTTGTTCAAGATTACATGAACAAAAAACCTATTAATAATGTCATGGTTGATAATGGATCAAATAAAAAAACATGATGACACTCCTTTGTAGTTTTGGATACACAGAGCATGATTACAAGCTACATAAATAATAGTCAAAGCATTTGATGGGCATAGACAAAATACTCTTGGGAATATAGTTATACCTTTTTAGGTTAGTTTAGAAATAGTGGTTATTACATTTATAGTCTTACAAAGCATAAAGGTCTTCAATATGTAATTAGGATGCCCGTAGATATACAAACTTATTGAAGTACCATCTAAAGTACATTGATGTCTCAAACACATACATTGAAATGAAGTGGTAAAATTTCAAGGCATTTGATATGATTACCCTCTACAGTTATTGGTAAATCCTCCTCCACCCCCACCACCACAAAAATTAGTTATGTAACTTATTTTAGAGCATAGTGTAGAATCAGTTGTTACACCTATACAAAATATTTATATAAATTTAGTATAGAGGAAAGTGGTACACCTTCCTAAAAAGAATCTTTCATATCAAAAAGTGATTCAAAATGAATATAAATATAAATCTTATATGACATTTCCTAAGGCATCACCTCAGATAGTTCAACATGTTTCATAACAAACACATGCAATTAGACCTTATCCTACTATAAAAAAGACTCCACTAAGTCTTATACCTTCTTGAGTTATACATCCTACACAATATTAAATGAGTAATGATCAATATTTTCACACTACAATACTTGATGCCTTTTTAGATTCAAATTCATATAATTTTAGCACTTTTCACCCATGAAAATTTATCTTCAACATCTATGATCTTGTAGATACTTAAATCTATATTTTACATGATAAACTAGTCTTTCACACTTGAAAAATATCACTCTATGCTCTACCCTTTATTTCTTAACTTTTTAGTTATTGCAAGGCTTGTGTTCACCAAATTATTATGCCTAAATTATTATTTTATGGACAAACCTATTATTATTATTATTATTATTATTATTATTATTATTATTATTATTATTATTATTATTATTATTACCTAGTTCAAATGTAGCACATATTATGCTTAAAACATGATCCATATATTTCATTATAAGTTACAAATATTCAACAATTCTCCATTCTCTAGGACACTAACATTTAGACTTGGACACTAGCATTGACACTAGTGTCCCAGTTCCAATACTAGTGTCTATACCTTACAAACACACAAATTTATAAATCTTTAAATAAATGGGTCAATTTATTTGTCTTAATTAACTCTCTATGATATTATTTTCAAATGGTGTTGTATAAATACATGTCAAATACCATTCATTATCATCAAGTACTTTTCAAGCACACATCTAACACTTACCAAACAAAAACACCTCTCAAGAATTCAAAACTACCCTATTCTTACCCATTTCAATATAATTCATAGGCTTAATATTATTACAAGTATGAAGCATTAAAATAGTATCCCATAGGTAGTATTTTTAAAGTTTCAAGATACATCACTACATGCACTCATATATATCATATTATACCCTTATTCACACACAAGAACACACATAGGGTAGAACTACATATGTCTAAGGCCCTCTTTAGAGTCTTATATATGTTGGTAGTACTCACTAACATAGGGGTATTTAAGATCATCCTGACTTCACTTGAACTCACTAACCTTTATTTTTTAATGTGGCATGCCTTAATTGAAGTAACTAAGGTTTTGAGCAAAATATCGATATTGAGAACCTATGCACGTGATCTAAATAAAGAATTAAAAAGGTGATAGTGAACCATAATAGGCTCGGTTTAATTTCTAAAAAAAGAGTTAATATTATATATAAGACACTAGTGGTAGAATCAAGCCACTAGGTGATGAAAGTGTCTAGACTAGCAAAAAGATAATATTTTGAATTTGATGACTGAATTTAAATATTTAGATAGTCCATTATTGAAATTATACTTTTTACCAACCTATTCATTAATTTATAAGCTAAGTATAATTTCTCCTTCATATAACTATTATCATAACATTGAATGTTGTACTTTATATGTTTAGTATATTCTTAGATTTAATATATCTTATCATAATATTAGTAGAATCTAACTTGATTGAATTGGCTTATTTTTTATATTAGATTAATCCTTACTTGATTAGGCTACTCTTTAATGTTAATCCTTATTTTTTTAAAATATTATACATTTGGACTTAAGAATGTTAGAGCTACATATCAAAGGGAAATGACACACATTTTTCATGATTTTACTCATAAGACTATTGAAGATTATGTTGATGATTTATTAGCAAAATCCAAGAACCAACAAGATCATGCTACATATTTAAGATAAATATTTGAACATTTTAGAAAGTTTAATGTATGGTTAAATTTAAAAAATTATGTTTTTGGAGTATCTTCATGAAAAAATTTAGGTTATACTATTTCTCAATGTGGTATCGAGGTTGATTCGAAAAAAATAAGGGTCATTATTGGGATGCCACCACCAACTAACTCAAAGTAGTTATGATGTTTTCAAGGCAAAATTTAAGCAATTACATGTTTTATTGCTCGAATTGGTGATAAAACCATACCTGTCACACATATACTATATTTTCTTCGGATAACATGTGCCTAAATATTTTTGATACAATCAAAGAATATTTAGCAAATCCACCAATGCTAATGATGTTAATACTAAATAAATCATTGATTCTTTATATTTTCATAACTCATGAGGCCTTAGAGCCTTATCAACACAATGAGATTGATGACCATAAGGAATGAGAAACTTATTACATCACCTGTCAATTGGTTTCTATGAATGTAAGTATACTAAAATAGAAAAAATATGTTTGACATTAGTATTTGCTACATATAAAGTATAATAATGTTGATAATAGTGAGATTCATTTTATAATAAAATAAGACCCATTAAAGTTTCTCATGATTATAGTACGAAGAATAGATAAATAGGTGATGAAACTCACAAAATTTGATCTTAAATTCATATCTCAAAAATATGTAAAAGTCCAAGAAATAGATGATTAACTAGTCGTAACTCCATTATCTAATAATTTTCCAATGATTGAGGCTTTCCACAATGAGGTAATAGCCTATAATGTATCACATAATACATGGACTAATTTTTGTAAGGGATCCATGTGTATGATATTTTTTGACATAGGTATCATTTTCCATACTCTTTAAGGAGGATATATGCCATTTTTTATTGATTGGATTTTTCATGTACCAAAAATAAGGTTGAATATGAAGCCTTGATCACCAATTTGTAAATAGGAAAAAACCTTCATGTCAAGCATATTTAGATTTATGGTTACTCTTATTTAGTTATTAATCAAGTTACATTTTTTTATCAAACAAAATAAGATCATTTTATTCCATATAAATAAATGGTAGATAGATTGAAATAAACATTCAACACATTCACTATTGAAAGTAACCCATGTAAGGATAATCATCATGCTGATGTAATGGCTAGTGTGACATCATTAATACCCATGGATATTATATATGATTACATTAATTTTACGTTGTGATAATTATGCTAACCTTAAAATATGTTATATAAAATGGATGCTCTAACATTTCTTTACAATCACATGTAGTGAGACAAATATATAATGGTATAATGATATATACAATTTCCTATACCAAGATTTTATACCAGGTCATTTTACTTAAAATGATAAGCATAAAATACAATGAGAGTCACTCCATTATGTTCTCATTAGGTATTCCTTGTTCAAGTGTGGTTTTGATGGATAGGTACTCTAATGTATTAACAAAGATGAAGTGAGAACCACTCTTCTAGAGATGCATGATAGTGAGTGTGGGGGACACTTCAATTGACAAGGAATGTCCCATAAATTATTATGGAATAGTTATTATTGGACCATGATGGAATAAGAATGTGTTGAACATGTTAAATTATGTGTCCATTATCAGAAATACATTGATTAAATTATGTACCATCTCATGAGTTACATCTGATTGTCTCACCATGGCCATTCTCCCTTTGGGGATTTGATTTAATTGGAAAAATAAATCAATTATTAGTAGGAGGCCATAAATTCATAATTATAGATATGAAATATTTTACAAAATGGGTCAATTAAATTCACCTAGAGTTTACCATTAGAGATGACATATGCATATTCTTGATGATTAATATTATGTCCAGGTTTGGATTACCTTCATATATTATTATAGCTAATGGATCATCATTTATGAATAAAATTATGAAGTAATTTTGCAAAAAATACAAAATCAAACATACCTTCTCTACACCATACTACCCACAAGGTAATGGTCAAGAATAAGTGACAAACAAGACTATTGTTAATATACCAAAAAAAGTAGTTGAATGATACACTATAGCTTGGAAATAATAAATGGTTTATGCCTTATGGGTATATTTCACTAGTGTTCATACACATACCCAAGCCACACCTTATTCCTTGGTTTATGGTATAATTAGGTATACCAATTGGGATTTAAATCCAATATTTGTGGTTTTATCTCAAGTATATTATTTAAGACAATGATTTTTGTAAAAATAGATTATATCAGTTAAAATAGTTAAGTGCAAAATACACAGAAGCTATTGAGAATATATAAGTACATCAAGATTGAGTTAAGTAAGAATGAAAAAATTGTCCACATGATTTTAATGTGTGTTTTGGTACTAAAATAAAATCAAAATAATACCAATGTAGAAAAAGACAAAAAAGAGAAATTCAAACCAAATTGGTTGGGCCCATTCAAAGTTATAGAAAAGTTGGGAAAATTATGTGTACCACCTAGATACACTTGAAATAAATCCCCTCATGATCCTAATGAGTATTATGAATTTGTGATAATAGTACACATAATCATAACAAACTTCAAAAAAAATCAAAAAATCAAGAAAATACAAAAGCATTCAAATAAAACAAAAATATTTAATATTTCACATGTTTACTAGTTTTTACATATGTTATTTAATTTATGTTATTAGATATCATATATTTTATATACACACATATTTTTAATGGGTACTTGAGTGTGATACATATACACTAGATTCATGATACATATGCATGTAGATGTTGGAACTTTCCTCTTCTCACAGGTCACATTACGTTTAGAGCATCTTACTTCTATTGATCATGATTGATACAAGTTCGATTATTTTATGATCATTTTACATTATCATGTTGAGCTTATATAATAACACTTACACATGCATATAGTCATGATATTCAAGTCCACAGTATACTTGATATGATATTTTATAAGACATTTTACAAACACATGTATGCATGGACTAGGATGGAATGATTATGCTAGTTATTTATATTTCATATTATCACATGGATTACTTATGTGTATTACTTATTTTCTTCCTTATGTCGATTATGTAAAATTTGAACATGTTCCTTGTTTATTGGCTCTAGTGCCATGAGTGTTGATTTATTCTTTGGTGTGTGGATATTTGAACATGTCATCCCATTTTGAGTATGTGACATTTAGACATGTCCCTTGTTTAAGGTCTCCTTAGACCTATCTTTAAGCTATATTGAGATCTCTATTGTGTGTGCTTGATTTTTTCCTAAGATTTTTATTTATATATGTTTCCATGATTCACATCATGTATCTTAGGGTTGTTTGTGATTTTATACTATGATCTTCATTGATACATCTACTTAGACATGATACTACTATATTATTTATTATTACATGATTGATATAGATACAACATGGTTATTTTATCCTTTTGAAATAAGGTGACTATCACTTTTCATTCCTTTCACCTCAAAATAGTAGGCATATCAGTGGGGACATGCCATAGAGACATGATTCCACATACATAAAATTATTATCATTGATAGAATTTTATACCATTTATATGATTCAAATATACACTTGTGATAAAATATTATATATTTGTCACAAAATTGGGACAAATATTTTCAAATTTTTAACACATATTATACATAGTTTACAAATCATAAGTTACATTTTAATGGATAACTCAACTTGAGACACATTCAAGGTGAATATATCATGAAAATGTACCAAAATACATATACATTATTTAGAACATACCAATATTCATACACTAACCTCACCAAGAAGCACCAATTAAGATTGCATCTATTGTAATAGTTGGTTATCTTGAGTAGTATGATCGAGATACTACACCCTTGATGGAATTAGAACTATTTCTATTATTGTAGGTTGATATGGTTATACCATTTGACTCAGGTGAGATTGGTTAGATTGGATAGATTGGCTAGATTATGTTTACATGTGGGTTGTATAACTCATCCTTACAATAAATTAGGGGCATGATCACCCTCAAATTCTCCTCTTCACATCTCTTATTTTTATATATTAACCTCTCTCCAATGTTTTAGCTAGAAAGCATCATTACCAAATAAAACCACCAAGGGGCAACATGGTTTCATTGACACACAAGTGTACTCCTTCCTTGTTCTATTTAATTTCAATTATTCTTTTTTATATTATATGTAATTATACATAGTTTACAAATCATAAGTTACATTTTGATATATACTTCATCTTGAGACACATTTGAGGTGCATATACAATGAAAACTTACCAAAATACATATAAATTATTCAAAACATATCAATATTCATACACCAATATTACCAAGAAGTACCAATTAAGAATTTATTTATTGTAATAGTTATCTCTCTTAAGTAGTATGATCAATATACTAAACCCTTGATGTACTTGTCACTATTATTATTTTAGGTTGATATGGTTATACCATTTGACTTGGGTGAGATTGGCTAGATTGGATAGATTACATAGATTATGCTTACATGTGGGTTGTACAACTCATCCTTACACTAGGGGAATGATCACCCTCAATTTATGTTTACATTGGGGGCATGATCACCCTTAGATTCTCTTCTTCACATCTCCAATGTTTAATTATGAACCTCTCTCCAATGTTTTAGCTAGGAAGAATCATTACCAAAAAAACCCACCAAGGGGTAACATGGTTTCATTGACACACAAGTGTACTCTTTCCTTGTTTTCTTTGATTTCAATCAATTTCAGTTATTAATTTTTAGATTATAAGTAATAATTACACTTGTAACATGTTTTTGGTTTTAGATTATACACATACAAAAAAATTAAATAGGTTCAAGTTAAATCAAGTTGTGTTTTACACACCATGGTACATATTTATTTTCTTTAAACTAGTAATTTTATCCTTATGCATTACTAGATTAAAGGGAAGGAAAATTTAGGTATCTAAATATAGATTTTATATGATAAAATATTCATTCACACTTGAAAAATATGACTCCATAATATACCTTTCAGTTTTTTACTTTTATGTTACTGTAAGGCTCACATTCACCATCTCATTATACAAAAATGCTTATCTTATGGTCTAATCCTACTATTATGATTTACCAAATCACCTATAGCCCATAATATTATTAAAACCTAATATATTTCCTTCACTATTAGTTACATATCTTCATACAATCTCCATTTTATAGGATACTAACATTTAGACTTGGACACTAGCATCGGTGCTAGTGTCCTAGATCTAAGACTAGTGTTTGTACCTTATAAATAGTCAAGTTTGAAAATATTTTTGATATATATGGGTTGGTATATTTATTTTAAATACTCATATTTGATATTATTTTAAAATTTTTTTATATAAATACAATTCAAATACCATTCATTATCATCAAGTACTTTTTAATCACACATCTAACACTTACAAAGAAAAATCACCTCTCAAGCATTCAAAACTACCCTATTATTCCTTATTTCAATATTATTCATAGGATAAATTTTATTATGTTTATGAATCATTAAAAATGAAAAACATGAGAAATATTTGTCAATTTTCAAGTTAGATCACTACATTGACTTACATATAACATATTGCACCCTTGTTAGTAGACAAGCCCACACATGTGGGAAAACTACATATGCCTGAGGCCCTTTTCAAGTTTTTATCTATGTGGGAAATTCTCAATGATAAAAGGGTATTTGAGATCAGTTTAACTTCACTTGAGTCTACTAACCCTTTTTTTTCAAGGTGGCATGCCCTAATTAGAGGAGCTAGGGTTTTGAGAAAAATAATGATATTGAGAACCTGTGTGTGTGATATGAATAGGTAATCAAAAATGTTAAACTAAAATCTAATAGGTTCATGTGGAATTTACAAAATAGAGTTAATTTATTTTACATGAAATCAATGGCATAATCAAGACACTAGCATTGATGTTATTGTCCATAGGGTGACACAAGTTTTCATACTAGTAAAAAGTTAATATTTAAAATCAAATGGATCCATATCTTCAAACAATCCATTCTTCCACCTACACTACTAAGATATACCTACACATCTATGTATAAGCTAAGTATAATTTATCCTTTGCATTGATATTATCAAAACATTGAATGTTATACTTTTTATATTTAGCATATTCTTAGATTCAATATATCATATCATAATATCAGTACAATTTAAATTCATTTAATTGACCTACTTTTTAGAGTATCTTACTCCTTTCTTGATTAGGGTAATATTTCATGTTAATATTTATGTCTAAAAAGGGTTAAATAGATCCAAGCATACATTATGATTGTCTTAGTGATGGGATCATAATCTAGTTTCCTTTAAAAAATATTAAAAATCCAAAGAAATTAAAATATTTCAAAAATTCAAAAAATAAAACATACAAAAGCATTTAAAATTTCCTCAAATTATAAAAAATTAGGACATGAGCATAGCATGAGTTGATAGTTCACATCTTTAAATATGTTATTTATCATATGTTTTAGTAGATAACATTTCTTTATCAAACATACATGCATTTCATGAGGTATATGAGTGTGATGTAGGATATACACATCTACACAAACTCTTAGATGTTAGATTAACTTCTACCTAGTGACAATGTCTATGTTGGGGGCATCTAATTCTAAGTTATATTTATATATGACCTCAAATTACATGTCAAGATACATATATTAAAATTATATTGATAATTACTCATATCTTACATTATGTGTTATGAATATGATGCTTTAATATGATATGAAACTGATACATATGGATAGTGTAGAATAGTTTTTATTTATTATATGTTGCTTTGATGATGTTACTTCCTTGTATGATAGGATATAAATTTATTGCTTATTGTGTGCTTCCCTTGTCCCATATGTGAAACAATTTATTAAACATATGATATTTATTATTTGTATATGTGACATTTAAAAATGTCTAATTTATGTTAACCCTTGGCCCTATGTGTGTGATATTATTTTATATGCATTCCTTTGAATTATTGTATGACATTGAGTGACATTGTGTGTTGTGATTTTTGGACTTTTTGAGATTGATTAGCGGTGTCATGATTCATATCATGAACTTTTTATTACACAATCTAATTCAAATATAGTTACTTTACTACATACATTCATTAATATATGTATATAGATAAAATAACTATATGCCTCACAATCAATATGTTACATACATACTTTAATAACAATTAAATTTATATGATTCCATACTCTCCACATGATGACATGAATATACTTGTTATAATTAACTCTTTTTTTGATATGAGTAACTTTCAAGCTACATCCCTCATCTCAAAAAGGGCACCACATCGGGATTATCATATAGACTCAAGCTTTCATAAAAAAAATTATATTTGGGATAAATGGGTTTTAAATATATAGAGTACATGATTTCAAAGATTCAAAGTAATGCAAAATTAGATTCTAGAATAAAGTAAAAGCTTTAAAAAAAATTAATTCATAAATAAAACACATGACAAATATTGACACATTGATACAAATCATGAGATAATATGGCATATACATGCATTGAATTTCCAAAAAAAATAATTACATATTCATACACACTTGAACACATATACATGGGCATATGCAAAACAATTACAAAATCAATGTTATAGGTTGTAAATATAATTGCATGGGATTATAGGTGCATGGGATTTCATATCATTAGCACAAATTTAGTGGGAATAATACTTATTCATGAACATTTTCAAATTTCAAAGTCACCATTTCAAAGGCATGACTTGTTCATGCACTTTTTCAAATTTAAAAATTAAAGTTTCAAAGGCATAATACTTGTTCATGCACATTTTCAAAGATAAAAATTATAATTTCAAAGGTAAAATTTTTATTTCAATTAAAATCTATTGGCAATGTGGTTTTGAAGGGGGCATGAGTATTCTTCATTATATTTTGATCATGAAAATATAATCTAGATCCATCTGCAACATTGTAATTTGATATGTTATAGGTAATGTGTGTTCAAGTCTAGTGACACTCAATGGCCTTGTCATTACTTCTAGTGAAGCCATTGTGTGGTTCTATCTTCTATTATAATTGGTGTAAGTTTGAATCTAGTGACACTCAATTGTCTTGGCATCATTTTTAGAAAACCCATTATGGTCCACCTTTTTGGATTAATGCATTGGTTATTATTCATCATTCATGAGAGTTGGAATATGTATATTTACAACTCAAGGGATTGTTTAGTTATTATAAAATTAGGACTTGAACACTCTAAATTTGGCATTGGTTTAAATTATGCAAGTGATTTAAACAAGGGGAAAAAATCTCCATCATCTTGTACATGTTATAGGTAAATCTGGTTTCATCTCCATACAAATTCATGCCTTACTTGTTCTTCTCTTAATTTGTCAATTTTTAAAGTTCAAATTTTCAAATTTCAAACATGGACAAATGACTACTTCATTTGCTATTGTAAGGGTTGTTAAATTTGAGTTCCCTACATAATTAGAGTATCTTCTCAAATACAAAGTGTGTTGTACACACTTAGATTTAATTCTTTCTCTTTTAATCTAGTAATCTCATTATTATAATAAATAAGGGTGAATGAAGATACATAAATATAGTCATAGGTACTTGACAATGCTAAATATTGACATGTCCTAAACCATATGACTTTCACCCAAGTACATGACTCTTATACACTATTAATTTAAGCCATTTAGATATATACAGGATAGAACATTTGTTTGACATCACTACTACATAGAACTTTCAAATTCAAAGGTTCAAACTGTTTAATATCACCTTAAAACTCTATCTAGCTTAAGAAAACTATACTTGATATTTTTAGATATGTATGTGTTATGTGTATAGAATATTGTCGTAGGCCTCTCCACCTAGGGTAACTACATCCTAGGCTAAATAAAGGCTAGTTTCTTAATTTTTACTTAATATTTAGGGTATTAATTTGCATTTCATAATGTCGACTAGAGGAAATTATCAAAAAAATTTCCTTTAAAGACACATCAAAGGTCATTCATTGCCCCCAATTTATATCACATGGTTGTTACTTTACACACTATTTCACATTGAGAAAATATGCCCTGTTCCTCTCAAATATAAGATCATTCACAAAAATCATCCATGAACTAAGTCTAAAGAACTTTCAAATAAAGTTAAGAGCTATCATTTTGAAGTATCAAATATATTTTTATAGCTACATACACATAGTCAAGAAGCACAATTGTACAATCACTCTAGGTGGGAGAACTACATGGGATTTATTTCTATCCTTTGAGTATTGGATACGTAGGTAGTGTTCAATCATCAAGGGGGTGATTGAGGGTCAACTCAACCCATTACACTCCCCCTCTCTTTTTTATAGGTTTTAAGATTTCAAAGTTCCCTTAGGGTTTCAAAGACATAATAGGAATAAAAATGATATCCATGTGGCATAATCTAAACCACAACATATTAACCTACTCAATATGCACGTGTAGAAGGCACAACAATCATGTTTTTTCCATAGTTAATGTAGACAAGTCTACCATCATTGGAATAGAGTGTCTTACATTGTTGTCCACTTAAAGCAGTCATATATAGGAATATTCTTATATTTTGATTTTAATATGTCACTATTAGATTTATTATTTTTATATCTTTTTCTTATTATTTATTAGACACAATCCACTAGGACAGGTCCACACTCAATGGATTCAAATGGACTACATTGCTATCTGGATAACATGGACATATCTAAAATAGTTTTAGATTATGTCCCTATTCTTGAGCATGCATAGTCATACCTTTTTTTTATTGAAACTTTTAGATATTTGGAACAACAAAAAAAATATTGATTTTATCTAGATACATTTCTTATTATTTTTTAAAAATAATAATTTTCCATATCTATCAATTTCAAAAAATAGAATTATTGATTATTTTTCATCTTTAACAATATAATATCTATTAATTTTTACACCTATTAGTAATTAAACATCTATTAAATAAAATATAGGGTAAAATAACTTAATGAGTAAAATTGAACCCCTTTAGGGCATGGCATTATCACATGTTAACATGAGTGGTCAAAACACTTATCACTTAGAAGCCTAAGCTTAGTGGGTTATGAACCCCACTATGGTTTTGAAAATAAGTTTGAATTTGAACTATATAATTGGTAGGTAATGACATTTAAAATTAAAATTCCCTTAGACATGACCAAATATGGGAAGAGTTTGTTGTGGAATTTCAATCCATTTGAGAGTAAATTTTAAAAATAAACTTGGAAGTTGACTTAACCATGGCAAAAATAAAAGTGACCACATTTGGAAACATAATGGTTTTATCATTAGATTTTTTGATCTTTCATTTGTAAACATGAAAGGGAGAGGTTGATTACCTGAAAAACCCCTTGTAAAGTTAGAAATCAACTTGTGTATGTATAAATCCATTATTTGGAGGTATTTGAGGCCTGCATGGTTAGAGGGGATGATTGTGGGTTGAAGCCTTATCAAGTGGACATAGTATTTTAATTTGACTTTTTAGGTTATGGGAATGATCCATTGGATATATTTTTCATTTGATGCACTTATAAGTGTAAAAGTTAATTTTTTCATTTAAATTTTTGGGAACATATAGTTTATTGATTTAATATGTCAAAAATGTCCATTTGTTGATATTCATGCCATTTTATATTAGGGTTTTATTGGTTGTAATGGGACCTATAAGGTGTACTTTATTAATGGAGGGATGGGATGTTACCTATAATTTGATTTTGGAGAAGTTGGAATGTTTTAGGAAATGTATAAATGTGGAAAGGAAATGAGAATTGAAATCATGATTTGTCGCATATCTGCATTACCCAAGAAAGGATTTTATTTTACATTCTTCATCTCAATGATTTTTTTTTCATAAAGAAGTATGAAGAATAAAAAGGTTAAGACTTCATTTTAGTTTATGATTCTTTATCAAATATGTAAATAGATATTTATAAAGATAATATTATTGAAATATGATTTTTGTTTTAGTAGGAATCTTACAAAATGAAAACCTATACTTGCAATGAGGAAGCAACATAATGGATCTTTTATACTTCCCTTGGCTTGTTATTTCATTTCAAATGGAAAGTATTGTAAAATGGCTAAATTGAGTATATCTAGATTTCTATTTTTAAAAAATAGGAACATCTCTTTTAATGGTATGAAACTAAATGTTTCATGGGATTGGTTTTTGTACACCTTTATTCTTATCTTATATTTTCACTAGAATCAATATTTGATGTAATGTGAAGTTATGGCATAATTATTTTCATGTAATTTACAATGTAATCATATAGATGAAAGAATATGAAAAAATGCATTATTCATTCACCCATTAATTAGTTTAACATGATGTGGGAATATGGAAACCTATCTATGTTATGAGGAAAATGAAATTGATGTGTTAATTTATTTCTTGATTTACATTACTAGTTTTTAGTTTTTATATAACTGCATGCTTATAGGTAAATGGAAGATATGGAAATGTATTTCATTGATTGAATAAATTGAGTTATAATGAACCAAAATAATGTGAATGTAAATTTATTTCATGGGAAAAAATTGGAATTCATGAAATCTTGTGGCATGACAAATCTATGATGAGAAGTAATTTAAAATAGATCTATGGATACTTAAATCATTTAAAGCTAATTTATATAGATATTAAAACAAAATCATTATGTGGATTATATTATTTTACTATATTATTTTATCTTGAGTAAAGGTATTGAGCTTTCACCCTCTCACTATACATCAAACATGCAACCATTAGTTGGTAGCAATATCCAAGGCCATGCTCAAGTAGGAACTTGTGTACTCACATTAATGAGTGATGGTATCCTTGAATCATAGTTTAATGCTATGTTACCAATTAGTTAATGTTGTCATAAGTTCTTATATTGATTACTTAATAAGGTTTTCATAATAAAAAAATATCCAAAGAACTCTCTAGGGCCCTAATTCCACATCTCATCGATATGTATGGTAGTTTGTTTTACGAGCATAGGCATAATGTTTTTTGGTTGGGTCTCTTTAACTTTCATAGAGTAAATGATGACCCTAGGTTTATTTTAATCCAACTTACTTGAAATTTGAACTTGAAATAAATTGGTTATGCTCTATATGATAAATATTCATAGGTTTTTAAATATGTTGCAAAAGTTACCTTTTATGTATTATGGAATTGTAAAGATGTAAAGGTCTTATCTATTTAAAATAGGATTGAAAAATGTGGGAAAAATTGTTATATAATAAAATTGACTAGGTATTGAGACTTGCATGCTATTTATTAATTTAAATAAATTATAATTTATTTAAGAAAATATTTAAAATAATCAAATGAATCTTATGTCAAATACTTAATTTCAATGTATTGGGATTAATGCATGGAATTCTGAAAGGAAAATTATAATGAATTTTATGTTATAGAATGAAACATTTTAATGTAAAATAATGTGCCCTTGAATTATGATCATTATAGTGGTACATTTAATTAATCACATAGATCAATATATGGATAATGAATAATGATTATTTATATAATTATGATTTTACAATTAAATGACCTTGTTACTTGACTTAAGAATAAGGAATAGTTATTGTGAATGTAAATTTTAATCATGATAAAAAATGGTATAAGGAAATAACTTAAGTCTAATGCTCTAAAAATATTAATCCCATTTTCAAATGTAAGAGAAGAACTTAGACAAGTTGGGTTGTGCCATGTCCACTTGGATGTTTATTTTATTGATCTAATTTGTAAATCAACATAGCAAGAAAAGATGATATTTATATTTAAAAATTAAATTATTAAAATAAATTTGAACTTAATATAGACATTTCTCATTGATATAATATATGTTAAAGGGATTCAAAATGGCATTAAATATGAGTGTAAAATACTCATGACATGCTTGAGTAATAAATAACATAAAATTCTAGTTATGGATCTGACTATAAAGATATAATATTTTGATAAGGAATTATGGGAACTTAGTTCACTTAAGTTAAAATGGTAATAGTTCCCATTTGATAAGTAATTGTATGTAAAAATAGTGACTATTTCCCTATGGTAGGGATATTAATCCATGTCATAAGGGCAAGGGTGTATGATATCAAACAATCCAATCTTTAAAAATGTGATGGGTTCCTTGATAACATATACTTGGGTATTCGCATAAATTATAGTAAATTTGTGATCACCATGATTAAGTGATTGGGAAAAACCTAGATAAATAATTTTTTATTATGGTTAATCCTAAATAAAAAAGTAAAAAAATTGTATATCAATTCTAAATTAAGGGAACAATCTTTTAAGAAGAACCCATTATAAAATGAGGCCAAATTAAGAAAGTTTTGTGAGAAGACATTGATAAATAAATTAAGATAATTGGATTGTATTATCAACTTTTTCATCTAAACCATGCAAGTTGAAGTTAAGAAAATTGTTGTAACAATGCATTCTTGAAAATTAGTTATGGATCCATTTAAGGAGGATGGCCATTTGATGAAAATGGTGTATTTAATGTGTAAGGTATTGAATTAATACCAAAAACTATTGGGGATGGACACTTGGCCTATTCCACCCTGATAATAAACTAAACCATAATTGGGGTATCCCATGAAAATTTGTAAGTATTTTAATATAAATAATAAATGATTATGAGAAGATTTCCCTAATTCTAAGATGAAAAAATTGGCAAGCCAATCATTAAGGACACAATCCATGTTGGCATAAAATAAACCCTTATGAATATGGGCTTACACGAGTAAAGGTAAATAATGAAAAATATTATATGAGAAAATTAATAAATGTTTGATTTTTGTATAAACACTTAGATAAAATAAATGCAATATAAATTTATGGTTCAATTACAAGAAGTTAAACTTGTATAATTCACACTTATGACATGAATACAGGAAAAAAATGAGTCATGTTATTATCTTATAGATACATACATAGATGGTTAATTAGTGCACATATAAAACCCTTATAGGGAAGCCCCCTTAGTATTTTAGAGCCAAAATAGAGATATGTAGACTCCCATTTATCTATTTTTATTAGATATTTATTTTCCTAAATGATTTGAGGGTAGAAAACATTGTTTTTAAGCATTATATTTCCTTCCTGCAATAAAGAGCAGGATTGTGATTTGAACCCCAATAATATAATGTCATTATTTGGGAGTAATTTTGTCCTTGTAGTCATTAATTTTTTCCATGATGATATTTTTCTAGGGATTTAAGTCATTATCTAGCTTGAGTATTTATAGTTAGTTTTTATTTGGTTATAATTTATGGTTATGGTGGTTCAGTTTAGCCCAACCACTTCACCAACAAAATAGGGCCATTTCTATGAAGTGCCAATTATTTCCTATGATTATGACACATTATTTTTCCATGGACAATATTTTATTACTTCGAGTCATTTTTTCACTCTTATTGGTTAAAAATCCAAAGACATTGATATAAGAAAATCTATATTCCCATTATATATTTAATATTATTCTTCATTTGTGAAGTGGAAACTATAATATTTTTGTGGACTAGAATGTTATACATATGTTGGAATCAAATATTTTCCCATTGATTTAGATTATGTGGAATACATACATATATTTTTAAAAATTCAATTTAGCTTGTGTACAACCCAATTTTCCCATTTATGGGAGTAATTTTAGTTTATATTATGAGTTTATATCAAAATAAGCTCAGAATTTTGGATTGGAAATTTTACTAATAATTCTTTTTTCATTTTATTTTGCTTAGCATATCTTTTCCCAATGAATTGTACCTATATTTTGTGTGGATTAATTTTTTTTGTCTAGAATTTATATTTATGGACCATGTATGCTCAAATGTTTTAATTATGGTTGGGTACTGGCTCAGATTATTTTTGAAAAAAAATGTGAATGTTCATTTTATTGTGGGTTCAAGTAAAACTAATTATCTCACTAATAAAAATTTTATTGCAAAATGTGTTACTAGAATTTCAATGAAAAATAAAATACATATAACATTTTTCAATCATGATGTCTTGTCAAATATTAATAAATACAATATTAATATGTACCCAACATGTCTATGTTAATATGATACATGTAACATGCATGAGGCTAGTGGTAGTAATGGTGTATATCCAAACTATCATAGTCAAGATGATATTTCCTACATGAATGAAATTAATAATAGTATATATATTCAAATAGGTTAGGTTAAAAATATAATAAACAATATAATTAATTATTTAAAAAAAAATCTTCTCACCTGCTCCACATTAACTTCTTAAAGATACAAAAATATCAATATTGCTCATATTCCTAATTTTTTCAATCCTTTTCCAAAGGAAATTTTAAAGACGTTTCCAAATTTTTATGTAAGGGGGGAGGGGGGATCTTAAAGTTTTTAACAATTTGATAGATGAATTTGAATTTAAAAATGAGGGCCTAATGGTTATGTTGTTTATTTTGCCTTTGTAAGATGAAACCTGCAATTGGTATTTCACCTTACCTACATCCATCATAGATTCATGGGATAAATATATGTACTTATTCAAATTTTAATTTGGAAATAAGGTTAGCATCTCTTCTCTTATTTATGATTTTACTGAAATTATATGATAACATCGAGATGATATTTGGTCATTCAACTACAAATTTAAGAGGGTATGGCTTAAGACACTTGAGTGCTTGAAATTAAATTAATTAATGATCATTGTCATCTATTTCAATGAATTTGAGAGGGAATTAAACTTTTACTTATGAGATAAATGCCCACTGAATTCAACCCATGTTGTATACATCTAAACTTGGTATTTTATATGTACCTAAGGATATGATATATTAATGTATATGGGTTGATGGATATGTTGACATGTGGCACACATCCCCTTTAGTTTATTATATGGGTCTAATATACTAGGATAAATGAATAACTTGTGGAATTAGTACATTGGGTAATGGTTGGTGTACATTGGGATTAGGAGGTTACCCATAATTGATTAGTTAATTATAAGTCTATGTAAAAGGGGTGAATATCAATGTGGATAAATCAAGTGTTGAGTCTTATATTTTTTAGAAGATATTGGAGGTTGTCACCTTGAAGAGACATTGTGGATTTATCCCTTCCTAAAATAGTATTGTATGGTGTTTCCCTACCATAAGGGCATTATTTTATTTCTACATATATTAAATATTTGGGCATATTGGCCCACCGATATCTATTTTGTTGTGTTGATCTACATTATATTTTGCATATTCCAATTATTATAAGTGTGGATCATAATAAGTGACATTAGAGCATCGATTTGGGAAAATATTTTGGGTGAAACCATAAGTTTTGAGAATCACTTATATATTTTACTATGTTGTAAAATTTTCAACAAATTTTTTTCTGATGTTGAATAATATTTCAAGGAAGTCACAATAAAAATATTGAAATTTTATGATCAATTTTGAGAGAGTTATTGATATTTTACAATTTATAATAAATTAATCACATATACCAAAACTTCAAAAAAAAATTATTGAAATTTTTACTGAGTTGGTATCAATAAACAATAGATTTGTAGTCAAAATTTTGGAAATTTTGAACTAGTTCACTTTTGTGATTTTATGATTTTTCATAGATTCACTCTACATGCCAAATTTTTTGTATTTTTTTCACAAAAAAATCAATGAAGTTTCATTATCATACATAGAAGATATGTTAAAAATTTTACATTATATGGATTAGTTTTGCATGATTTATTAACAATTTAGGGGTTTTCCCTTAATCCTAGTTGTTTTCTACATCATGGGTCCAAGGGATTACCCATAATTAGAACATTTTATGGAGAGTTTTATAAAAATGAAAAATATTTTGGAAAAGTATTATGTGAAAAAAAAATAGGAATATGGGAAAAGAAGAGACTAATGATGCTAATTAAGAAGAGAGTTTAGATGATGATGAAGAAGATGAAAAAGAGGATGAAAATAATGATGAGGAGGGAGCTATAGATGATTTAGGAGGAGAGGTTGAGGATCATGATGTGGAAAATAGGAAGAAAATAATTTTTATGATGGAAATGAGGAAGAAAATGCAAGTGATTATGAATAATAAGAAATAAAGAATAATAATTATGATAGTGTATAATGGGATGTATAAGATCTCGAATAAGAAGAAAAAGGATCAGCTGATAAAGATTCAAATAATTTGGCTCCAAATAAATCAATCAATTTTTGAGTTTCGTGGATACATTCAAAAGAAGAAGGTAATTATGTCCATAAACCCTAATAGTAAGTATAAATTCATCAACATGGATGTGGCCCAACATTTATAGGTTCAAGCAAATAATATCAAGGAGGTTCAAGTAGATGGTAAGAATATTCCAATTTTTGAAGATTTGAAGCTCATTGTGGATACATATGTTTTGTATTCATATTTTTATTATTTGGATATGGATGGTGTGGATGTGGTTATTAGATATATATGGTTATAAACTTTAGGAACAATCAATATTAATGTTCCAAACAATTTCATGAAGTTTTGGTATAGGAAACAAAAGGTCACTTTACAGGATATCATAGTTGGAAATGCACAAATAATAGTCAAGATAGAGCATGAATGTGGGATTGAAATAGGTGACAAAGAGCATGAGGAATATTTAGATGATGGCATAGATTAATAAATAATACAATAAGAAAATAACATTTCATCTACTCAAGAGACAAAAGAACCACCAAAGGAAAAGGTGAAAGAGGTAGAAGAAAAGGTGGATAAGGTCAAAGTATCAGAAAAAATTAAAGCATATAGACACCCACATCATCATTAGAATGAAAAATAATGAATCCATGTGAGGGAATGTCATAACACCAATCACTTTGGTTATATATGAAATTAGAGTACCCATCATTATGGTTGTGCATGGAAGCCAAATAATAACTACTATGGTAAAGTATGGAATCATAGTAGCAAAACAACCTATGTAACTTGGAATCAGTGGGGAAATCATTATGACCATGAATGTAAGAATAAATACTATGGTCATGAATATAATAAGAGTAGTCTAGTGGAATATAGTCAATGGAATCAATAGAGGAATAATTATGCATGGAGATCAAGGTAGTACAATTATGATCATGAATGAAATCAGAGTAGCACATTGGAATTTGAAAACAAGGTTAGAGATATATCACATACCAAGATCACATATGGGTGGTTGGATTATTGATCTTGGAAACAAGTATGAAATGATTTGAATCACATTCATTATTCAATTTCTTCTTATATTTCAACAATGAAACATCTTAAGAAAATAAGGGATGCTATGCACCTAGGGATATGATATATTAATGTATATACATTGATGGAGATGCCTACATGTGTCACACACCCCCTTAGTTTTTTAAATGAGTCCAATATACTAAGATAAATGAATAACTTGTGGAATTAGTGCATTGGGTAATGGTCAACCTACATTGGGATTAGGAGATTACCCATCATTGGTTAGTTAATTAGAGGTCTATATAAAGGAGGTTAATATCATTATGAATAAATCAAGTGTTGAGACTTCTATTTTATATAAGGATATTGGAGGTTGTCCCCTCAAAGAGACATTGTGGATTTATTAATTCCTAAAGGAGTATTGTATGGTGTTTCCCTACCATAAGGGCATTATTCTACTTCTACATATATTTAATATTTGATCATATTAGACCACTAATATATATTGTGTTATGTTGATCTATGTTATATTAGACATATTCAAATTATTATAAGTGTGGATCATAATAGTATTAGAAGCTTAGAAACATTAGTTTTTTCACACTTTGACATACTTGGAATTTTGCATACACATTTGAATCTTTTGCACACTTCTCATATATTTATACCCATGTGTTTCTTGGCCAACCAAAATTTACTAATACACATATTCAACATCACCATAATCTATGTAAGAAAATCCCAAATTCCTAAGAAAACTATCTCAAATATTTGAGTTTCAGTCCCTCAATCATACCATTAATAACTAAAAAAATACATATTTCCATAGGTGTTTTCCTCTATCGGTAGCATCCAAAAACATTTAAAGACTACTTTTAACATTGGTAAGTCTCTATTAGGTCGGCATTGACATGATTCATGGTCAATCATAGTGGTAAATATTAAAGAGTCAGTCATAGATATAAATCATTCTTAAGGTCATACTCACTAACTTGGTCACTACTTGCAATCACATTCAGAAATCAATTAAAATTATCTAAAGATATTATTAAAAAAATACACATATGAAAACCCCTCAAAGGATCAACCATAGATAAAGTTTGAATACAAATTTAGGTCAAAGTTGCATGGTGTCAAGTGTTCAAATTTAAGCATTATATTCCTTTCTAGCACAACCACAACATCTATGTGGGAGAACTATGTGTCATTTTAGTTCTCTTTGGAGTATTGGAAAGTAGACAACACTCAATAACTTAGTGGGGAGTGGTTGGAGTTATCAACCCAATTTTATTTCTCATTTTTAAAGGGCCACCATCTTATGTCAAAAATATGGTTAGAATTTCAAATAAAGGTGAAACAAATTAGGGATCAACAAAAAATACAAAGGGAATGCACATACAAAAGAGACATCTGAATGTGCAAGTAGATTGAGGCAACATAGACTTGTATAGTTAACTAGGAATGTACAAGTAAATCCTAGATAATATCACTCACCATAGGATTTTTAGCTTATCAAGTAATATATACATATATATTGAGTTCCTATTACCTAATCTGAGTGGTTACAAAGTAGATATATAGAATTTTTAGGTACTATGATGAATGTAGTAATAAAAAATAAAAAATCAGCTAACTACATCTCTCCAAAATTTTCTTTATCAATTCTAAATATAGTAAGTGAAATATTAATCTACCCTTTTACTTTCAAATTTTTATGATTATTTCCTTATTTTACATAATTTGAATATTCATAGTTTTATCTTATTTAGATTACATTAATCAAAAGATAAGTAAAACACATGAATTCAGTATGGATTTCAAATTAGAAAGGAACATGAATGGATGTTGGTTTCTCATTGATATATAAGAGTCAAATAAAATTATAATTATTTCATGCCTAACCCAAATTTTGCTTCCCCTATTGCATATGATGGTGAAGCTCATTTCAAATATGGTGGTAAATATAATTTTAATGATGGGTTGGCCTCAATTGATGATAATAATAATTGAGTTATATTAGTTGTGTTGAATGGAGAAATTGAGGAATGAAAACCAGCTTATGAATTTAAATTCAATACTAATGTTTCCCCTCATGTGTTTGAATAGATTTATGACTCGCATAGTGAATTTATTAGTTATGAAATAAGTCAAATAATTCATGACCCAAATTATGTGATATATAATGAGTGAATTCATAATTGGTCCTTGGATAATCTTGTGGAAGAAATTATGTGGGATATGTGCCTACTTCCAGAGGTATAAAATGTAAATATTATTAATAACAACACCTTTATGAATTATTTAAACTTTTTATTGGGTTTGTTTGTGAGACAAATTTTGGATTTATATTTGACTAATACTTTTGTTTGAATAATGATGTGAACAAAAAAGTAATATAGAACTTAGAGTATGAAAATGAAGTCCAATTCCAAAATCAGAATTAGATGTGTGTTGATGAACTATCTGAAAACAATAATAGGCATATTCAAAATGGATTAATGTTACTTACCTTGGTATGGATTATGATGAATATTTGGATAATATTATCTAATAAAAATTTTATAAGAATGAGGAGTTAGGGGATGCCAATCGATAAGTTGGACCATTTGAGTATCCAATCAATGAATCATTTTATTGTCTAAATCTCATTTTAATTTTGTATTGAACCTAACCATAGTTGTATGGGAGAGATTATTGAGGGGGGAAATGAGAAATCAAAAGGGTTATAAATAAATTATAACACTAAGTGTATCAGTATGAGTGAAAAATTTATCCCATCTAAAATGACATTTGAAGATTATAATTTCAAAGTTCTTCATGACATGGATTTACAAAAAATATTTAGTGTACATAATCATATGTCTCTCTAACTAGGATTGGACGTGTTTGAAAAGAATGATAAATATTATTACTTTGACATTGTTAAATTTGAATATCTGACTATTTTTCAGAGAACTTGAGCCATGGCATAGTGAGTATATGATTAGAGTTTAATATGATCCTTTTAGTTATGATGTGAATGGGTTAATGTGGGGTGATGAATATAAAAAATTATGAAGAAATGATCCTAGACCAGTATAATTCATAGAGTATAATGAATCAACTAAAAGTCACTAATGCAATATCCTAATACTCTCAGCGTTGAAAATAATGATTCATAATGAAATATTGAAAATTGTCTCAATTTGCACAATGTTGATGAATGCTCTAACAAATACATAAATTAAAAGTTCATTCATAAGGATGGGCCTACATCATCTATGAAGGAATGGTATATAGTAATTTTTTGGGTGTTTTATAATGTAATGGTATCATACCTTTAGAAAATAGGCCATGAGTTATGTCTATTATCTCAATAAAGTGTTGATTAATACTATAATCAAACTAAGTTAGTATGTGGTAAGAATCTACATGTATAATTTTAGTTACCATCGCTCTAGGTATAAAATTAATACATTTAAGGAGACATTATATGCCTTATGTAAAGTGATGTTGATATTATAAAAATATTAAAACTCAATAATACATTCAAGGAGACTATATGCCCTATACATGGTGATGTTAATATCATAGCAATAATATAACTCAGTTAGAAAGCTATGCTAAATGGAAAGAAATGGATCTTAATTATTGGATCCAATCAATAGATTCAAAAAGGTGTGAGTAAAATTAATCCTTTATTCCACATAATTTTCATTTCTCTACTTTATCTTGTCTCTTTATTTCCTATTTTTTTATTTTTTCATATGTTTTCAATAATTAAGGCATGTACTTAGGCCTGACAGGTCTAACCCATTTATTATTATGATGTGTGTTTGTGTATGAGTTACATTTTGAGGGGACACTTGGATATTTTTACTATCTATATAAACCTAAATTTGGTATTAGACACTTCAAAACAATTTTTTGCATACTTTGACATACTTGGAATATTTTGTGCACATTTGACTTTTGTGCATAATTTCCCCTATCTATTTACCCACCTATTGTATTTTATAATCCAAGTTACCAATATACATATTAATTATTACCCTATTATTTGAAATACCTTTCCATAATCCTAAAATTATTTTCACCATATCTCATATAACTAATTTTCACACTTAGTATAGTAATGACAATAATAAGATAGTTATGATTTTGTAGAAAATGTTTGATTCTTTTAGTAGTGTCTAGGAACAATCAATAACTATTTTTTAAATAGTGATTTATCCATTAGGTTATCCTAGATATGTTTTATTTTTTATTCATAATGGGAAATTTCAAAGAGTCATCTATAAACATAAATCAATCCTAAGGTTATACCACTTGGTCACTATTTTCTACCCATCTTGGCAAGTCCTAACAAATTTGATAAATTCATTAGAACTCTCTTGACACATTATCACAAAAGAACATATATATATTAACATCCATCAAAATAATATCCATATATCCAAATTTTAATACAAATGTAAGTCAAAGTTGAGTGGTGCCAAGTGTAAAAAAAACATTGCATTACATTCTAGATTGATCATGATGGTGTACACACATACCTAAGTGGGAGAACTAAATGAATTTTGAGCCCTATTAATAATATTGAGATGTAGGAAACACTCATTAATTTAATTGGGAGTGTTTTGGGATTTATAAACCAACTTTATAACCCATTTTTCAAGGTTCATACCCTATTGAAAGAAAAATTGGTATTTCAAATCAAGGAGAAGTAAAACAAGGATCAATGCACAAGAACAAGGTTAAGTACACACATTGGAGATATATATAAGTGTAGGTGAAGTGGTCTTATGTAGGATATATATGATTAATAAACATATATAATATCAAATGATTTCAATAATATTGATTACCATTTGGGTTTGAACTCATGTTTCCTATTTTAAAAAGTTACAAAGTAGAAAAATAACAATTTTGGAGACTGTGATGAGTATAATGAGTAAAAAAAACTATAAATAAACTAAGTGAATCTATCCTCATTTTATTTTTTAATTCCAAATATAGTAAGTGTAATATCAATCAACCCTTATACATTCATATTTGTATGATTACTATTCTATACTAAAAAATATGATTATTCATAGTTTTATATTTTTTTGGATTACATTAATAATTTTTTTGGGTGAATATGATCATTTACTTGAGTATGGAAAACCCTATGTATTTTATACCTTATGGTTTCATCATTCCTTATTAGGGTTTCAAATTTATCTTGTATTAATGTTTGGATTTCAGATATGATTTCTAATTTTTCATTATTTTCACATAATCATAATGGAAGATATAATTAATATGGAGGGTCATAAAGGAAAGGATTATACCAATTTTCATGATCATTTTGATTATATATATTAGCATGAAATTATATAATATTTTAAAATGAATCTAAACATGATTGATGTATTATACTAAAGATGAAAATAAAAAGCTTGTTAAGGAACCCAAATTTGAGGAATGAAATGCTAAAATTTTAAATGATATTAATCCACCTTTTATAAGCATATATTATACATGTGTTTGGACAACTACAAACAACCGTAGGGGTTTGAACTCATGTTTCCTATTTTAAGAAGTTACAAAGTAGAAAAATAACATTTTTGGAGACTATGATGAGTATAATGAGTAAAAAAGACTATAAATAAACTAAGTGAATCTATCCTCATTTTATTTTTTAATTCCAAATATAGTAAGTGTAATATCAATCAACCCTTATACATTCATATTTATATGATTACTATTCTATACTAAAAAATATGATTATTCATAGTTTTATATTTTTTTGGATTACATTAATAATTTTTTTGGGTGAATATGATCATTTACTTGAGTATGGAAAACCCTATGTATTTTATACCTTATGGTTTCATCATTCCTTATTAGGGTTTCAAATTTATCTTGTATTAATGTTTAGATTTCAGATATGATTTCTAATTTTTCATTATTTTCACATAATCATAATGGAAGATATGATTAATATGGAGGGTCATAAAGGAAAGGATTATACCAATTTTCATGATCATTTTGATGATATAGATTAGCATGAAATTCTATAATATTTTAAAATGAATCTAAACATGATTGATGTATTATACTAAAGATGAAAATAAAAAGCTTGTTAAGGAACCCAAATTTGAGGAATGAAATGCTAAAATTTTAAATGATATTAATCCACCTTTTATAAGCATATATTATACATGTGTTTGGACAACTACAGACAACCGTAGGGGTTTGAACTCATGTTTCCTATTTTAAGAAGTTACAAAGTAGAAAAATAACATTTTTGGAGACTATGATGAGTATAATGAGTAAAAAAAACTATAAATAAACTAAGTGAATCTATCCTCATTTTATTTTTTACTTCAAAATATAGTAAGTGTAATATCAATCAACCCTTATACATTCATATTTATATGATTACTATTCTATACTAAAAAATATGATTATTCATAGTTTTATATTTTTTTGGATTACATTAATAATTTTTTTGGGTGAATATGATCATTAAATTGAGTATGGAAAACCTTATGGTTTCATCATTCCTTATTAGGGTTTCAAATTTATTTTATATTAATGTTTGGATTCCAGATATGATTTCTAATTTTTCATTATTTTCACATAATCATAATGGAAGATATAATTAATATGGAGGGTCATAAAGGAAAGGATTATACCAATTTTCATGATCATTTTGATGATATAGATTAGCATGAAATTCTATAATATTTTAAAATGAATCCAAACATGATTGATGTATTATACTAAAGATGAAAATAAAAAGCTTGTTAAGGAACCCAAATTTGAGGAATGAAATAGTAAAATTTTAAATGATATTAATCCACATTTTGTAGGAATATATTATACAACATGTGTTTAGACAACTACTCATTATACTACTATTCATTTTTCTACACCTATGGCTACACAAGTGATTCTTACACATGATGTGGGGGAAACATAAGTTAATCTTCAAATTTATATGTCTATCCCTATGCAACATATTTTCGTGCCTCCTAGGCTTGATATTCATGTGACATCATCTATTTATAATCAATATGATATCCTTACTAATCAAGATATTATACAATTTATTTTTTATTATCAAGCCAAGGTTTCCCAAATAGA
The DNA here is from genome assembly GCA_037957365.1 of Torreya grandis. NCBI lineage: Eukaryota > Viridiplantae > Streptophyta > Pinopsida > Cupressales > Taxaceae > Torreya > Torreya grandis. Next base: position 1,526,700 of record JARHVA010001714.1, read on the forward strand.
ATAATGTTCTTATAGAATGGGTCATTTGAAAAATTATTAAGAATTATTACACAACCCTTTGGCCCCAAATATGTTTTCTTATCCTTTGTCTACAATATTTTTTACACCTACATTTACATAATATGATGGTAAAGGTGATATAGATCAAAATCTTAGTGCCTTCCATGCAATATGCTTAGATTCTTATAATAATAAGTTATTGACCAAAACAATAATTAGGATCCTTAAGAACTATGCATTGCAATAATATTATGAACTTTTTTTCCATTCAGTACATGATTTTAATACTTTGTATGATTGATTCTTATCTCACTTCTATATAAAATATCAATGAGAATGTCTCCTATGCTCTAATTGAAAAATTCAATCAAAGACCTAATGACCCCATTAGTGACTATGTGCTTAGTTATAAAACTATAATCTCAAAAATGGAAAATCTCATGGCTAATAATGACTTATAATACATATTTTATAAAATATTTCTTTCACCTATTATTGAGACTATTATATTCAAATGATTCCAATATTTCAATGACATGTCTCATATGATCAAAGACTACAAGGTGAAGCTCATTGCCATGACTAGGAAAAAGTATGTGAATAACCCTCCAATATCTTATAATGATAAGTTTTAGATCAAAGGTCATAACCTTAAAGACTCAAATTTATGATTTTTTCCAAGTTCTTCATGATATTTTTCCTTGTATACAACTAAATTACCAATCTTAAATATTTTCCTAGACAGTTTATTATTAAATAAATTTTTAAATTTGTATTTAGCCTTTTCAAGTTTCTATAACACATTTTTATGGCTTCTTCAGATGTTAAGAGGTCATTTAATCTTTGCTTTATTATATCAATATTTTTAGAAGTGTATTAGAGAATAGTTTTTGCTGAAGTAATCTACAATTCAATTAGTATAGCTACTTCGAAACCAAAATAAAGCATATAATATGAATAAATGGTTGAAAATTTTAATGTAGTATGATTAGTCAATAAGGCTTCAAATATTTTAATATGCTAATTTATTTTGTTTTCACATATAATTTTATTCATAATTGAGGTCATATTTTTTTTAGTTGATTCATCTTGTCCCTTCTTTTGAGGGTAATATTTAGATGCATGACTTGAAATAATATTTAATGTCCTAATAATTCTAAGTATTCATTTGAAACAATATGAGGACCATTATCTAAAATAATTTTTTAAGGGACTCTAAAAAGTGAGAAAATATGATTCTCAAATAAATAAATGAATTTTTAAGTGACGTAACTTTTGAGAGCTACAAATTTAGGCCATTTTTAAAAATAACCAATCTTAGTTGATATATATTTATGACTAGCTAAGGATAAAGTATGTATATCAAAAATGAAGTCTATGCCCCATTTTGTGAATGGTTTCTTAGAAATAATTAGATTTAAAGTCATTAGAGGTAGTCTATCTCTTACTATAAATATTTGACAATGAACACATAATCTAAATAAATGAAAAACATATTCAAAGAGAATTGGCTAATAATAACTAGCACATTAAACTTTATGTTATTTTTTCACAACAAAATGTCTGCAACAACTACCTTCATGGAAAGTTATAATATATTTTTAAGTTTGATCATGTTTAGACAATGTAATAAAACTCCATGTCTATTTATATAGGGTATAAAATTTTCAAGTTAAAAAAACTTTAAGGTCTACAATATTAGAGCTCTTCTTTGATGTTTATCTAATGAATTAAGGCAAGTTTGGATATGAAAGTAATAATGAGATCATGATACTAATCATCTTGTGAAATTAAGAAATCTTATTTCTAAATTTCATGTCCAATTCTAAAATTTTGAGCAAATTTAGCAACCATAATGGTTTGAAATTTGGTTTAGTGTTAAAACTATCATCAAAAACAAAAAATAAAATATTAATATTAGAGGTTACATTTTTAGGAAGATGTTTAGCTAAATCATTACCTTTGAATGTTTTAGAATTTTCAAAATGAAGGTCATATTCTTAGATCATAAAATTCCACTTAGATATTCTACCATTGACTATGGGTTGCTTTAATAATTAAGATAAAATAGGTACATTTGAATGTACAATCACTTTATTTTCCATAAAAAGATATATTAATTTACTTAATGCTGAAATTAATAAAATAACACATTTTAAAATTAATGGATACTTAATTTCAACATTTTTGAGCACTTGAATCTTATATCCAATGGGTATTTTTTCATGATTATGACCATATTGAGTGATAACAACACATATGGTCTTGTTGGTTTCATTAATGTACATGATTAAAGGTTTATTCATGTATAGTTTTACAAGTACAGGATAACTTGCTATTGAATTTTTATCTTGACAAAGGAAATATTTGATCTTATATCCCAAAAATAGTTTTAATTTTTTAGAAGTAAAATTTGGAATGGATTCGATTTATCAAAAAAAATAAGAAATAAATTTATGTATGAAATTGATCTTACCAAATAAAGACCTTTGACCAAATTGGTATTTAGATGGAGGTAATTTTGTAATGTCTTTAATGTGATCATTTTATATATAAATTTCATCCTTAGATATCATGTGATCTAGGATTTTATGATTTGTCACATTAAAATTTTATTTATTTGGATTTAAAGATATGTCATATTTTCTACACCTAATAAATAGCTCACGTAAGTGATCTAGGTGTTTCTTCCATTTAAAGGAGTGAACATTAATACAATATTGATAGAATTTAATAATTATACCAATCAATTAATCAAAGGACACATACATTATCCTTTAAAAGGTGACACCTACATTTATTAGTCGTAAAGGCATTCTATTAAAGGCAAAAGTGCCTCTATCTATAGTAAAAGTAGTTTTATGTCTATTTTATAAATTAACAATTTATTTATTATAACATAAAAATCCATATAATATTGACATCGTTTCACATCCAAAAAAATCTTTTAAATTTTTATCTATGTTTGGTAAACAAAAATTTATTTAATACTAACATGATTCAGATCTCTAAAGTTAACACAAAGACAAATTTCACCATTCTTTTTATAAACTGGAAAAATGATAGCTACTCAATTAGAATATTTGATTAGATAATGACACCACCCAACATTATTTTTAGCTCCTTGTTGATGTTGTCTTTCAATAAAGGGCTAATTATATGAAGTTTTTCTCTAAATGGATTTATACCAGGTTTAATAGGTATCTCATGATAGATTATATTAGTATTATAACCTTTTAAATATTTTTATGACAAGGAAAAAATATCAATGAATTATTCAATTAGTTTGATAAAGAGTACATTTTCTTGGGTAGTATAGTGGACACCTAGATAAACATACTTGGGGTATTATTTAGTTACCAAATTAATTGGAATAGTTTCTCTTATGATCATTTTTTAAGGTTCTTCAATTCTAGAGAATTTAGGATAACCATGAAGAGAAAATGATGATTCAATGTTTACCAAACCAAGAGACAATTTATTACCACTAGTTTATAAGTATTCACTACAATTCAAGATGTAATGATTATTTTTAAATTAATTACCTCATATGAAATTATCAATATGTTCATCATAATCAAAGACATGACAACTATTTTATGAATCAAGTTTATTAGGTCTAAAAATCTTAGAAAAAATATAATGAGTAGAGGGTTTTATGTTACTTAAACTTAAATTATAATAATAAACAATGAGTTTATCAATATGTGTATTAAGTTCCTTAAGAATGTATGAAAGGTTAAATGCTTCAAATTTTTATATCAATGACTAAATTTTCTAAATATACTTATGCTAGTGTGATTGATTTTTCTTATAATGTTTTTGAATTGTATAATAACTAACTTAAAATCACCAAAAGCCTCTAAACACTTAATGTTTATTTTGATAGATTTTTCAAAACGAAGGATTAATGCTTCAAAATTAGCTTTATTATTAGTTTTTTCAAAAGATAAATTATATTCATATTTAAAAATATTACCTGTAGGAGAAATAAGAAAATCACTAGCACAACTTCCATGTTGGGAAAAAACTCTATCAAAATAAAAAGACTATATTATTTATTTTTAAAATTTTCTTGCATTTTGTTGATCTTGTTCATCTAGAGTTAAGATTTCATATGTTTCAATTCAGGTTTTGACAAAGGCAAAATTATTTAAAATGGGCTCATTAGATGTATCATTCCAATATTCTCTATGCATAAATGGTATCTCATTCATACATGGTTATTTTTTTCTAACATAGGCACCTATATCTTTAGACCAATCTATTTTCAAAAAAATAGCATTATTACCTGGAGCATTTAAAAATTTAACATTTATAATACATTTAATTATTTCATCTTGTGCCATCTTAACAACTATATCGCAAAATTTACCACATGGTCTTTGTTTGATGAGAGTAAAAACCAATAAGTTTTTGATTTTATTATTAATATGGAATGCCCATGATCACATTCAAACATCTAAATTTTATTTAGTTTCAAAATTCACCTAAATCTATTTAATAATTATTCTTAAAATAATTCATTACATCTCCCTCTAAATTCAAATAATTGAATAAGTCAAATTAGTCAATTATGCACACTTTAATCCTTATTTTAAATATAAAATCTAGATTTTACACCTCATCCAAACATCTTCTACCTTTTTCTCCCTCATCCCAACTAAATTCACAACTTTTTAAACCTCCTATGACTCATCCCCTAAGTTGCCAAAAAATTTAACTTATTCCTATTGACTCAACCAACCAATCCCATGTTTATCTCAACCATTTGAAATGGTCTTCATCCTCATGGGTGAGTACTCATTAGCCACTGTTGATTATTTGAATCATTTAATAAATCAAAATAACCCTTCATTGTTGGATAATCTTCTAAAAATCTATAAATAAACCTGAAAACCTTCATTTTCAAGAATCTTAGGATCAAAATCTAGACTTATACTTACAAAGTTATACTCACAAGCAAATCTAAGTGAATCAAAGCATATAAAGACTCATTTTAAACCAAAATTATTTCATCTATCCTTTGCATTAGAAAAGTGAGAACCACATTTTTGAAGACAAAATAAAGTTTACATTGTAATGGAGAAATATTTCACATTTGAAACATAAGTTTGATTTTTCTATTTTCTTTGTTTGTTGCTCTATCCTAGGTTAACTTTAGCATATATTAAGATTAGTTAATTTCTTATCACTTCTAAATTAATTCACACATTTATGAAACATCTAGTGGAATAGATCTATGGAGGAGCATGCACTTATTGACATACTCTAAGAGGAGATTAGAGCTTGGGACAGAGAGATTTATGGTTTGCATCAGGAGGTGGTTAAATTATAGGGTAGAGTGGATGGTAAAAGGGATCATAAAACTAAGATCATATGATTACAATCTAATATTAATATATTATAGGTTATTATAAATGGTATTGATGGTCATACCCTGCTGTGATCTCTCTCATTGATCATGTAAAAACATGTGGTGTAGCTGGTATATGTTGTCTTACACCAAACTATCTCATCACCCTATCTGGGAGATATCTCTCTATGATATAATGATGCCTCCTAATGATGTAATAAGGGTTCATCATGTAGTCTATGAGAATATCCTCATGTGGCCACTAAAATAAAATCTCCATGTAAGGTCTCCAAGTGATCTAGTCATCACCTAGCTCATTGATAAGCCTCATGTAAAAGTCTAGATCTCTTAAATGTGGTTTGCATGTCTTAATAATCACATGCCAACCATATTATAATGTCTCATTATTAGATAGTGTGCTCATATGTCCAAATGGCTTCTCTATCATAATGTGATCCCATCACCAAACCTGTAGTAATGTGGATGGGCCAATCTCTATCTGACCGAAAGATACTAAATGATGTAAATCATGGTATAAATTTTCTAACATGTATAAACCCTAGGCAAATATCTCACCCATCTCCAACATGTCTCCAATCAAATCTAGGAGACCAATAGGACATATCCTCCCGCCCTTATTAGGAATCAAAATGCCACTGACAATAGCCATGAGTACGATAGTCAAAGAATCTATATCCAAATTGGTACAATACTCTACATCAATACCACTTATAATAATAAGAATAAACCCATCATAAAGAATCTAGTATAATGTAATCTCCTATGGACCCTATCTCAGTATACATGTCTACCTCATATCAGAATACCCAAAATCTAATACACATCCTCCTATGTAATATTCATCTCCCCTGTCAACAAGTGAAATGTGTTCATCTCACTGTGACATCTCTCTGAAAGTGTTGTCAATAGATCTCTATCTACTTAAACCTCTAGCATTTTTATGATATATGATAGTTCACTTTCCTCTAGCACACCAAACTCATACTTTGTGAAGCTCACCATTTGTGCCATAGATGCAGATCTTTGCTTGAGTCCTATGTACTGGTAATAACTCCTATAAATCACAAATGTTAGCATTTAATTAATTTTACCCAACATTAAATTAAACATTATCCCTACATTCCATATACCTAACCAAAATCAAACAACATTTTTCATATTTATCATTTTTATTTCATTTAACATTTGTAACTTTTTCTTTAACCCTTTCTACCAAATTCATTGCTACCTCAAATGAAATTGCTTCTCCAACTAGAAACTTTACTACCACGTTTAGTAATTTTCTTACTGTTAAACAATGAAATCATCATTTTCACCTCAAATGATTTCATTTCTATGTTTTGCAAATTCACTAACCTATTTTGTGAATCACTATTACCTATAATGAAATTGCTAATTTTGATTTCAAAATTGTCATTTTGACAACAATAAATTCATTTATTTTAACTCTAATCCCTAATTAATGATAATAAATATTAAAAAAATCAAATTTAAAATCACTTAGCAGAGGCCCACTCTTCTCAGATCTTTGAAATCTCCTCACTCATTCTGATTGGTGCTCATGGTGTGGAATATTGTCCATGTTTCCTCCAAGATCTCAAACAAAACTCTCAAATCACTCTTATTAGAAAATAACCTTTGAAATCAATTTGCACAAAAGGATTTCTTTACCCCATTTATTTTACTTATATTCTTCTCCCCCACCCAATATTTCCCCCCTCCCCATCCCTTCATCGTACTCATTATTCAACTCTCTTTCAAATTTTTGGGATATATTAAATCAATTTATTCCATATTTGTTTTCACAATCTTGCAACAATCAATATGCATAAAATAAACACAATCATTAAAAAAATCAATATCTTTTTCTATTTATAGATCCACAACTTATTATCACTAGGATATATTATACCCACAACTACTTAATTGACCCCTATATTATTATCAAAATAATAAGCGTGAAATCTTTGAATGGTTAATCTATTAGTTTTCATGTCCATACTCTAGTTATAATTAATTGGGGGCAAACATTTTTACACAACCAACATATTACAAGTCTACAACTGATTCTATAGTAAGTTGATTTCTCTTTCATCCAAATCACTTTGTCTATTTCTTATTTTCATCAATTTTGAGTGTTTATTTGTTTTCTCACACAAACCCTTGAGGGGGCATCATCACAACCATTTTCATTCGTTTGGGATAACTTTTTTCTTTTTTAATCATCAATATTCTACTTCTACTATTATTTAAAATATTATTGATTCACAACACTTTTTAAAAGATGGAAAAATGTAGACACCTAAATTTTATTTAGTGTCAAAATTCACCTATATTTATCTAATAATTATTCTTGAAATAATTTATTACATCTCCCTCTAAATTCAAATAATTGAATAAATCAAATTAGTCAATTATGCACACTTTAATCCTTATTTTAAATCTAAAATCTATATTTTACATCTCAATCAAATATCTTCTACCTTTTTCTCCCTCATCCCAACTAAATTCACAACTTTTTCAACCTCCTATGACTCATTCCTTAAGTTGTCAAGATGTTTGACTTATTCTTGTTGACTAAGCTAACCAATTCCATGCTTCTCTCAATCATTTAAAATGGTATTCATCCTCATGGATGAAGACTCATTATCCAATATTGATTATTTGAATCATTTAATAAATTCAAATAATCTTCCACCATTGGATCTTCCTCTAAAAATCTATATATAAACTTGAAAACTAAAAATGATATGTTGGGAAAGAGATATATGACCCACCAATGCCTAAAATTGACTTGTATCAATATCTCTAGGGGCTTTAATTTCATTCAAGAATTGATTGAGAATCTCCTAATGTATCGATGATGTGTTAAGATTCTCAATCAATTCTAGTTAGAGGCCTTTTTCCTAGTTAATGTATCGAGGACCATTTATGTGTGTATACCAAAACTAGTTAGAGGCCTTTTTCCTATTTGGGGTTTAGGATTTTTCCATGGTACCCTAATAGTGGATAGATTCTATTTTTTATTAGAGGAATCTCTTTGAATTATCTTAAAATGTTTAGAATCTATTATTCCATCCCCTATGACATTTTTATTCTTATTAAAGACCTTAGGCTTACCCAAAAAAGTGTTATCTTGATTAATAATCTATTCATTTTGGGTATAAAATTTAATTATTCCTTTCTCAATGAGTGCCTTTTCAATTTGAATCCCCTTTTCTATGATTTTATTAAAAGACTTGGCCCATTGTAGCTTTAATTGATATTTAAATTCAATATTGAGATTATCAATGAATATTTTGGCCAACTCCTTCTCAAAAACCATGCAATGGAATTGACTAGCAAGGCTTCTCTAAAATTATAGGAATGAGGTTAAACTTTCCCCTTTTATTTTTTTAGTATTATGCATATCTATGATAGATATGTCATGCTCAATTTTGAAGGAAAATTTTCACACAAACTTTTATGTTAACTCACCGAAGATAGATATGTAAAATTTAGGTAAGTGCATAAACCATTCCAATGCAGGCCCCATGAGACTTTTGGGGAAGAGTCTGAGAAGGTAAGTATAATCATAAGAAACCTCATGGCATGATACATATAATTATTTCACATGGTCTTGTGGATCCCCATTACCTCTATATTTTTCAAATTTTGGGATCTTGAAGTGTGCTAGAAAAGGTACTTGCAAGACACTCATTTCCAAAGGAAATGTGCAAAAGTCCTCATATTTATATCTCATTGCTTAGGTACGAGGATCAATATGTTGAAGAGTTTCCTTCATCATCCTCCAATCTTGAGTGAATGATATGTATATTAAGGGATTGGAGGCTTTTGCTTGACTTTTTATATGCCTTGAGTGATCAAGATTGGTATGTCTAATAAGTTTTCTTGGTGAAGTGGGTCGTTGATTTTGAGCACAAAATTTAAAGAAAGGAAATTGATTTATTGGGTTAATTGGTCTAACCAATCCTTCAAGGCATTTCTTATCCTATTAGCCTCAACACAATTATTTTTTAGAGTTTATTTTTCTTATTCAAGTTCTTGCTCATGATCCACAATATTATCTTTTTCTTATTCTTGGTTGACATTATTTTTTTGAGGTGGAGAATTAGGTCTAGTAGATGGGTAGATAACATGTTGTAAGATGTTTGAGTTGAAGGCAGAGGGTAGTGTGCCCCCCATTCCAATGACCTAATCAAGAATTTGATCACTATTTTCATAGATATATTGGTCAAAATGGGCCCTAACCTCATCACTATGGAAGAAGTCATTTGTAAACCAGTCTTCCTTTCTAGGGGTATGCATGTCACTATGCATATCATCATTATCTCAATTTTATTCACCTAGATTCCCAAAGATGTCATTTTCCTAATTGGATCCTTATCCCATTCTTAGAATTTAGACATAGGTTCTAATAGGCATGATGGATGATGAGGCTAACATAAGAAGAGTGACTAGGTGTGAATTTGGTATAACATGACGAGAGAGAAGGTAACTTTAGATACTAATTTTGTCTAAAACCCAATATTAAAAGTGGTCAAAAGAGGTAGTTAGATGTGACTGGGATTGAATTTGGTTTTGAGAGGATATGAAGACTAGAGTGACTGAATATTAATAAAGCAAACACCTTATAAGGATTCAATCTATCAAAGATATAAAGAGGATAAGATGATTAGATACCCTTCACACTAGCAAGGTGATGATTAGATGGGTGTTAGGTATGAAGAGGTGAGATGATGGATGCTAGACTAAACTAAATAAGGTTAAAAAACATTGATAATGTTTGATAAAGGATAAGGTGTTGACTAGAATAGATAATGATAAGCGACCACTAAAGTTTGGTTTCAAAACAAAGGTTTATTATCCAAAAGGTATGAATAGTGATATGAAATGATGGGTTTTTTATTCTAAGATGGGATATGCACTAAGGTCTCTAGATGTTTTTTATAAAATGGGATAGGTTGAATCAACTCATAAATAATACCAGGTCATGGAATAGATTGGCCAAGGGTCGACTTAGACCCTTAATAAATTTTTTCAATAAGAATATAAGGTCAATGTGGCTGACATAGTCATGTAAAATGTCAAAAAGGGGTTTAGGTTATGGAAAGGGCTAATGAATGTGGTAAAAGATTAGAGGAGTGTGTAAAATGGGAAGAAAATCTTATGAGAATATTTTTAAGATCTATTTGGATTGGTAGTAAGTGGTAATAAGGGACAATAATCTTATGAAGCACCAATGGTCTGCCCAAATGCACCCTTTAAGGTGTGTACTCAAAGAGATTGAGACTTAACAGGTTCTTATAAGATGTAAAGCATTAGTAATTTTTAATGTTTTAAAATATTGTGTGGATACACACTTGAAGCTCATCATGTGTCACTCAGTTGCAACAGGGGATGGTGCTTCAAGAAAATAACATAGTAACACACAATGCTAAGGATAAAAACAATTTGTAATATTTTAAAGCATAAAATAATTGAAAATTAAATGACTAAAATATAAATAATTGAAAAAGTAAATGTAATTCATACATTGACTTACCTTTATAGTTGGATGGTTGTCTATTATGTTTGTAGTTTTGATTGTGGAGGGTATAGAAACTACTTTTGATAAACCCAATAATACAAAACTAAAGGGAAAAAACAAATAAACATAGGAAAAGCCAAGATAACTGGTGATATGTGGATGGGATGTAATTGAAAATTTGGCAAGATGGGGTGACATTATGTTAGACTAAATGACCAAGTCAAAATTTAGAGTAAATTGGGTAGCCAAAAATCTAAGGTTATTAAAGACCAAAAATTCAAACAAGTAAACCTTAATTAAGAAATGAAAACTCACCAAATAAAACCAAGGATACATGTCAAAAACATGGTAATCAAACATCAATGTGAAATCAGTAGCAATCCTTACTTAAACAAAGATGGGCAACAAAAAATGGTAAAAAAACATTTATGAGTGAGCAGTAATAATCCTTACTCAATCATCAATGGAAAAAGGTGCATAAAAAGGAAAACAACATTTATGAGTGAGAAGTAACAAACCAACCTCACTAGATAGTGGAAAAAGTACATAAAAGTAGAAATGGTTTCAGGTGTCCACAAAAAGGGTGATACAATGATGATAAGTGATAACAATAAATCAAGGCATATCTAGAAATATAGAGCCATGGTGTAAATAAAGTAAAACATAGTTACTTGAGCATATTATTTTTTTCAAAGAATAGATAAAACTAAAATAAAGTAGTGTTAGCATGTTTTTAAGATGTGAATAAGAAGGAAGTATAGAAGAGGGGAAATAGATTTGGAATCACGTGTCTATCAAGGGGGTAAATAAAATAGGTGGAGGGGAGAATGAAGGAAAACCCAAGGTAGAGTAACTATTTATCAAAGTCAAGACACTCAAATTAGGTTTATCAAAATAAGAGGACTTTAGACCTTAAGGACTCTGAAGAAACTATCTTAGCCACACAAGTCTTAGGCCAATAAATGAAGTATGTAGATCATCTCATGAAGTCTATATATATGAAAATTAAAATGAACCTACTTTATCGCAGCATGTTCCCCATTCTTTAGGACCCCTTATAGATTCATTGTTATACTATGAAGATTGGGTACTTGCATGAGAAATTAGGTAGCATTATATAGTTTGTTGAATTCTCCTATTCCAATCTACTAGCCTATCATACCCCAATGAACCTTGACTCTATTATGAGGCCAACTGTGGAGTTTGAGATTTAATTAGAGATAGGATATGTACTTGTAATTAAGATTTATATGTTTCATTTTGTATATTATTTCCTTTTGTTTCAAATGATTTTGGATTTTAACTTTTTGATGGCCTTTTCTATTCTTCCTCCATATGGATTTGGAAAATCAAACATGGTTACTAAAGATGACTTTCATTTGAATACTTGGGACTTAGTTTCTAAGATACATAACTTAGAGATCATGGTGTCTATGAGTCTCATAAATTTAGGTGAAATAATAGTGTTATCTTGAATTCAACCCTGTTTTATCTAATGTGGCGTGAAAGCAAAGGAAATCAAGAGGAATGAAACATTAAACAATTTGAAGTAATTTAAATCACAAATATGTGATAAAGGGTAAAAAAGGGATATAATGAGATAAATTTTTGATTATTTATCATATAAATGAGGTAAATGTAGGATAACATTCTAACACAAGTTTTTATGCAAATTTCATCTATCAAAAGAAGAAAAATTTTAAGCTGAAAACAAAGATCAAGAACTCATAACCATTACAAAACGCATTCTAGAAAAGGAAATGAAAAAGATGGTGATTTTATGAGGAAGGCCAGGTCCTATCCATGGTCTTACACTACAAATCATAAATTAAAAACACATTAGGGTGCCAAAAATTATTGAAAAAATAAATGGGATAAGAAAAATATGGTTTTTGTGAGGAAGGCAAGATCTTATCCATGGTCTTACATTGCAAATCACAAAAAAAAACCCAAGGGGTGCCAAAAAGTGTGTAAAAGTATGAAAATAAAGAGGTTAAAAGTAAATCATGAGGAAGATCAATTTTATCCATGGTTTTACAATGCAATTCATGAGAAAAAGGGAAACCAAAAGACCAAAAGGGAGGACTAAAGTTTGTGAAAAGAAAGAACTATTGTAGAGGGTGAGACCCATGCAAGTATCCTTAAAAAAGTGTTAGATAGATAACATATAGAAAGTATGAAAATAAGGTAAGTATTAGGCAAAGTACTTATTGAGGAATTACGCGTTGGTGGGCTTTGAAAATATGACCATCATTGGTTTGGAGGCAATAAGTACTTAGACCAAGGATATCTTTGACTAAATAGTAACCCCACCATTTTTAGGTGTATTTACCTTATTTGTCATGAGTTTATTATAATTTAAGGAAAATATCACCAACATTAAACATGATAGCTTTGACTCATTTTTTATGTTGTTTAGGAATACAAACCTTATATTAGTGCTTATGTTGTAAATCAAAAAGATGATGTTCATCCAGGAGATCGAGAGCATGAAGGTGAGATTCATGTAATACCATGAATAGATATATGGAGAGAGGAAATATAAAATTATAAATAAAATACTGATTTAGAATAATAGACTAGAGATAATGGTGTTTCCCTAATAGTAGTGTGTATGCTAATATGAAAGGCTCAAAGAGTAGGATAGAGATGAAGGTACCAATTCGTGCAGATTTCATGAATTATCTTTTGGAGAATTTTATTAAGAAATTTATTGGTGGCCTTATATTAGACATTATATTATGGATGATAGGGTTTGGGGAATTTTTGATTGATTTTAAATTTAGCACATAGTTATTTGACATATTTATTTTTTAAATTACCACCACTATCTAAAATAATAGTATGAGGGACACCAAAGAAAAAAATGATTTGATTAAGGATGAATTTGGAGATGGTGGTAATTGTGACATTAACAATGGGAATATCTTCAACCCATTTGGTAAAATATTTTGTGGTTATGACTATAAATGCATGCCCATCTTGAGATCAAGGTAATTTGCATATGATATCTAATCCCCACATAGAGAATTGCCAATGAGATTCTATGATTTGAAGCTCATCTGGAGGTGAATGAATTAAATCATTATGAAGATGGAAAGGAAAATATTTTTTATCAAATTTTATGGCATCATTTTCAAGAGTGGGCCAAAATTATCCCATAATCATTTGTGGACTATAGCATGTCCACTACAATGGTCACCACAAATACCCTCATCTTTCATAACATAGTAAATTGAGATACCTTCAACATTGTGATAGTATAGGATGTTATATTTAAATACAAACTTAAAATTTTATTTGTGAATTTGAGTATTTTCATGAGAATCTAGGTTTGGGGGATAAATTTGGTGTTATATAAATTGAATGATGTCTTTATACCAGGGGCTTTGTCAAATGGTGATGGCTTCAATATAATAGATTAGATAATCATGTGGTTGAGTATAGGATATATTTTTTTTATTTAGATAAGAAAAGTGGGATTGGTAAGAACTTGGTACAGATGAAAAAGAGATGTTAAAGAAGTGAGGGAATCAATAACAGAATTTTGATCTTAAGGGATAGGCTCAATGGTGAAAGAATATTTGGTGAGATTAGTTGCAATTAGATGATAAGAAATGAGATTATCACTTTTGCATTGGTAATCACCATTTAATTTTCATCAAATGAGTTTATATTTGCTTAAATCATGCAGGTATTAGATATCTAAATCAAGGGTAGCTCTCATGCCTAAGATTTAAGCTTTGTACTTGGCCATGTTGTTAGTGACATCAAATGTTAAGGAAAAATTTGAAGGGATGATTTTTCCAAGAGGGATTATAAAAATACAACCTTCACCATCTCCTTGAAGGAAATTAGAACCATTAAAGTGAATTATCCAAGTATCCTCATGTAAATTGACATTAATTTTAGGAAGTTCTTTGATAACTACTTTTGGTTTAGTAGTATTTGGAGGATAGCAAATTTGTCAAGACTACTTGCTTCAAGATCAATAGTGAATTTATGGAAGTAATATTTAAGAGATATGTCTTGGTTGAGACCTTTAATATAGATAATATTTTCATTGATAAGATGATCTTGAGGTGGTTAGTAGTGGGCATAGGAGTTACAACAAGTTGATCAATGATGATATGTCATTTGACAACTTTTTGAATAATAATTTGGAGATCAAATTCTATGAGAAGGACCATCCAATTACCAATTCTATCTCTAGGAAGAAAGGATTTGGATAATAAGTGATGAAGGGGATCATAATGGATGATAACATAAGTGGTTTGATAAATCATATAATGTTAAAGTTTTTTAGCTATAAAATATATGGTGAGGTAATCGCACTTGAATTTTATGTAATATTTTTCATAATCAATAAGGCTTATATTGATATAGTAGATGGCATATTCTCTTATAGTATTATCTTGTTTAGAAAGCATTGTCCTGACTGATATGGGTGTGGAAGAGGTGTATGATATTATAGGTCGATCATTTTAAGGGGGATGAAGAGTAGGTGGGTGAAGTAATATTTATTTCATATTATCAAATGCTTTTTGACAAGGATCTATCCATTCTAGATAATTTCCTTTCTTAATAAGAGAATTGATGAAGTGGAAATGGTAAGCCATTTTGGAGATAAATCATCTAATTACCCAAAGTTTACCAAGATAAGTGTGAATGTTTGGAATGGATTGAGGAATGGGCATGTTGATGATGATGTTAATCTTGGTAAGATCAACATTGATGCCATGGAGAGAAACTAAGAATCCTAATAGTTTACCAAATGTGACTTCGAAAACACATTTCTTAGGATTGATTATAACTTTATATTTAATAAGGTAGTCAAAGATGATGGAAAGATAATAAATATAAGTCTTATGAAATTTAGACTTAGCAATGAGGTCATCCACATAGGTTTCTACAATTTTTGAATAGAGTCATGAAAGGAGTCATTGCCTATTGATAAGTAGTGCCAACATTTTTGAGTCAAAAGGGAATTTAAACATAGCAATATGTGCCCCATTCTATGGTGAAAGTGGTCTTATGTTGGTATTTGGGGGAAATGTGAATTTGGTTACATTACAAAAAACCATCCATAAGAGACAACATTTCATGACCAACTATGGAATCGATAATGACATCATTTTAAGGTAGATGGAAATTATCCTTGGGACAATGAAGATTAAGAATATGGAAATCATGGTAGATATGAATAACCATGGTGATTTTATTATGAACAGAGACTATGTTAGAAACCCATTTGGATTAATCCATAGGTTTGATAAACTTATCATCAATAAGTTTGATAAATTCTTTATGGCATAAGGTGGAAATTTTGAGAGAAAATTTACATTCCTTTTGGTATACATGTTTGGCATCAAGATAAGTGATGATATTATGCACCAAAATGTTAGGGTCAATATCAGACATGTCCTCATATGAGCAGACAAATATCTCATTATATTTATCAAAAATAAGCTAAAGTTATCATGTTCAGTAGGTGTGAGTTCATAGGAAACTATAATATGTCGAGGGCATGATGGAGTACCATATTCAATGAGATTAGCTTCTTCAATAAGCATAACAATAAAGGAGGAATAGTGAAATCATAAGGTAATAAAGGAGGAAAACACTTTGAGATGTAAGGAGGTATCTTAGTAGTGTTACAAGTATGTTATAAGTCATTAGGTTCATCATCATCCAAATCAGTGAGAGTAACCTATAACTATGGATTGATGTTGATGAATTTAGGTATGGGAGCATTATTGATAGTAGGGATGGTAGGAACTCGATATTGAGATTTTGGATTAGGGAGTTGAATACTCCAAGGGTTAGTATCAGCCTTGTGCTTATAACATTTTCCATTATATAGGAATTTGATGCAGTGGCTACCATAATAGGTGATGGCCCTCATTCTATGAGTCCAAGGGTGACCAAGGAGTATGTTATAAGATAAGGGCAAATCAAGGACCATAAGTTTAGTTTGAATGTTCTTAGGTCCAATTTTTAGGGGAAGCTAAATATAACCAAGTGGATTTTGATTAGTTTTATCAAATCCATGATAGGTGAGGAGGATTTTCTTGAGATGATCCCTATTATATCCAAGTTATTATATAATACATAAATATGTCACATTAATACCATAACTTTTGTCAACTAAAACTTTAAAAATAAGAGTGGTATTAATAGATATTTTAATGAATAGTGGTGGATCATTGGTGTAAAAAATGATATCATCATTAATCATGTCCTCTTAAATAAATTTGGTAGAAGGCTTGGAAGAGGGACAAATGGATTCAATGGTATGCACATTAGTAGGTTGAGGCTCCATAGTGGGTGGTTCTTCATCTATAGAAGATGGATCTTCAATTTCTTTTAATTTTTTCATAAGGAACTTATGATGATAAGGGGAACTACAAACTAACTCCATAAGTGGAAACTTGGAAGGCATGGAGTTAAGTTATTCGAGAAAGTTCCAATGGGATTTAGAATAATTGGTGTGAGTTTTAGAAGGTAAGGTAGATTTTGAAGGAATGGAAGTTGTTATGGGTTTGGAAGAAGGAGGTGGTTCTTTAAGAGATTTTAAAGCTAAATTAATGGTTGTATTATCTTTGAGAAGTTGTTCTTCTAGAGATGGTTTCTTAGGTTTTATGACAGGATCTTTGTGAATTGGTTTATGATGATAATTAACCTTAGCTATATTAATGTATTGATAATTATTGTAATATTGGTCATATTCATCATCAATAGAATAAACATCCTTGGTATTTTTTTATGATTATATGTGGAAGAAGAAGCTTTGGGAGCTTTCCATTTTTGAGAAGTGGTATTGTACTCTTGATGATGGAGTTGAATCATGGCTTTGTGATTGAAGGAATCACCAAGCATGTAAGAGATAAAAAATTTAGTAAGACTTAAATAAGTTTCATGGAATTTCCAATGTTGACATGGAACCAAAAAAATTTATTAGGGTCATGCCATTTGGAATGATATTAGGATAAGTAAAGGGTTTAGAGGGTGGTAAGAATTGTTTCATTTGCTACACAGTTAGTGGTATGTGAGAAGATGGGGGAGTGTCAGCTTTGGCAACTCTTGGTTTGGTTTGAGGAGTATTTTGATGATGTAATTGGTATAAGTTTTAAAATATCCTTTAATAAATTTGGTATTAGGTTTGAATTGATTCATGAAGAAGTCTTGATGTTTATCTTGGTCAATAGTTTTGTTAAGTGTTTAAGGAATAAAATTTTGAACCTTATATTAAAGTGAAGGAGTTAAATAAGTGATAAAAATTTTGAATAAATTTTCATCAATCATGTTATGGTCAGCTTTATGGGCTAGATATTTCCATCATTTGATAAAACCATGAGCTAATCCGGTGGGAGATTTTTTAGCATTGATGAAATGTCTAAGGAAATTTATGGGAAGGTCATTATGTTGAAACTCCTTAACTAGAGGATTGACTACATCCTCAACTTTTCAAATGGAATTTCTTGGAAGTTGGTTGTACCATTCTAATACATTTCTAGTGAAAGTTTGAACTAGAAGTTTAGTTGTAGTGAAAATATTAGTTTGGATCCACTCTTTATAAAGATTGCCAAATGCTTTGAGAAAGGGTGCAAGATATTTAGTCCCATCATACTTTATAGTTGGAGATATATTACCAATATCAATGGACATGATTAAAATATCTAAAGGCTCATTTTGGATATTTTGAAGTATTTTATTATTCATAATAGGTTGAGGAATAACATTTCCTGAGGCATATTTAAGATATGGAGGAATAAAATTTAGATTAGTTTGAGGATTTAGAACTAGAGTTTGATTAGTCATATTGATCAAATTAAATTTTAATTGCATCATTTTAGAGGTGTTAGAATTTTTCACTATGTTCATTTGTTATAGGACTTGTGAAAGAAGTTGAGTCATATCACTTGGTGGGTTGGTGTTTGTAGGAGAACTCCCTAAAGTGGGATTAGGGAGAGGGTTGTTGGAAGGTGGATTACTAGTGGGATTATTGGATAGAATTTTGTTAATTGCTCCCACATTATGTTGAAAATATTGAAGATGAGAATTGTCTTGATAGGTACAAAAAGGATCATATCCACCTACTTCATCTTGCAGTGTGATTTGAACCATGTTACAATCCACAAACAAAGGAGGGGAAGAGGTGTTCCAAGAGTGAGGGTTCTCTTGAGAGGTAAAGAAAAGGAGAAATGAATACCTCATATAGTTTCCAAATGGATTTAAGTAACCCAAGAAGATTCTAATAAGGGGCTTCATGATGTGTTGAGGAAATTAATAGAATGTTAAGGAAATAGAAATAGAGAACTAAGTCATTCAGATAGGAGAATAGGGGTAGTAATCAGATATAGTATCAATTGAGTTGATTGTGTATTCCTAAAAAGGGGGATGATAAGAGTACAAAGTTGACTGGGTCAAATTAGTATTGTTGGACAGAAGGTAGAAGAGTATAGAGTCGACCAGGTTGACTTAGTATTGATGGAAAAAAGGTAGAAGAGTACAGAGTTGAATAGGTCAACTTAGTACTATAAACAAGGTATGAAAATGAGCCAAAAAAGAGTATTGGGTCAACTAGGCTGACTTAGTACTATAACTTGGATAACAAAAAAGAGTATAGTGTCAACCAAGTTGACTTAGTACTATAAATAGGTAAAAAGATAGTATGTAAAATACTATGTCAAACAGAACAACAATGTGCTAGAAACATGGAAATATTTTGCAATGTAATTAAAGAAAGAAGTGAAATCAAACACATAAACAATTGAATTAATGAGAATAATCCAATTGGCACATATAAAAAAACCTTGCACTAACATTGGCTAATTCAAGTTTTTGTAATACATATACAATGATCAAAGAGAAAGTAATCAACTAAAAAATAACTACTAATTAAATGGTCATGATGAGTGTTGTTAGATTATTATAAAGTGTTATATTAAGTGTGATAGGGAAGTTGGTTGAAAAGAGGGAACTAAAAATCAATCTATGGATGGTTTTAAGATGTTTAGACTAAAAGGGATCTATGTTGGCAATGTTACTGGCTTGGTATTGGGGCCTAACCCCTCACTTCATAATATTGCAATGATAAGGGTGTCAGGTGATTTACTAATATATACCATTCACCATGTGTTTATACTTGGCTAGAAAACCAAGTCAACTTCCCCTTGATGATGAAATCTAAGTAGGTAGGCCTTGGGAAGACAAATGTTAAATGTGTTTTGAATATTGTGTGATTTGATAGAGTGTGCAAAAAAAGCAAAATAGTGAAACTAAATGGTATTTTGAAAAACCGCCTAATTAGACTATGTGATAAATTCTAAGTATGTAAACAACTAAAAATAAAAGTGTGAATTAATTACTAGCATATAGTTGTTAATTTCTAAAATAAGAATGGTACAAAGTTAGTTCAAACAACATTGTATGCAAAAACTATAGAATAGATTCAACAGGGTTGATAGTTTTCTATAAAAGCAATATTCTTTAAGAAATAAGTTGACCAAGTATTTTAAACAAAAGATAGGCTACATAACTAAGTTAAATACGTCAACTTAGTTTTTTGTATGATTGCGATTTTCAAGACTACAAAATTACATAAAATAAAACTATAATGAAGTACTAAATTGAAATTGAGAGAAAGAGAGGAACCTTGATGGGTTGGAAGATGATTAGGATTGTAAATTTTTTATTAAAGTGCATTAAATGTCACTTACAAGTTCTACCAACTAAGTCAACTGGGTCAACCTAGTTCTATGAAACCTTATTTGTTGAACCCTGTTAAGATGACTAAGTTGGCTTGGTTGAATTAGTTTGTTATTTGGATGATGACTATAAGACTAAGTTGACCTGTATGACTTAGTTTGTTGTTATGGATGCTAACTAGAAGACTAGATCAACTTGTATGACTTAGTTTGTTATATGTAACTAAAGAATAATACTATGTTGACCTATTCAATTTAGTAACATGTATCTGATGAAGACCTACATAGAAATAATAGAGTTATTTTGATACAATTGTGTGTTAAAACTATGCACAGAAGTTAGAACTATATTGGCCTATTCGATCTAATAGCAAAAATATATAAAAAGAATAGAATGATAGAAATGAAAATCATAAAATAAAATTTTTAAAGGTTAGATTCATGTTGAGTTCACCATAATGTATGCAATATAAAATACAACACATCTATAAATCAATCCTAACTCAGAGAAGATAGATCCTACTCACATTTTCGATTGGGGATATATTAGATAATTGGGGTCATGACCAATATGGATCTACTAGACCTAATCAGGGTATCTCTTACCACAATAATATCACTAGGGAGGGTTCCAAAGCCTCCAATTAAGCAAAATCAATAACCCTAACTAGGTCTTATGTTTTTATATTCACTATATTAATAACAAGTAAAGAAAAATCTAATCTAGTGCTCACCAAATATTATGGCACAAAGTTGGGATTGGTAAACATAAAATTAAACATGCATAAGATAATCCTAATTAAGCTATGTATAGGTAAAACCCTAATTCATGGAGAGAGAGAAATTATTCAAAATGCATTACTTATACTACTTTTATCTACTAAATAGAGGAGCAAAGTTAGAGATACTTACCTAGAAGATGAACCCATCGAAACTCAATCTCTCCCTCGGCCAAAGGTGCTTTGAAAGAGGTTATTTTGGTTTTTAAGGATCACTAATATATTCCAAATCATCCAAGACTTCTCCATAAGACTAGATTCTTCTCTAAGTAGAATCCCTAAGCTAAGACTCCTCAAGTATAATGGTGGAAGAGTAGATTGCAAAGAAGCATAAATGAATAATAACTCTTGCCTAATCTCTAATAATGGTGAAATGGATGTGTTTATATAGGTGGATCTAACCATAAACCCTTCAAAAAGTTTTGATTGATAAGGTTGACCCGGTCGACCTAGTATTGCAATTGACAAAAACTAACTAGGTCATAGATTAGGTCAGTCATGGGCCAACCTAGACCCTTAATAATTTTTTTCAATAAGAATACAAGGTCTATGTGGTTTACATAGTCATTTAAACTATCAAAAATTGATTTAGGTTAGGGAAATGGTTAATGAAGGTGTCAAAAGACTAAAGGAGTGTGTAAAATGGGAGGTAAAGCTTAGGGGAATGTTTTTAGGAGCTAGTTGGATTAATAATAAGTGGACATAAGGGAAAATAATCTTATGAAGCACCAATGGTCTACCCACTCCTTTCCTAGTACACCCTTTAGGATGTGTACTCATATATATTGAGACTCAATAGGTTCTTACAAGATGGAAAGCATTAGTAATTGATAAAGTTTGAAAATATTATGTGTATACATAACATGCCCAATCATGAGCTCTAATTTTAGTCAACCAACTGGGTGTGTAACTTGATGCCAGTACCATATAATGGATTCATGGGTGAGGTTATAGGATGCTAAACCATTATGGAATATATTGAACCCTCTCAACCCCATCTACACTTGACAGTCACCTGGGAGATGATATTGACTCTAGTAACTGAGCATTTGTTATGACCAATAGGTCTTATGTTAAGTATACACAAGGGTGTCTAAAGGAGTCCTCAAGATACACGAAGGTATATGGAGTATAAATGGTGTTATTTAATTATTGGTTCATATAATTAACTCTTCCCCTTCATGGATGACATGTATGAGGTCAATCGCTTAGCCTAACGATAACTATCCTTGATATTTATACTCTATCAAAACATGAAGTTTGGTCAAATGTATGATGATAAAATCTACATCACCAACCCCTAGTGACTAAACAAGTATGTGGGGATGAATTCCAAGTAACATTCTATCCTAAGACAAAATGGGTAGAGACACAAGCAAACAAGATTAATTTATTTGATTAATTACCTATGTGAGGAAATTTAAAACAAGTAAACAAGACACATAAAATATGTATATAAGTATATGACAAAAATGTTTATTGTAAGCACTTTTATTAAAAAAACACAAGATAAAAAAACTAATATAGTACCAACTCCATAGATGGTCCTACAAAAAATGGATTAGTAGTTTGGAAATAGGCAAAATTGCTTTTTTTCTACAAAAAAGTAAATACACAGTCAATGTAACACAAAATCACTTCCAAAGACTAAAAAATCATAGATTTTATACAATATCATAACTGTAGTTTTTTAGTATTATGTATTATCCACTGACCATGATGGAGATCATAGAGGTTATGTAAAACTACAATTGGTTAGGCAAAATCACAAAATTTAATACAGAACTATGATTCACAATTTGTGGTATTACAGAAAAATAAAAAATTTACTAATCTAACCCTTAGACTAAGACACAAATGTGCTATAATTTATTTACAAAGTATTTATCAAGATATTACTGTATAGAGATAATATTTGATATAAAGGTATAATATTTTGACCCTTTTAAAAAACTAATGTGAAAATGCAAGATTTATACACAAAAGCTCAGAATATAAGAACAAACTAATATTAGTTGCAACAAAGATTTTTTAGATCATTACCAGCATTTAAAGGAGAAAAAACCTAATAATATAGTTTTTATAATGTTTTTTTAAAGTCAAAATTTCCTATTAAAAATAGAATTGCTTATTTTTATATAATATCGTTATTTCATAAATGGCAGTTTTGCATAGGATAGCCTAAGGGGTATGAGGGGAAGTTTGATATATTCTTCAGGTAGTCCCTATTTTACTCTTATCATTAGGAAATAACTAACATAAATAAAATCAAATGTCAAATAGTTTAGTGTTATAAATTTATCTTAATAAATTGAAGCACTGAGACAAAATTGTGATTATCGATAGGAATATCATGATTTATTAGGATAAAACTGTAACTATTTATCTATCGTATTGTGTGATATTAATGAATCTCTTTAGGGCCAATGCTTCTCCTTTACTACACCCAAAAAATGATCACATAAAGATATAAAAATATTAGGTAGTTAAATGTTAGTAGGTCAGCTTGTTAACTGAAATGTAAAATCACTACTTACGAAGGCAATATCATGACTTTTATTGTGATATCATGATTATGTTTCTATGATATTACAATCTAACTATGAGGTGATATGCGTTTGATGTCTTATCATTTATTACACATAAAAAATAGTTTTTCTACCCCTGCAAGATAAAAAGAGTTTGACATAGACCCACATAAAATCAAAAATTCATGCAACACTAGTTAGGTTTGGTTCAAAACTATAATCTACAAAACTACAAGTTAGATAGCAAAATTGTAGAGTTTACACAAAATCACTTTTCATGAATCTAAAATATTGAAAAAAAACAAAAAACCTATCAAAAGGCAAACTATTAGTGATCAAGATGTCAATTTAGTGTAAAACCTCTACTTTTATGATAAAACTACAATTACAAGACCACAATTTATAGAGCAAAATCGCTTATTGCCTATGCATGAAAATTTGATCAATTTCAGATCTTGTTCTTCATCTAGTTAGTCATACAAGTTATCAAAACATTTATAACAATAAATAAAGTCAAATTAAATTTATTCTCCAATCGTGGTAACCAATGTGTGGTCATATTTTTTAGTTATTTATAAAAAATACTATATTTAGTAATTTAAACCCAGTAACACAACAACATCAAAAGGAGGGAATAAAAGCACAATTATTCAATTAAGCATGAAATTTTACCACCACCTTATCCCTTATGACTTATTTCCAAGATCTTCAATTGAATTCAAATGCCAAATTGATTGAGTGTGGATTGTTTGCTTTGATCTTCAAAATGACTCTAATGGATTCTTTAGATTAGCAAGAGTGTGAGCATACTTTGAAATGGTTGATTATGAGAGTATAATGAGGTCTTAATGATTTCTAAATTAATTTGGCCATGGTCCAAACATGTCTTTTATAGGATGGTAGAGGGGATTTTTAGTGAATTTTAAATTATTTAAAAGTCTCTAGTTTAGAGACTTCTAAAATCTTAGAGGAGCTTCTATAGTTATAGAGGTTTTTTGATTAGTGCAGGGGATAATGGGGAATTAGATGAGGATTAAATGAGGTTTAGTATTCACAGGGATGTATGAGAGGTTAGGGTGGTAGGGTAGCTATGGGGTAGTTGAATAAATAGGAATTTTAAATTTACAAGTGGGTTAGTGGGTAGATTTGTGTCTAAGTAGGCTATTTTGTAGGTAAATGGGGAAATTAATTGGTTATAAGGGTATGGAAAGGTTGATGGGATATAGGGAATATTATGTGGTAAATTAGGATATTAGTTAATTGGCTAAGGTTATGGTTTTGGGTCAAATTAGTAGGTTTAATAGGATTATTAAGACTAGCATATTTAGGTGCATATAGATTTCATGTGGCATCATCTAGCCAACTTTCAAAAATCATAAAATTTAGTCAAGGAAAAATCTAAAATAAAACCTAAATATAAATAGTTTAAGTTAAAAATATTAAATAAAACTCAAAAAATAGGACCCAAAACATAATCCTTCAGAACTTTTTTCCATGACTTTTGTTCTGACAAAGTCACAACAAAACCTCTGATGACCTAAAATTTAAAACAATTTTTTTTGAAGTCTTTGGATCTTTTATCTTTGAGTCTAAATGCAAAATTTATGACATCATTAATTCTAAAGACCTAAGCCTTAGTATTTAATGAGTTTTGTTTTTAATACTTCTGAATACACATGCCTTCATAAATTATGTTCGTGACTTTTTTTGACAAAGTCACATCAATTTCTTCAAAGACCTAAAATTTAGAACAATATTTTTCAAAGTCTTCAGAAATTTTGTCTTTGAGCCTTCATGGAAAACCTCTGACTACTATTTTACTAAAAATAATAAAGGCTAACCTCTTTTGAAAAAATATTGTCTTTTGCTTTTGACTTAGCTCCCTTTTTTGGTCAAACTAGTAAAACATGAAGCTTCAATCAATTACATAGGCTGAAAGGTCAACCTTGAATCTATTAAGGCATAAAATCATCTAACCAAACTAAGGTTTTAGCTTGGATAAGATTCATATAAAATATTTAATCTTAATAAAACTTCATCTATTTTATTAAATGATCTACTTGTTAAGAAGGCATAAAATAGGCAACAATTCTTAACTGCTAAGGCCAAGGGGATTCTTTCACAAGACCTCCATCTGATCCATAACAACATCAAAATATTAAAATAACTATTTCTATTATTATTCTAACCAACATTACATATCTCAATGATTTTGTTCAACTCAACCTTGGACAAGCTTGATTCAATAACTAAACCATACATAGTTAAAGGAGAGACATACATATAATAGAGATCTAATAAAAAAAACTCACTATTTTTTTTAGAAAAACCATAAGTCCCAAGAGATTTATTTACATAATATTTCCTTCCTAAGGGTCTAAATATGAATATGGTTCAACATAAATACAACATTAGTGTTTATCCATACTAGAATAATTTTAAGGCCTTTATATTATTACAAGTAGAATAACTACTAAAGCAATATAAAATATAAAATTTCATTCATTTATTACATAAGTGAGAGGTTCATCTCTCAATTTGGTTAAGTAAATAAGTACCAATAATTTTTCAATGGCATTCCTCATCCACTCCCAAGCATGTATTTTCCATAATAAGGAAGGCTCACTACCCAACCTTTTGTCATCATTAATTTGATGCTCTAGACAACCCTACGATTGAGACTCCAAAAATAGAGCATGTTTATATCACTTGGTAAAGGCATGTATGGGTATATAAGGAAGTGTATATTATCAAAAAGGAAACACCAGGCACTTATTATAATCCAAATTCTCAGTTTTATATAGAGAGACTCCTAGTCCCAAATATAAGATAAACAAGCATTCAAATATCAATCAAGTGAAACAAATCATTCAAGAATATAATACTAGTAATCAAGTTCTTATAACATAATAAGGCCCATTGAAATATTTGAGTAATAGGAGGATTTCTTCCTCGATTGATTCTTATCAGTGATCATGAGAGATTTTAAAAACCTACCACCATGACTAACATAGGAAAAATTTGACTAATACCACTATGATGTCCAAGTAAGGGTCAAAAAACCTTCCACCATACCTAACATAGGAGGAATTTTACACATTACTATCATTACAATCAATTAAGGGGTAAACAACCTTCCACCATGCCTAGCACAAGAGGAATTTCACATGTTATAGTTAGCTAATTTTGGCTGCCATAAGTGAGATTAATTCAAAACTTGATTAGGTGAAACATTTCCCTTCTAAATTAAGTCTAAAATAAAATTTTATAATAGAGGTTAGCAAAGTCTAGATTTGTTTTGACAAGGTTAAGGTAATGGTTCATTTTGGTCTTTGTGTTTGTATAGTCAATTCACGACAAGTTTTAAGTTGTTCCATGGTTTTAAGGGTTTAGAGGGCCTTTTTGATTCATCTAACACATTTAAAATTCATTTGATGACCCCTTTGGTCTGTAAAAGTACCCAAAAGATGTCAAACACTCTTTTCTAATGTTATAACCATTTAAAATTTTATCTTGATTCATTTTATAATGTGTTAAGAAGGAATATTGTAATAAATGGTATGTGAAAAATAGAGGTAAATTATCGAAAAATAATTTAAAATACATACAAGTATATGGAAGCTCTATGAACACCTATTGCATTAATTCACTCAACCTTTCAAGAAAAATATGATAGTTCTCATGGTAAAAGAAGGGTTTTCAAAGGGTGGTTATAAGTTTTTGGAGTGAATATAACTTACAAACTCTCCCATGGATTAATAAATCCTCCATATGTTAAAATACATAAATTTTAATTATTTTTAGGTCCAAAAAATCAAAAAACACTTCCTTTCTTCCATCGAGCTCTTGGTAAGATCACAATGGCTATTTTTAGATGTTTGGTACAGATAGAAGAGAGAAGGTCAGGTAAAAATATTTTAGCCAAATATGGGGGAAATAATTACCTTTTTTTCCATTAATTATTAAATACTTCCATGGGCTAAGCTTTATGAAAAAAATTCTAAGAAGGTAGGGTGATCAAAAACCCTACAAACCCCCTACTAGCTTGGTTTTCTCATTGAAATGGCATTTCAAAACTCATTGGATGCATGAAGGAAATTTGAGAGGATATAATAGGATTGAAAGATACTTTAGTATTAAATTTAAATCCTCACTTTTCATGTGTGATCTCAAAAAGGTAATAAATCTTCATTTTTGAATTGGTTGTAGGTTGAAGACAATGGTTTCTTGATGTTTTGAGGTTTTCAATAGTTGAGAGTATGTTGATGATGATATCACATAATATTTTAATTCCATATAATGATCTAAATATTAATTTAATGTTTATTAAATTCCTTAATTGAACCCAAAACCTTCATAATAGGTTGGTGACTAAGAGTTTCCCTTAAGTGTTCATCATTGATCTAAGTAGCAAGAAAATTCTTAGAAATAAGAGAGTCTAAATTACATGAAATGAGTGATAAAGTGGTTTTTGTTGTATGTTTTACCTCTTTAAAACCCATTTATTCCTCCTTAAATCATTTTTAGTTCCAAAAATGGCAAAAATATCATTTTCTCATGTTCATCAACTGATTATGCATAACCTACAAGTATGAAGGTCAACATGTAATAAGTTATGAACCATAAAGAAACCAATGATGGAATTGGTTTCATATAATTTAAAAATTATAATATTACTATAATAAATTCAATAATATAGGTACTTAACACCAATATCTCCAAGTAAACCCACAATGATCTTAAGCTGGAGACTATGTGAAAATCTATATGCACAAGAATGAACCAAAGAGATAATTTTACTCTTCTTGAGAGATATGAAAGTATAAAACCTCATAAGGATTGTTTTTAAGTAATGTATAGTTGATTTAAATGTTAATATTACCATAAATTTCTTCATAAAGGACTTAAAAATATCAAAATGCAAATCTACAGGTCTACAAACATGTAGGTCTCCATTTCTAAGAAAATGTAATGGACCTTGTATTAGAAGATGAGGTTTGAAGACCAAAAGAGTTATATAAGCCATGGGAAATATTTTTATAAATTTTTTAAAGGTAAACCATGGGTTGAAGACCCACCCTTAAGCTTCAATAAGTTTTAGGGTAAGAAAGGACACATATAGGCCAAATTGAGATATACATGCATGTGTTCAAATCATGAGGAGAATATGCAATCCTTTTGTTGAATTTGAGTATTTGAGGGTAAAAGAGGGAGTGAAATAAGTTTTAATTCTTAATATTATCCTTATGAAATATATACCAATTAATGAAATCTCAAGTTAGTAATATTAATACTTAAGTGACCATAATAAACTCCTACATACCTGAGTATAATAGTGAAGAAAAATTTCAAGTTTTAGGGTAATTTGAAGAGTATGGCATATTAGGAGGTAAATTTAACATGGTTATATATATTTATTAAGTTTCATATCACTAATAAAATTATAAAGTTCTTAATGAAGGCTATTAGGGTTAGATTGGTCTAATTTCCTACAAACCCTAACTTGAGTGTCTATGAGACTCTTGACTAAATGGAAGGTTGATATAGATGAAGTATCAACTAAATATATTTTTAATGGTGTAAAATACTGAAATATATCATCAAAAACTCAAACCAACCATTAAAATTACATTTTAAGACCAAATTCTCTCTCTCGATCTCACACATAGTCTTGCAAGCTTGAGAGGTTACTACTTTAGGTTTAGAACTTCATGGAGGATAAGAATGGTGGAAAATGTATATTGGAGGAGTTTAAGGGGTATAATAATTCTAATACATGGCATTATTATTTTTATCAAGTCCCTATATGGTATGAACAATCATTAAGAAGGATGGGTAGTCCAAATCACTATTTTGCCTTAAGAAGAGCTCGAGAAAGCCTAAACTTCTACATATATTTCTATGAGGATTTTCATGGGACATAAATATATTATACATGTAATGGTAACATTATGTGAAAAAAACTTATGTCATTAGTTTAGGGATTAGGCCCCTCATCTTTATGAATCATTATATAGATGATAGGCCACTTTAAACCCTTCTAAGAGCTTGATGGAGGTATAATTTATTATAAAGGACTAAAATTACCTTAAATGGAATAAAAGATAATTGAATTACATTTTCACACATAATATTACCTGAATGAGTCACTAATTCACACATGTGGGAGGAAATGTATGGATATATGGCCTAAAAACTTCCTTTTGGAGCCAATTTTCAAAGTTTTGAGCTTTATAGGTCTTCATAACCATTTGTAGAATATTCTTGAGCCAAGATATAGGTATTATGGAAATTAAAAATTCATTATAAAGGTATTTATAATGATATTATAGTTTACAAGTGGCTGACTAGGCCTGAGAGAAGAAAGATGATCAATCTTGCACTAGGAGGATTGAATTATAGGTTCTTGGTGACATGAATGAGTTAGAAACTTAGTTCTAATTCTCTCCCAAGATGGAAATAACATGGAATTGGCCTAGGATGTAATTTGAGAGCTTAATGAATCCTAATCAAGAATTCCAAATGTTAAACATAAGCTTGTAACTCCTCTTTGGTAAAGAATATGCAATTTCAAATAAGTTTGATGAGTCATCTAGGGAGTTGAAGATTCTCTTCTATGCTACCTTTAAGGATAATCATCAAGAAACCAACATAATCAAATGAGATGGATAAAATTATCTTATAATCTCATATTTAACTATAACCAACTTAGATGAAGTGACACTTGTCATCGGAGTTACTCATATGCCTCTCTCTCTCTCACTCACTTTATATTATATATGCAGTATTGAATGGTTTGTTATGGATCCTTTAGTTGAGCATGGCGAATCCCTACTCAACTAAACACTTGTATTATGCCTTTGAATATTAAATAAATATGATTACTACCTATTTTATTATTTTTAGAATAATGGGGTTTTATTCCTAATTAAATAAATGAGTTTGAGAAAAGTAAATCAGTAAATAATGTGAAATAATTAAGCCACTAATTTGTGTAAATATATTTGTATTTTTTCCTTTTCTAAATATAGTAATAAATAAGATAAATATAACCTATCTTATTCTAAATGATTTAGACTGAGATAGGGTCTGATACTGGAGGAGTAAGATTGGGAAACTATCAAAAACTAGATATTGAAGTTTGTTTATGGATTGGATAATAGCACCAAAATTGGGATGTCCTATTGTTCAATGCTATGGTCCTTTTATAGTGCTATTGTCTAGGTGGTCTGAGCTTTCTAGGTTCTATTTGGTAGGATTTTATTACCTTGGTAGTGAAATATCAAAGCCTAGAAGCTTATGGAGCTCGCTATGCATCTATTTTAAATCTAAAAAGCCCTAGGAGCTCTTTGTGTTTGAACTTTAATGGAAACTTGGAAAAGATAGAAAAGGGGTTAGTGTGTAAAGGATACATTAGATGCACTTCACACCCTATGTGTGGGCATGTTGCCTACATACCAATACTTAGAGGAGGGATCAAGCTAATGTAGTTCTCTCATTGAAGTGTTTGGTCCAATTGTGTATGATAAATGCAACTAGATATGAAATTGGATGTAATTTAGATGGATAGGGACTATTTTAAAGGTTTTAATAAGCTTGAAATCATCTTGGAAGGCTATATGTATAAAATAGGGAAGAGTGCTTGAGTGTATTTACTTGTATTCTTGATTTTTTCCTATAAATGAGTGTCAACCCTTATAAATGGACTTTGAATGGCCTTTTATAGGTAAATTAATGATCATGAGTTAAATGAACTTGCATTAGGATGAGAAGAAAAAGGATAAGGATCCAAAATAATATGATCATTAGGATCAATTTTACACTTGGATAACAGTGCCAAAATCATAACACCCTATGTTTTAGTGCTCCTATCCAAGTTAGGCACTATTGTCCAGAGGCAATGAGACTTGGGGGGTGGATCTGAGCCTAAAATATATACCTATGTCTATAAGGGTTAAGTTTTAAGGGTTTTGGATGATTGAGAATCAATGAAATAATAGCCTAAAAGGGTTATGTAAGCAAGTAGGAAGACCTATGGATTGGGTGTCATTAGTCATGATTAAGTCATCAAATTTTGCATTTTATATGAATAGATTTCCCCCCCCCCCTTTATTCTAGTGATGTAAAAAAGTGAAATACTAGGATGAAGGAAAGTAAAAATCATACCTAAACTTACCTATAAGGGACAAGCTCAGTAAATTGTGTGATGTTAAATGTGCATAGAGAGAGCACACTGTGAAGTGTGAATCTACAATGAAAATATAAAATTAGATCAGTTCTTACTAAATATGTTATATCTAAAATAAGAATATATAAAATTTGAGTAAGAGGAAGAGAAAATAATGAATACACCTCATCAGGTACGTGAACCAATATAAAACCTATTTTGATGCTAGATTGTGATGGGTATGTGTTATACTAAAATTAATATCATAAATAGATTTGAGTGTTCAATTCCCTAAAAGTGGCTCAAGAATGCAAAGGCATGCCCTTTGGCTCCATCATCACCAACTAAGTGAAGTTAATGAATAATGTGTGTGTCAATCGATGTTTGGACTATGTGTCCAATTCCTCTGAATAGGTGGCTCAAGAATACAAAGGCTAGCCCTTTGGCTCCATCATTTCCCCATGAAGTGATATCGATATAGAATAGATTTCATATGATATGGCTCATGTATCCCATGGATGTTCTATAAATATAACCATGTGGTGTGGATAGCCTAAATTTATGTTGTAAACTATGCCACTCTTGGCCATTTCAAAAGATAGAGGTTAGGCTTGTATGAAATCCACTCCAAAACTAATGTATTAGGCTTATGTGAAAGCCAACTTAGGTACTTATAAAGTTAAAATTGTTGAAATTTCAACTTGAAAGTGATGTTAACCACCTATAGATAGAATAAGGCATGCAACTACTGAGAATGCTTGAATAATAAACTGAACTCAAAAATAAAAGAAGACCAATGTGCCACACACATTGCCCCCAATCACTAGTGTCTAGAACATGGATTCTGATCTAGAAGTTATGTCAACTACCTAATATAAAAATAAATGTGAAAAATATCATGCCACACATGATAATCCCTTATATCTATATTCTCTGAGAAAACTATATTGAACTATTGATTTTTACTGATTTAGATGTGTAAAAATTATATCTAAACTAAACTTTTTTCCTATTTATGGAAACCCTGAGTGTTTTTCTACCTAGATAGGAGTTCCAAAATGAGGAAACCCATATGTTTGGTTCTACTATATATTTTTTACACTATTGTCCTATGTTAAAATCAGTTGTTGATCTAGAATTGTCACTATTTTTCTACTCTATTCTGACTAGTTTGACCTCTAGATTCTGAATTGGGTGGTTTGAATGTTGTTGTTTTAACTATTAGAAGATTTGATCTCTATGACAAAACCATTATTTGTTTCCCCCTCTTTTGAGTGTAGGAATGATGAACCTACAATTATTACCCTTAGAAGAAAGATTCCTACAAGTGTGTTAAGATGTATAGATATGTGATATAGTAATGATATTTGACAAGATATTTGTAGATATAGCAATGTTTGTATTGATAGATTTTTATATCAATAGGGGTATGCCTAGATATATATAATAATGTAAAATCATGTGAAAATTACTAAACTAGAACTGGAAATGTTAGATTTTAATTGTTAGTTGTTAGGTGTTAGTTAGAGGGATGGAGAATTATGTCCATCATGGCATCCAAGAAAGCAAGGTAAATGCATGATATGGATCATGACATTGCAAACATTGAGAAGCAAACAAGCAACAAAGTAAGAATTAAGAATTAATAATCATATAGGGATGGCCAATGGGCCATGAAAATAAGGGACATGAGCACATGTCACTCAAACTAAAAAGCAAACATAAAAGGCATGTTCAAATGCCACATACACATACAATTGAAACAAGAAAATTTGTCACTAGGGCCACAGGCACATGGAAGAGTATAAGCAAATGACATTGGCAAATGTCATAAGGCACACACATGAATAGAAGTAAAGGACATTATCAAGTGTCCTAAGGCATAAATAAGAGGCAAGTAGGAATTAAAAATGCAATCGCACAAGCTATGTTAAGTAAGAGGAGAAAGCATGCAATAATTGGAAAGGTAGAATCACATATAATTAATCAAAATAAATGTGAAATATGTAAAACATATGTAGTACAAGAATAAGTATATACTAAGAAATACACAACTACTAGATACTAGTGAAATGTTGATATAGTAATCTATGTAATCTAGAAAGGAATGTACATCAAGATGATAACTCAAAGTGTGTAGTGTAAAAATGACATAACTTGGATGGTGTAGTCATGTAGAATATGCCCCCAATAGGTAGGTATACCAATGTGTGTCTCTAATGTAGTAGGAATGCCCCCTTAATGGGTAAAGTGAAGCAATCAAGTAGCTAGATGTCACTGCACACACTCAAAGAAGATCAAGTGAAGCATGGTAATGTAGGAAAATTGGCATATAATAGCATGAAATAGCAAATGTAAGTCTTATCATGATAGTAGTAATGTAAATCATGGATAATGCATACAATCAAAATGTTTTTGGTATTTTGATAATTTTGAATGTTTTTGTATTTTGAATATTTGTATTATTTTTTGACTTTTAAAATATTTGAACTATGTACAATCAAGTAGGAGAGACTATGTGCAAATAATACTATGAAGAAATGATTCTAACCAATTAGTCTCATTAGAGACTCCCTATCATGTTGTCTTGTATAAAGAATAAGAATCATACATGATCATGAAGCATGATGAAAATGCTAATACTATGGCTATAAAAGTTGTATATATTGTAAATACACTAAAATATCTGAAGTAAAAACTAAATATGGGGTCCATTTATAACTCTAAGAAGTGGATGCAATTATAGGGATCTTAAGGACCCATCTAGAAGTAAGAAAAGCTCTTTGAACATGTGATTTATGTGTAGATGCATGAGATCTCAATGAAACTACTCTGGGTGTGAATATGGTAACTGGAAGATATCTAGAATCTTGAGGCTATGTAGGTGTATGAAAATTTTGTGTTAGTGATGAAGTCTTGACTGTGGCTAAATCTATACTAGAGGAAGAACTGTAATAGGTGGAGGAGCTAAAACTAGATTGAAATGGGTGCTAACTTGAGTGACAAAGCTATAACTATGGGTGTAATAAGCCTTCCTATCTTCATAAACTTGGGTGATAGAATGTATCACATAATATAATATAGGCATAGATCTGGTAGTAGGTGCAAGATAAAATATAGATGAATCAAGTTTGAAGAGAGGAGGGATAGATATAACCACTAGTGTTTGCTTGTCTAGTAGTGATATAGAGATATTTAAAAGTAGCCAAATAGTTAGATACATCTACGTAGAAACCATGTATAATAATATGTTTATAAATATCATTCCACATCATAGATAGAAAATAAGGGATAAATATCATATAATTATGCATTAATGCATAGAAAACTTTGACTTGAATCATGACATTTTGAATGCATTTGAAAAGATAAATTTGAATAATTTTCTATATGAGGAATAGAGAGAAAAGGATAGAGAACATGATTTTTTGCATAAATTCATATAAAATTTTGATATGCAATATGGCATTCTGAATTCATTTAGCAAGACAAATTTGAACAATTATCCATATGAGTGAAAGAGAATACACAAAAAGAATTTTGGAATCTTGTGCATGTTTGACAATGAATTTTTTAATATAATCCCATATAATGAAACATAAACATGAAATTTAAAGGATGAAATTTTTTACTAACATATGATAGACTTCATCATTCATGTAAATTATAGGACCTATTATGGTTTTCTTATTATATGCAAGAAATGTAAGAAAATTTTGTAAATAAAGGAGCATCATTTTTGCAATTTAGCTATGGATGTAAGGTAATACCTCAAGAAACAAAGTAGGAGCTATTATATGCAACTAGGTATTTAAAAAAAATATTTATACAAAATACTATGTATTTTTTAATTTAAAATTGATTTTTTGAGTTTGATATGCAACTAAAAATTCAGAAAATGACTAGAAAATAACTAGGAAGCTACATGATGCAACTAGGGTTTTTTGAATGAATTTTAAAAATTAGTATGATAATTTTAAAATTTTGATATGAATTTATCAAAAAAAATTAAAAAATTTCTTGAAAAAATTAGGAAAATTTTTAAAATATTTCTAAAATTAGCAATATATTTTTCTTAGTGTTTGAAGTGTGTTTGTATACAAGAAGGACCTAGTATGTGCAAACTAGGGTTTTAACAAAATATGTAATATTTTTTCAATTAATTTATAGATTTTTTATTTTTAAATATAGGAAAAATTAGGAAATTATGGAAAAAAATCAAAAATAATTATCCCTAGGTTTTATAGGGTTTTTATGCAAAATTTGAAGTAAGTCAGGTTCACCAAATGTTTTATTATTTTAAAAATAATGGAGTTTTATTCCTAATTAAATAAATGGGTATGAGAAAAGTATATCATTAAATAATGTGAAATAATCAAGCTACTAATTTTTTTAAAAATATTTGTATTTTTTCCTTTTCTAAATATAGTAATAAATAAGAGAAATCTAACTTAGCTTATTCTGAATGATCCAGACCGACAGAGGGTTTGATATTGGAGGAGCAGGACTGGGAAACTATTAGAAACTAGATCCTAAAGTTCATTTATAGATTGGATAAGATCACTAAAATTGGGACACCTTGATGTCTGACACTATTATCCTGGTGGTTTAAGCTTTTTAGGTTCTATTTGTTAGGCCTGTGTTACCCTATCAATGAAATATTGAATCCTAGAAGCCTACAAATCCCATTGTGCATCCATTTTAAATTTTCAAAGCCTTAGGAGCTATTTTTACTTGAAATTTAATGGAAAATTAGAAAATATAGAGAAGGGGTTAGCATGTAAAGGTT
This sequence comes from Torreya grandis, assembly GCA_037957365.1. Classification (NCBI taxonomy): domain Eukaryota; kingdom Viridiplantae; phylum Streptophyta; class Pinopsida; order Cupressales; family Taxaceae; genus Torreya; species Torreya grandis. Next base: position 1,563,580 of record JARHVA010001714.1, read on the forward strand.
ACACTGGATGCACTTCACACCCTGTGTGTGGGCACACTGCCTACATACCAATACTCTAATAAGAGATCAAGATAATGTAGTTCTCTCATTGAAGTGTGGTGTAATTGTGTATGATAAATGCAACTATATGAAAATCTAGATGTACTTTAGATGGCTTGTGACTAGTGTAAATGTTTGAATAAGCTTGAATGATCTTGGAAGGCTACATGCAGAGAATAGGGAACAATGTTTGAGTGTATCTGCTTATATTCTTAATTATTTCTTGTAAATGAGTGATAGACCTTTTAAATATACTTTGAATGGCATTTTATATGGAAATTAATGATCATGGTTTAAATGAATTCATGTTAGGCTGACAAGAAAAATGGATAAATATTTAAAAGAATCTAATCATGACACCCTATCTTTATCCTTCCTCCTTTCTTTTTCAACCTTGCCAATATTTTCAACCTTCATATTAGTCCTATCAATATTGACATCAGTATGAGTTAAGGTATAAGTAGGAGTGTCTATCTAGACAAATCCAAGATAAGGAGCAAGGTTCTCAACTTCTCATGAAGATGTTAAAAAATTAAATGGTAATGATTAAAGTATATGGAGGTGTATAATTTGGTCAATTTATCCCTAGTCACCTCATTCAAAAGTGAAGGGATTCATTATAATTTTTAAGGAGTGAGTGGGCACCCTTTGAGAGGGGAAAAAATATGTCCTAACCAATTAAAGGCTATAAATAAATGATTTAAGTAAATTCATTGTAAGATAGATTAGTAATATGGGAATAGTAATAATTTAAGTTTATTCAACCTTAATTACCCTCTCTAATCCCAAGTCAATCCTCTCATGTTCCTAATTTTCTCTAACTTTTAATAAGCCATAAAAAAGGGCTTGATTCCATGAAAGCCTCACTCATCATTCTCCAAGCTCAACCTACTCTCCCTCATGAAACTTCTCCTATGCCCTTCCAAAATCATAAATTTTATGAGTCTCAAAGGCATCTTGTAAATTTCTCAAATCCTTCATCCACCCCTCAAGTTGTAACATAACATCAAGAGGATGCACCTAAGTCCAAAGTTCTAAGTTATAAGTAAGTGGTAGAGTCATTGGTAAATAAAGATGAGCCATGCCTAAATCAAAAAGTTGAGGCCCAAAAGGAACTTGTGCCTATTCAACAACCATATACTTATCCTCAAGAGCCACAAACCTTCCCCTTATGGAATTCTCCAAGAGGTCATCCAAAACAAGAGAGAGGTCCCAAGATTCAATCCAATTCATGAACCTATTCAATCCCCAACCCTCCCCCCTCAAGAGCCTAAAACTTTCCCATCATGGAGATAAATTCAAGAGATCTTTCAAATGAAGAAGGAAATACTTGAGGATAAAGTTTAAAACTAAAGTATATAAAGATTTGAAGGGTTGATTAGTGGATAAAAGGAAAATAATGATCAGTTCATGGAATTCAAGGGCCCAAATCTTATTTATGAGGTTGAACAACCCATCATTGAGGAATAACATCTTCTATTGGAGGCTAATGAAGGCCAATTTGTAGTTATGGGTGAGCAAGATGATGGTTATGAATAAGACTCTTTAAGTGAACATGAATAATGATTCATCATTGCACTCCCCTTGGTGAATAAAAGAGAAAATTCATCTTTAGAGATAAAGGGAGAAGTGATGTTCATCATGTGATAGAAGAATTTTAGGAAGACAAAAATATTGAATATGAGAAAATCCCAATTGAGATAGTTTTAGCAATTACCCATCTAGCTAGTCCTCTCATTGAGATCATGGATGATCAAGAATAATAGTTCTTAGAGCCTCTTGATGAATTAGAGTATTTAAATGCAATTGAGATGCATTTGAATACTTTTTAAGATGCCTCAATTAGTATAAAATAAGTAAAAGTGTGTTTTTAACTCTCTCCTTTGACTTAAAATGTTGTTATTCCTTCTTATTACAAAGAAGAGTTGGTTAGTTTGACAATTGAAGAATCTCATGGGAATGTTTACATAGAGAGTCTTCATGAAGAGGTTTCATATGGTCTTGAGATAGAATATCTCCTATTTGATCAAGATGAGGTCTTGAGTAGGATTGAAATAACCTATAATGAGCATGAACCAATCACCTTTAAAGAGAAAATTATAGTTACAATTGAGGTTGTAGTTCTCCTAAGCAACCACCATAAAGCTCATGATCATATGAAAATAGTTAGAAAGGTGATGGAGATAGGTCCTTAAGGTGTCATTCATATGTAAAATTTATTCTCAAGTCAACATGAAGAGGTTCAAGATGATATGTGTCAGTAGTATTTAGACATTTTCAATGGGTTTAAAACTCTTCAATAATATATACCTCCTATTGGGTAGATTGAAGATGATTTTGAGCCTGCTATCTTTCTTGAAGATCAATGTGTAATCTAACAAGAATCTATTCAATACAAGGTACACCATTTTATGGAGCCTCAAAAAACCAAGGTTGATGTTGCCCCTATGAGCCAAGATGTGATCATTTTTGAGATGAATTAAATCATGAAAGAGAAACATGAGGTGAGCCTTGACCCACAAAAGGAGTATGTCTTCATTGGAAACATGTTTGATTCTAAAAATTTAGTTGAGAGCATACCAAAAGAGTTGAAAAGTAGGAATATCACTCCACCAAGCATCATGTCCAAGGGGAAACTTTATCTACATCATTGCTCATCTCATACAGGAAGAATTTTTAGAAATTTTCCTTTTTATCTAGGAGGAAAAATGTCTTGAGGTTAGTTATAGTTGGTAGTGTTCTTGTTCTTTATTTTTCCTAAGTGATTTTTAGCACAAGTGTGTGTGTGTGTGTGTGTGTGTGTGTGTGTGTGTGTGTGTGTGTGTGTGTGTGTGTGTGTGTGTGTGTGTGTGTGTGTGTGTGTGTGTGTGTGTGTGTGTGTGTGTGTGTGTGTGTGTGTGTGTGTGTGTGTGTGTGTGTGTGTGTGTGTGTGTGTGTGTGTGTGTGTGTGTGTGTGTGTGTGTGTGTGTGTGTGTGTGTGTGTGTTTACTTATTTATTTTTTATCTTGGTGAAGGTAGTTAGTTATTTTATTTAGATTTATCTTAAGTAAGAGATGACTCCATGCCCAATGGATGGACTAGGCCACCAATCTAATATGCATAGAAGGTATGTAATACCATGAGGTTTCCAAATATGTTAGCCAATTTTGGCTACCATAGGTGAGACTAATTCAAAACTTTACTAGGTGCAACATTTCCCTTCCAAATGAAGTCTCAAATGAACTTTGACAATAGAGTTTAGTAAATGTTAAGGTTATTTTAATAAGATTAAGGTAATGGTTCATTTTGGTCTTGTGCTTGTCTAGCCACTTCATGACATGTTTTAAATTTTTTAATGGTGTAAAGGGTTTAGAGGTCCTTGTTAAGTCATCTAACACATGTTAAAGTCATTTAGTGCCCCCTTTGGTCTGTATAAGTGCCCAAAATATGCCAAACACTCTTTTATAATGTTACAACCCTTTGAAATGTTTTTTGATTCATTTTATAATGTTTCAAGAAGGAATATTATAAGAAATGGAAATTTCAAAATAGAGGTAAATTATTGTCACATAATTTCAAATCCATACAGGCATGTGGAAGATCTATAAACACCTGTTGCATCATTTCAATCAAGATTTCAAATAGAATATGATAATTCTCATGACAAAAGAAGGGTTTTTCAAAGGTTGGTTACAAGTTTTCATAGTGAATTTCAATTAAAAACACTCTCATGTATTCATCCATCCTTCACAAGTCTAAATCCATGCATTAGAGTGAGTTTCAAGTCCAAAAAAGCAAAAAATGCTTCTTTTCTTCCATTGAGCTCTTGGAAAGCTCACAATGGCTAATTTTAGATGTTTGGTATGGATATGAGAGAGAAGGCTAGGTCAAAATATCTTGGACAAATATGGTGGTCTTAATGAACTTGAGTTTCTATGCATTATTTAGGAGTTCCATAGTCTAGTATTTATGAATGAATGCTAAGAAGGTAGGGTGGTCAAAATCCCTACAAAACCCCTACTAGCTTAGTTTTGTCACTAAAATGGAGTTTTAAAACTCAATGAAAGCATGAATTCAATTGGATAGTATCTAAGAGTATTTTAAAATAATTTCATATGACCTTTCAATCCTCATTTAGTACATGTGAGCTCAAAAGGGGAAGAAATATTCATTTTTAAATTAGTTACAAGTTGAAGACAATGGTTTTCTTGATGTTTTGGGATTTTTAATAATTGAGAGTATGTTGATGAAGATATCATATCATATTTTAATTCTTTACAATTCTCTATAAATTCATTTAAGAGTTCTTTAAATATTGCATGGACCCCAAAACCTTCACAATAGGTTGGTGACTAACAATTTCACAAGTGTTCATCATTTATCTAGATAACAAGCAGAATTCTAGCAACATGAAAGTCTTACATTGCATGAAAGGAGTTATAAGTGGTTTTTTTTGTATGGTTTTCCTCTTTAAAATCCATCAAATTTTAATAGTATGATCTAGGCATGAAGAGCTCCATGACACTACAATCCTTTAACTCGTGAGGCTTTCTAGGGTGTATACATTAAATGCACAAGTAAACTAGTCCATTCCTTTTTAGATGACATATTGGTGATGGTCTAGTTATTAATCTTGCAAATCTCATATTTTGATCATTGTTTCAAGGTTTTGATGATTTTCAAAGGCTTTTGAAACTTGGTTCATGCTCTTGAATACTTAGACACCATGAAACCTACTTTGACCCTTCATCTGCAATTGTAGACATGTTCCTTGAAGATCAATTATATCACACTTTAAGATTGATTAAAGTGTTTCAAAATCTTTGTAACAACATTATCTTCTCCTCAAGTCATTTGATCCTTATTTCCATAGGAACTCTACTCAACTCTTCAAAGCTTGTTATGTGGGCCAAAAATGGCCAAAATGTCCTTGTTGAGTAGTGTGATCAAATTCAAGCCTAGTTCATGTTCTTATTTCATAATGGTCAAGTGTAGGGTGTTAACTTGGTGTATCACCTCCCTATATTAATTTATTTTCAGTTTTTCTTACCCTTTTCATTTTCAAGTAATAGGTCTAGTAGTAGTCTAGAGTGATAGCATCAAGGGAGCTAGCCCTATCTAGAGATTCACCTCACTGATTAGGCCACCCACAACCTAGAGGTGTCTCCACGTTATCATTAAAGTGAGTAATATTTAAAAACCTCCTCAAGGGTGTAAATTTTGATGATAATAGTTACCATCAATACATTCATGAGAGGATTAAGTAACCTTCCATTGTGCCCAACACAAGAGGACTTTGATATGCTACCAACATGAATATACTACTCACGACCAGCATCACTCAATGTCAAAATAACAAATAATAATACACACACAATAATAGAAACCCTTCATGTAAATAATAAGGAATAACCTCTCTAAGGTCCACAAAGGATAAGCACAACATGACAACTAATGATCAACCATGACTAAGTCAATAAAATAGGAAAAATAAACCAAATGGTCTTATTCCCCTGAAGCAAAAGATCAATCAAGGCAAAGAAAATTCCTTTTTAAGGAAAACAAATGAAAACAAAAGTCAATAGATAACCCACCTATCAACTCTAGAACCACCTGGGCACTATCCTCCAGATATCTAGGTTTCGATTTCCTAACTTGCTCTTCTTATTTCATTATTCGTATACTCTACTTTCTTATCTCCTTTTTCAAAGTTCTTAAAGTTTTAAAAAAGTCTCCAAAAGTCTCTAAAAAAGTCCTAAACTTAGGGAGTTTAACTAATACAAATAGACATTTGAAAATTAACCAACCATCAATCACTTTCCAACCAATGTCTCATTAAGGGATGTTCTTTTTCATGTTCAATTAATATGCAAGGTGGCTTTTGTAGACTTCTATGTTTGCTTCGTAGATTCACTCACCTCTTTTCTCACTTGATTCTAGTCTAAGGCAAATCAATGGAATATATGTTAATTAGCCACTAGATAATATATACATTGGAAACATTATCAAATAATAACAAGACAACAAGTTTTACCAACCAAACTTAAAGATTAGATACCTAACAAATATGCTAAGTCAAGAAAGGTGACGAACGGTAACTAAGGAAATTGACTAATTAGCACAGGTCTAAGAAGGGTTAAGGTAATACTTTTTAGTGATAAAACCATGCTTAGTATTATATCTTTCATTAATTTTCCCTTTTTTCTTTCACACTTGATACACATATCAAATTCCTCTAAACTAATATCCAAAGGTATGAAATGTATTGAAACAAGGCAATTTCAATCAATTAAACATAGCCAATTATTCATGGAATATCAACATCCACATAGATAATTTCATATGACTCAATACATAAGTAATTTCCAATTCATAATCTTATAAGAAATTATTAAAAATGATTTAAGTAAATGTGTCTCATAGACATAATCAAATTTCATGAGGAGACATTGCATAAAGATATGTAAGCATCATTCTTTCATAAGTAAGCAATCAAGAAAGATTGATAATAAGTCTTTCTCATGGTTCCCAACACATGAAAAAACTTCATAAATCCTTTTATTCCTCAATTGTATGTGACTTAACAAAATAATTCAATAATCAAAACATATAATTCATAATTTCATAGTCATCTTTGTCAAAGATAAGCACTATGCAAAATGGGGCCTTACAAAAAATATAAAGATGGATGAACCCAAGGTGACCTTAGATAACTCTTAATATGGGGGCAACATGGAGATTCATTTATAATTAAACCATAGGAAACATGAAAAATAAGTTGGATGGCAAAAAGGAGGACCAAGCAGGCACTTTAAATATCATGAAGACAAAAAGCTCAGGATCATGACCAGTTGTGTAGCTGGTTAGCTTTATTAGGTTTTTCTATTATGGGTATTCTATTGATTTTTGTTTGTTCCTTGGTAGGTTTTGAGTTGGTTCTGGGTGTTTTTTTGGCTCCCTATTGGAATGCAACTTTTAGTTGTTCTTTTTTCAATTTTTTTAATCTTGCTTTGGGTTAGTATGTAAGTTTTATGAGACCCTTTAAAATCCATTTTTTACCTATATCCAAAAAAATACATGATATTGATAATGGCAAAAATCATAATAATTTAGAGTAAATATAAAAATAAAGGTAAGAATACAAATAAATCATATCACATTCAAAGTAAGCAATACTATAGAGAGAGTATACAAATCACACAATATCTTGTAGAGTAAACAAGTCAAGTAATGTCACACAGTGTAAACAAGAGAAATAAGAGTATATACAACAAACACGTGACATAGAGTATGGAACTAAAACATCTACCATAGGAAATAAAATAAATACATGACAAACAATGCACACATGCAAGTAGATAAAATAAAGGGAAACTAATATAGGCATGCAATGTAGAAAATATGTAAATTAATATATAACCAACACAAAAACCTCATAAAAATCAAACAACACTGAATAAAATAACACAAGACATATGTAGATGAGGATATATATAATAAAGTATATATCTCAATATGATAAGGAAATGATAAAATATAAACCTTAAAGCATTGTTGGGGATGTGTCATGCCAAAAAATATAGACACCAAAAATTCACTACAAATTTTGGTTTTGACTTATTTTATTATCATTATTATTTTCTATTGTGATTTTAATTCACCATACACTATGGTTTCTTAGTGATGATCAAATCTCCTTATTGTGTCTTAAGGTGCAAGGTAGAGTCAACCCACGTGATAAGGTCCAAGGCTACCTAAGTTATAAATCATCTAGGTACACATACTATTAACTAATAAGGTTAAAATATATCCTAGGATAAAAATATAATGTTCACAAACAATAATAAAGAACCTAGGTTTTTAATTTTAATTTCACTAATGTCATAAAAGCTATATATGAGTCATTGAGTGACCTAGTAATTTATAATGTAAAGTGTGAAAATAATTTAATCCTATGGTTCAATTATAAATGGGGATGAATTAAATTTATAAGGTTAAATTAAATAAAGTCTTTATGAAAAATCTCAACTTCCCATGAAAAGGTGCACACCCATAATGCAACTTACTTAAACTCAATAATAAAATACAAAAAATTGACTTAAGTTAAAAATAATTTTCCCTCCAAAATGGAGAAATTCATATCCAATGTTGGATTAAGTCTAATATTAACCACTGGATTTAAAAATTCCTAAATTTACCCTAATCATCTTTATGTATGAATATAAAAGGCTACCTAAGTCTCTAGAACTTTATTTCGTCACTTATTGAAAGAAAATAGAGAGAGGATGAGAAGTATTATATTTCCTTTCCTCTCACCTTCAAGCATAATTAACTTTTAAAAATTAACAATGAATATGTATGTATGTATATAACCCAACAATTTAAATCATTAAGAATAAATGTGTTTATAACAAAAAAATAGCTATTTTTTTCAACTTCTACATATGAAACAAGTCATTTTTAAGCAACCTTACTTCTTCATATATGAAGTAAAGTAGGAGAACATTTCTCATTTAAAAAGGTAGAGAAAATAATAAGAGTGGAAGATACAATTTCTATTAAAATGAGGTCAAAAGGAATAATCTTTCATTATTTAATGGAACATCATGCAAGTAGGGAAATCAATTGTTCACAACAGGGTAAAGAGAATAATCATTTCCAAGGATAAAAGATAACATAATAGAATCCAAATAAATAATCTTTATTTCTTTAAAATGTTTCTTAAATTCCTTTTCCTTCCCACTTCACCCAATCTATTTAGTGATCTAGATAATGTACATTCCATAAAATCAATTTATCAAAAAATCACATTATAAGATGATGTGAACAGAGGAGAAGTACCATAAACAAAGTTATGCAAATAACATGTCTTCTTTAAAAGAATGGAAGTTTGATAATTTAAAGTAACAAACAAAAATACATAACTTTAAAATAAACCATAGTCTCAAAATATCCAAAATCACCATGTTTATCCAATGCTCCTCAAGTCTCTTGCAACATACTCAGTCGTAATAACTACAAAGGGATGAAATCCAAGGAGTGGAGTGCTCACCACCCAACCAAATATAACTTCCCCATGTTGGATATGTTATAAAAAACCCAAACCCAAATTCACACATATCCAATCACTAACACAACAATATTTATGGGATGTATAATGAATAATATTTATGGGTATCCACAACACACAATATTCACATTACACATATACAATCCACCAACCACATGAATTTTCACAACACAACAAACTAGTTTAAATGGCCTATTGATTTATTCATAAAACTTGAAGATATAAATTTAAGGTCCCATTTAACTCTTCATAAATACCAATAAAATATGTTTGAAGTGTACATTGAGATCACCCTAACAACCCAAGCAAGGAGGATTAAAGGGGTCCCCAATAATAATAATCATTTTTCAAGAAAAGTTCCTATTATTTAATTTATAAACATATAAACACTACCATTTATTCCACATTTATCCTCAATATCACTTTATTTAACCACATACAATCAAAACCATACATCCACCACCATTTCCACACCAAAAGCATTTCCAACCTCTATGTAATCAAGTGGGTAGAGTGGCTATGTGGCTTGCTCATGCAAGTCCCACTCTCACCAAAAAAATCTTGTGCCTCCATCACAAAGAAATGGGGTGACCATATTTATCAACTCCTACACATGATCTTAACTTTGGAATTGTAACAAATAAATATTGACATAATAACACACTCTAAAAAATAAATACTACATTAATAATTTCCATTCCAAGGCAAGAAAAATCAATGAAAATGAAAAACAAATGGCACACAATATTTCACATGGGTTCTAAAGTATAAGACATGATTATTTTAAAACAACACCCACACCATACACAACCATTTCACACACACACACACACACACACACACACACACACACACACACACACACACACACACAATACTTATACAAACACATTCATACATCAAAATATTAAAAATATTCAAGATGATGATGACCAATCTCAAGTGCTTGAAATATTCTCCATTGAACCAAGCTCCTATATATTACCTTCCAATATCTCTCCCAAACTCCAAATCAAATATAACCCTTTGCACATGTAAAAAACTCTATGCTTTTATTAATAATTCTCCACTTGGCATATTACACACTCTACTTTTTCTAATACCCATCATTGTCTCTTACAAATTCAATCAACGTATTTACAAATCCATTTTTTTTAAATATTGGAATCCTCTTCTCAATACCCTCAAATTCCATTTTATAAACACTTTAAAATCCCTTTTAAATTTTATTTTAGAGCTTTATTAATCCAAACAAGATTTTAAATCCTTGGGAAAGATAACCTACCTTAATCCTTATGACCTTAGAACTTAGAAAACAACTAGGGATGTTCCCTCTTTTCACAATCATCCTTTGAAAGTGGCCTCTAAGCCCAAATCCGAGATTCAACTATTTAAAATAGTTTTGGGTCTCTCAACTCACCCCACATACACCTTTAACCCTTAAAAGATCTTATACAAGTCACACTCATGGTAAAATTATGGGTTACACATAAGAAAGGGTGTTATATAGAATAAAGACACTAATGACACTACACTTGGGACATACACAACATAGACTCGTCACTTTTATTAAAAAACAAATTTACATAAAATAAAAATTTAAAACTTCAATATTACAAAAAATTTAAATTATATGACTTAACCACATTCACATAACATAATGTCACATATACAAGACATATACTAAGGGGTATTGTAAGTAACACAAATAATAAATTGGTTGTTACCCATAATTTTATATGTTCATTTGTTTCCACTTCCTTGGCCACCTATAATATACAAACTTAATGTGAAATATCAAATAAATTCAATATAAAAATGTATACCTACTACCAAAAAAAATTAAGCATTTTGATATAAAGTTAATCAATCACACACAAACACACACACACACACACACACACAAACACACACACACACACACACATTAATGAACATAATAACTAAAATGATATAAATTATGTGTTATGAAAATATATCATGTATAACATCGTATCCGAATAAGAAACATCATGTAAAACATGTACTATAATATTTTCATCTCAAGTGGAATAATATGTTGCATAATCATGAATGCTAGTATATAATATCAGTGTGATGATGTATAAACAACTAAACCAAATGATCAACAGTCACAATACATCTCTACGTTATGTTAAAATTACAAAATATGATAATAAAATGTAGCGTTGTTATTCATATACAATATCAATTATAATGTGTCAAAAATTTGATATATTAGTCCAATCAAACATATGAGACAAATTAAAAGAGTGTATATATATATATATATATATATATATATATATACGAACAAAATTGGGCCTCACAAGATGCCCACAAATTTGACATAGGGATGCCTATAGTATGATCATGAGACTACCCTTGGGTAATTGTATATCAATAATAATATGTAAAAACCTATATATATTTAATCCATCTCAATAATACCATAAACACACACACACACACACACACACACAAACAAACCTTTAGAAATAGGTAGATGATTAAGATATGCTAAATTGTGTAACTATGTAACAAACAAAGATAAAGACAATGAAAAAATTATTTTGATTTTATTATTTTTAGAACATTATTTTACTTTATTTTGATTATGTGAACCTAAAGAAGTATAAAACTTTGAGCTATTAAAATTATATGAATTCTAAAAATAATACATGATTATGAATGTAAAAGATAGAATGTGATTAAATAATTTCACTTTCTATAAATATAAATGACCTAAGGGATTTATATACTTAGTGTGTTTCTATTATTTATAGGTCTAAGATTAAATGCAATTAATTTAAGGGTTGAAAATTGGATCAAGATTCATCGGTATTAATAACTAGGTGTATGGATGTGTCAAGATGAAATCATTAGTCTCTAGACACTAATGTCTTGAGTAGGTGTCTAATATTTTTGATTCTATCATGTGAGGTTTATCCTCACTATTTTTGTATATATCACTATGCCTACTTGAAATATGTATGCATGTATGATATCAATTCATCTTTATGTGTGTACATATACAAACCTATCCCCTTCTCTTTGAACCCTATGTCCACTTTCAATAATAGGTTTAGTCTTGAAAAAAGGGAAAACATGTGGGTTGCACTAACCTCATCCACTCCCTAATGATTAGTTTATTATTTCCTACATATACAATACTTCAGAGAGGTAAATTAGACCTTATGTATCTCTCCCTATTAGGTTTATACATGTAATGGTGCTCCTTTAATTAACTCAACCTATAACCTAGATTTTGACACTCAAAAAATGGAAACCTTGGCTTGGCTTGAATGTTTCATACTTTGGCTAAGACCTTATCCTTATGATTTATTTCTAAATTAGGAAGTTTAGGGAAGATTATTTGAATGTGAAAGTGTTATAATAGGATTTCTTGACAATTATATATCATGCAATAGGCTTAGACCTATTGTGTATGTATATGGGAATCCTTGGGTACTTTCTCAGACCACCAACATGCAAAATGTGTGAGTCAATCCCTAAATATGATTTGAATTATAAAAATGATTTTTGATTAGTGAAAGGATGAAGTCATAAAAATTTGAATACTACTAATTCCATAAGAATCTAAGTCTGCTAAACTTATTTGAGAGATATGAATATTGATATGATGATCTAAAAATAGTCTAAGTATGATAATGAATAGGTTAGGCATAAACTAAGGAATTATTATAACTTAATGATATAAAATTAGGAATGTCAGAACGATATAAAGCATGTGGATAAAATATAAGGGTATGTAAGAGCCATATGTGTACATACGAGTCATGTAAAATGAGTTTAGGTCAATACTAACTTTTCCAAGTGTCTAATATTAAATTTTAGTGTTTGTAAATGCCTTATGTTATTATAGTATTGAAATTAAATATAATGCTAGAGTAAAAGGATAAAGAGATGTATTTTAGTGTGAAAAACACACTTTGTCTTTGGTATGAGACTGAAAATGTGAATATTTTTCAATGAAAACCTATAATAAACATTCAAAAATTAATGTCCATATTTGAAAAATAAATATGAAATGAAATTAAAAATTTTGAATTTTATGGAGCAAGGAAATAATACACTTGTTTTACCCTATTTTGGATTAATTTTAACCCTTATAAGATATAAATAGTATATTCCATATTTTATTTAATATATAAATAAGAAAAAAAATTGAATGTAAAGGACTCAATTTACTCAATTTAATTTGATAATTACATTATATAAATATATAAAGTAGAATTAATGATAGATTACTTAGTGGTTGACTATTCTTGAGAATACAATCAAGTGGTAGGAAGGATTGAAAATTATACTATGAATCATTCATATCAAGATTTGGATTTTTATGTGTGCCTAGATAGCATCCTTAACCTTAGGTCAGTACCTTTAGAAGCTATGTTTGTGGTCTAACATTTTTTTCTTTATAGATTTTGCCTCTCTATTTTAATATAGATAGGTGTGTCTATTTGTATTAAATATTTATGTATGATCTTAAGGTTTTATTATGTGCGTGACTCAAAAAAAATTGTCATACACTTTAAACCTTAGGTCCACTTGAAATGATATCATTAGGTATACAAATGGGATGAAAAAAATTGGGTTCAACTGACCCCAACCTTAGGTTAAATTATTTTAAGAGGAAATTTCAAATTCATGTAGTTATCCCCAATAGGTGAATGTGTGAAATAGTGATCATTCAATGGATGAAAATTGTAATATATATTTTTATACTTGTATATTAGTAACTTTTGTGTGGCTTTTAAGTGCTTTAGGCTTTGATAAGACCTGGTCCTTTTGACTAATTGGTAAATTGTGAAGAATAGGTAGTTAATTTGAATGTTCAAGTGTTTGAATATGCTTGATATATGTTTTTTACATGATTAATAATAGTAAACCTATTTTTTATTTATATCAGAATATTTGGTTAATTACTCATTCCATTGACACATTAAATAGATGGGCTGACCCATAGGGATGATTTGAATTTAACATTTGTTTATTTTTTGGCATGAGATGAAATTGTTAGACTTATTTTCTAACATCATATGGTATGTTATGAGCCTAAAAATATTATCCAAAATATATTAACACTTATCTAATGATCTATATATGTTTGATAAAGATAAATAACTGGTCTAGCACATACTATGGGATCTTTTGTAGGTGACTGGTAGTAACTTGGTAAGTTTAAACCTATAAAGGCATGTGGATATGAGAGAATGGAAAATTATTTTCATGCATGTATGAACAATTCATGTAAGGTGAAGGTAAGTTAAAATTGACATATACAAGTATCAATTACCAATTTTTTATGTCTACAAATTCTCCCTTTTATTCTCATATTGAAATGCAATACAAATCCTATAATAAAATGATAAATAAATGTACATGAGTGTGCACAACACACTTTTTCTTTAAAATATGATCTAATCATGCATCATGTTCCAAGAAAATATAAAATGAAAATTTATCATTCAATTTCTTTGAAATAAAATCTAAAAATGCACAAATTCAAACTTGAATTTGAAGAGCAATGAAATTTTTCACATGTAAGTGGGTGAACTATGTTGCCCTATAACTTGTTGGATATGATGCCTCATTATTGAAACATTGGATAATGGTTCCTATTGCTATAACATTTTGGATAATTTTGGGTGATTAATTTCTAATTTCTATAACTAAGGTAAATGTCATGGATTTGGAGGTAAGTTTCCCTTAACCCTAATAAAATATGGAATACTACCAAGGTCGTTGAGACTCAATGAACCTCAATTACACTATGTCATGTAAATAATCTTAAATTGATATTATAACCCAAATATATAGGGTAAGATACACATATTATGCTCACTATGATTATTTCCAAGGTCGTTAATCATCACTAAAACTCAACCACATTACCTCAAAAAATATGAATCAACCACTATAGAGGGACTTATAAATTCAAGATTTCTCAATTTTAGGTACCATTGATTTTTTTTGTAAATTAATAATTATTATAGTGTGTATTTGTATGAACAGTATTCATGCCCCATGAATCAATTAAAAATAATAACTATAAACATGTATATGTGCATAAACATTTTTCATGTTCCATGAATCAATGCCAACTAATAACTATAAACATGTATCTGTGCATAAAAAAATTTCATGTCCCATGAATCAATGCCAACTAATAACTACAAACATGTATATGTGCATGAAATTTTTCATGCCCCATAACTCTATTTCAATATATAACTATAAACATGTATACTTGCATGAACATTTTTCATGTCCCATGCATTGCTGCCAAATGATAGTTATAACAATGATAAAATGGTTTGTGCTCATGCCTCTAATATAATATAATTGGTGCCAAAAAGGTATATAGTGATATGCATTTATATTTTATCTATGTTGAATATGATAATTTGTATCTCGTGATGCTAAAAAAATAGTGCATGTGCATTGTAGATGCCCATAAATATATCTAAATATGTTAATATCTAAAAACTTGTAACTTATGTTCCCATAAAATTATGTGTTCATATATGACATGTACTTAGGTGTATCTGAATATGTGAATATTTGAACACTTGTAACTTATGTTCCTATAAAATTATGTGCACGTACATGGAATATGAACTCAAGTGTATATGAATATATACTTATGTCCTTATAAACTGAGTACATATGCATGGAGTATGCCTAAAAAAGTGTGTAATATCTATAAATATATATCCCAATATGATATTTAAACCATTTTAAAATCAATGAATCTTGTATTTTATCCCAAAATATGATTTGTTTGCTCATGAATGCTTATGTCTCTATGATAAGCCACTAATTTGCCCCATTTTTGAGGTGAAGGGTGTATCATGCAAGTCACTCATCTCAAAATAAATATTTAATTATATCATGATATGTATGTAAATATATAATTATGTAGGATAATTTTAATATGTGGATAATATGTTATCATAGTAATGTATGTGTCATCAAGGCATGTATGAAAAATATGCAATCAAGTCATAATATTTTCATGTCAAGACAGGTATAGTAATTAGGCACGTAGCAGTAAGCATCACTAGTAAATGTACTAAATATTACTACACTATAATAGTGCATCATATGTATCATGTAACCACACAAAAATGGTGAGGTGAATGATATGTATAATGTCACCCAAAAACACAAAAAACTAGCAAGCTCAATAGACAATATTATGACCTTGATGCACACAATCGAAGCACACTCAAAATTACTCAATGTAACATACAAGGCTAAGGGATGCACACAAGTTAAATTAATATGTATCAAAAAATTATAAGGTGGCACACACAAGGGATAAGAATATGTTACAAAAAACTAGGCCAAGGGGACACAAATAAGGGACATAAATATGTCGCAACAAATTAGGCTATTGAGGGAAAAAAGATCATAAATATGTTACAAAAAATTAGGCCAAGGGGATAAAAATAAGGGACATAAATATGTCTCAAAAATTAATGCCAAGGGGACCCACACAATATAAAATAAATGACTAGTCTTTTATGAAAGAGAAAAAGATCAATGAATCATAGAACAAATCATATTATTTTACAATATCAATGTATGTCAATATCACAACCTAGTAAAGTAAAAAATATACATGTAGAAATGTATAAATTATAAGGAATAATATGACATGTGTAATCAAATAATTTAGCTCAACATATTAAAATATCATATAAAGACATAACCTATGATAATGTGAAATGTGTAATAATATTACCCCAACATTGGCATGGCTCATGGGTATAGGAAAGGCAATCATATTTTTATCCATGAAAAAATATTATATGCATGTCCTACATTCCACTCATGTATACCATTAAATAAATGTTTATATGAAAATATATTCAATCTACCAAAAATGTGATATATACCATTTTTAAATAATAGAAACATTCAATCATGACATGCTTAGGTCTTATTTTTTAATTTTTTGAATATTTGAATGTTTTTGTATTTTTGGATTTTTTTTTCCAATATTTTATAATTATATTTGTAAATTTAAAAAGAGATAACCAATTATCCCATAAAATGAATATTAATGTGTGGTTCTTGTATCATATGATATTATAGTCATTTTTCAAGAGCAAAAAGTATTGTGTGTAGTGTATCATTATTTGAATATGAAAAACTAATAACATGGGGTACTATAGCCCTCATCATCACTCATTTTATAATATGTATTATTAGTGTCACTAGAGGCCTATGAATCTATGGAAACTATTGAATACTAAGTTAATGGATGTGCTCTTGTGTTCACTATGGAACATGTTGAACTTTTTGTGATGCTAGCTTAGTATGTGCTATAGTAAATAATGGCCTATATGAGTCTTGTATGGATATATGATGTAGTGGGCACTAAATAATTGGTTATATAGGATATTCCACTACTCTCCTATAAACTAGATGTATATAAATATCTTAAATTATGTAACCATTGACTCTTTATAATTATCTTGAATAGATACAACCACTAAATATAATGATGATGGGTGTGGATGAGATGATTATGGATAAATAAGGTACTAAAATTGAATTAATGGAACTAAAATCACCTTGTTATAATGTATATAATTGATACATCAATGTACTAAATATGGTACTATGTGGATCTTATGTATTCATGGGTGTCTTAACAATATCTCAAAAATCCTATGCTTACTAAAACTAGAAATAAAGTAGCCAAAATTACATATCCCACATACATGATTGGTAAAATTCACCTAAGAGTGTACTATATCCATCCACAAAATCCCTTGAATACTATTTTTTTATCCAATATATCCTTTTGTGTGTATCTAAGAGTGTTGAGAAGTGTCTTTGTATATATGTTTTTGTTTGAACCTGTTGATGCCTAAATGTGTACCATAAGTGCCCAGAGTGTTTAAGAAACACTTATAATTTTAGAATTTAGATAATTTAGTGCATGAGTTGTAGGTTGTGATAATCCTATTATCTGTGGTGGAATAGAGGCAGAGCAAGTGACTATTTCACAATATTTATATTAGTTGGTGGTTGGGAGCCACCATGGCCAAATACTATATCTATGTAAAATATGAAATATACTATGATAAAAATAGTGAATTTTGATAAAACACTAATCTAAGATGGATATTTACAATGAAAATCTAAAATAAAGTGATCAAGTTAAAAGAGAAGCAAAAGGAAGGGTAGGGAAGAAAGAAAGATGTTGATCTTGTTTTAGACATTATGACAAATTTTAGATTTCATCTAGATTTATACTTAACCAATGTGTAACATGAAATAGATTAATCCCAAATCACATCACACATCAACCAGACTTATAAGGAAGGTGGAAATAATTTAAATAAAAACCTAGCTTGCTTTAAAGATTTATTCCTATAATCAGGTAGCTAATGCACATCTACAAATGTAGAGCAAATGAAATGAAACAAACTAAGGAACCTTCAATTAACCTAGCATTGACCCAAGTTAATAACTCTAAAATCAAATGTACACACTAATAATTCATAAGAACCATTCAAATCTGAAAATGAAACCAAACAACTAAGAGAAACCATATATCACTTCACAAAAGCATTTACTGGACAATCTTTACAGAATTCCTTATGTTAATTTCTAAAAGTTTAAAAAGTAATTTGGTTCTAAATCTCTATCCTCTTTTACAAATGACAATTCTCCTTTTATAAAAAATAAGGTAGCATGTCATTCGGTCATATCCACTTACAAGTGTACAAGTGTAAGGACAACTATCCTTTTTGCTACATTCTAGAATAAATGATATTTCCTTTTTATTGAATGACCTATAGACAATGTGCTCTTACAAATTGGACATGTTTATAAAAAAAGAATATCCTATTTCAAAATATTATACAATGATGGTTATAAAAAGAATATTCCTATTTCACCTAGCTTAGGACCCACTTGTTGATGATATGCTTCATAATTACTATAGGGTCTTCATTATTCTTGAATTCTTCCCTATACAAGCATGGTCCCATTTTCAAGATGCTCGAGGATAAACAATGCTCTAATGGCATAGTAGGTTCAAACATTGTGAGTTTAGATCCCAAATTTTTATATTAATAGGTCCACAGGGTTTTTAATTTGGCCTATTACACTCATATAGCTTTGACATGGCATTTCCATGGTGCCCTATATCATTTTATTCATCATTGTCCAAAAATGACCATTGCCTTTTAAAAATTGGATCTAAGAAACTATGTTAAAATTTATGCTCATGTATCCATCATTTGATGTTCATAGGAACATCTTTAATGGTCATGTGACCATCAATTTTAACATAGTTATGGGGACTATCTACCAAGCCTACCACTTGTCATCTTCTAGTTCACTCTATACTCTACATGTGCCACATGTCAACTACTTAGTGTTTCTAGGCTCTTTGTACTGGGATTTATGATTATGCCACATATTAATTCTTGTCAGCTAACATACTTTCACCACATGGCAATTCTGAATTAAATTGTAGCTTCATTTGAAATCTAACTTAATACACTTTGTTCGATTGAGATATATATGCTAAAATATGTTTCATAGATTGAGATCTGAGTAGTTTGAGTGTGATTGGTCCATGTATTTTATAAAAGATTAAGTTAGGCTCAAGATTATGTAAAAAGGACTTAGGATAAAATTGATTAAGCTAAGTTCTAATATATTAAAGGGGACCCCATGAATTTAGAAGGTACTCAACATAAAAATTATGGACCAAGGCTATAGAAAAAGGACCCCGTGAATAATTAAAGGGACCAAGAATGAATATTTTAACCTATGATTCTCAAGCTAGGCTAAACATATAAAAGGAACCTACTTAATATGACTTAGTATAAGGTCTTAACCTAAGGTTTCATTGTATAAATAAATACAATGTAACTTTGGGGTAAAGCCTTAGGCTAAGTAATTAAAGTGACCATTCATCTTTAGTTGGACCATGCTAAGATAAAAGGGATCATGGATTATGAGATAAAAAAGGGACCAAGAGTGAATTTTTAGCCTAAGTTTTGGTTGTGTTGAAAAACATGACCAAACTTTAGGATAAAAATTAAATTGAGTCCATGTAATTTAAATTGTTTCCACTTAAATTTAAATAAAAGGCTCCTACCAACTTTAAATTAAAACACGCTTAGGGTTTTGATGCTTCAATATTAAATTGATATTTTACTAACTTTCATTTTTAATTGATTAATTAAATTCATGTTTTAATTGATGAAACCATAGACTAATGTCTTAACTAGACCTTTTAATTTAAATTTAAAGTTGGTTTAAGTGTGTTTTAATTGATTCCACTTAATGATTGCCAAAGGATTTATAGAGCAACTTCCCAATTCATGGATTTAATCATTAACATTGACTTTCATCATGTTTGAATATTTATTAAGAACCATGATTTAGCTCAAGGAAGGTTTGGGCATTGCTTTGCTACCAGCCAGGCATCTATATCCCTGAAAGAGATGTCTTTGGCTCCACTCAAGGCATTGCTCCACTGCCAGTTAGGTGTCCATATCCCTAGTGGAGATTACAATAATTAGCTTTGCTTGAAAATCTTTTGATTTTGCAATAAGCTCTTATTTTTGTGTTTTTAAATCATTTTGGCTTTCTATCAAAGGTTGGAACCAGGTTAACTAGGTTTAAGGATTTGGTTAAGTGTTTGATTTCGAGAAAATCATTCTTGGGTGTAAACTTTGTCCCAGACAATTAATGTTTTTGAAGTGTAAACATGAATGTGTTCTAATAATTTAAGATTTCATCCTACATTGAAATCTTTATTAAAACCAAACTTAGATCAAAAAAAATGTTTAAAATCTCAAGGAACAATTAATTTATCCATCAATCTTTGATAGCTTCTCTAAACTATAACATCAAGTTCATATTTCATCAATCCATGATCAACCAATGTTGAGAAGTCATACCTACATTTATGAGCATGAAGTTATTGAGAAGTTAGGTGATATTTAAGACTAGGGATGTCCAAAAGGACTTATTATAAGAAAAGAACAAAGCATAAAAGCAAATAAATATATATAGACACTATATACAAACAAGGGACAGGAAAAAACATGAAAGAAACTAAACTAAGTCCTATACTAATCCTATAAAGTACTTACCTCCAAGATCAAATGGAAAATTATTTAATCTACTACAAAACCTTGAAACATGATTGCTTCCATTCAATGGCCTCTTCTTGTAGATAGGAGCACTTGTATGTTTATATCTTCTAGATAATGTATCTTGGCCTCCTATCATCATCCTCAGCTGTATGGATCAAAGGTATGAATCTAGGACCCAATAATCTTCTTCCCAAATCCTTTTATCTTATATTAGGAGTGTTAATTCTCCTTTAGTCATAGATAGATAGTGACTTATATCATCCTCATTCAATGATGGTAGCTTAGCTAGCATTCTCATCCTAATGTCTTGATTAATCTCAGCTTGAGGTGGAGATGGACTACCAATCTTTGTACCAAAACTTTCCAAGTCATCTTCTTAAAAGGCTAATTCATCCTGAATAGCTAAAAGAGCATTAAATTCATCTACAACCTTACCATTTGAATCAATTTAATTACATACTTCCATCCTTTTGAAAGTGTCATATGAAAATTCTTGATTCATTTCATTTGATTCATCCTCATATTTTATACAAAATGGCATCTCAGCTACCTAATCGAGTCTCAACTCATCTTACTTTGGGGTCTCTAGAATGATATTTTTGTCTTGGAAAACCTTAATTTATCTCAAAACATCCTAGCATAAATATTTCCACTAATCTTTTGGGAACTCCAAATCATTGGTCAGATCCTCAGATGAAGCATCCATATGTTGTTCTATCTCATCATCCACCATCTCTAGTGCTTTAATTCTATTTAAAAAATCATGGTATAACTTCTACCATTGATCATTTTCTTCAAGAATATTCTCCATTTCAAGAATAAATCTATGTGGTTTATCTTTCTGGCTACCTTCTAAAGAAAGATAATCTTGTACTTGATCATACCCATTTATATAAAATCTTATTCTTCATCTTTAGACTTTATTTTAGTAATGACCCCATATGAATTGTCCTCACATATATCTTTTAAAGAGAAGTTAGCTTGTATCTGATCTTGTTCATGGGGTTGCTCATATTGAATGTCCATTTCATCTTCTAGATCATCTTTTGGCTCACTTTCTTCTTCAAATGGAAAATCAAAAGCCTGCATGAAGTATTTAGAAGCTCCTACAAAGCTAGATGTCCCTATAAAAAAGTTTTGATTAATCATAGGTTCAGATGTATCCCTTTCATTTTGACATGTTATAAAAACATTGCAATGATCAACCAATTCTATATCACAAAAATGCATTTCATGTATGTCCTTAGATGACTCATTGTGTCTATTATCATAAAACTTATTGAACCTTTGAGAAATATAGCCTCTACTAAATCCTTTATTGGAGCCTTCCCCAAAATTACCCACTTTATTTTTTAACTAAATAAAATTAGTTCTCACTTTTGAACTATATTAAGTATGGATTCATCCTCATTCTTTGGTAATTCTAAGTTTTAAACATGACCATCATTATTAATGGGCACCAAATATCTCTATCCTTGTGAATGGAATCCATTTTTATCATTATTAGATAACCACAAATTTTGGCTAGGATAGGCATGGCTTAAGGGAAATTGGTTCAATGCTAGTGTCTGATTTAAGGCAAACATGCTTTGATTGTCATTAAGAATGAACTTTAGTGCTATAAATTGGGGTTAAAATTTGGGATAGCATATGAAAGCTAGCCTTGAGGCTTCATTTGGTCACTAATTATTATAGCTTCAACATAAGCTAATGCTAAGGTGTTTATGACTCTAATAGACCTTTTAAGGAACATAGAAGTCATGGGATCCAAATCACCCTTGTAAATATCTAAGGCTAAAGCCTATTTAGATCTATAAGGGGCTATATTTATACTAAACATCTTCTAAAACCTAGCATTAAAAACTTTAATGGAATCATTTGAGTCTCTTCTGATGTGGTGAATTATTGATATAGAATGCATGGACTAATGATTTTACCAAATTGATCAATAAATATTTTTTTAAAATCATCCCAGCTAGCAATATAATCTTCTAGAAGGTTAAGTAACCATTCATATGCAACATATTTGAAAGTAAATTGGAACAATATACATGCTACATATTCATGGATAATACTTAAGAGTCTTAAAGTAGCTTTGAATGATCTAACATGTTGTTCATTAGTGACAATGCCATTAGGATTGAAAGAAGTTAAATACCTTTCTATATTTCTTGGTAAGTCATGTACTTAACTAGGCAAAATGATAAAAGATCCACCTAACCATGCCATACTTTGATGAGGATCTTAATTTTGGTGGTTCTTGCTCCAAATCCTATCTAAAATATGATGTGTAAGCCTCATTTTTACAAAAAAAAATGATCAAACTTGCACATTAAGCAAATTTTGCACAAATATATATAAATAATAGAAAAATACATCGATATTTAACTAAATTATCTCAAATATATATCCAAATACGTTAGTATGAATGATATTTACATGTCTAAGCTCAAATGAACTCAAATTTACAAAGAACCAGTCAATTTTTGAACAAAACCACTATTACTAACCTCAAATGCCTTGGATTTAAGTTATCTTTACCTAGATCTTCAAATAATATCGATCAATGGCTAAAGGAAGCCCAAAGATTGGTCTAAACCATAAATATCAATGATCTTTACACAATCATGCTCAAAGGAACATGAATATGTAAAGAATGCACTGATCTTTGGACATAATTCACCAAAATGAGTAAAGATCTAAAAATTCACAAAGATCTAACTAAGGCCCTCCTTCTAACACCAATTAAGCTCCTCATGTTGATGATCAAATGTGTGCCATAGGTGCCTAGATTATTTAAGAAACACTTCTCATTTTATAATTTAGAGAATTTAGTACATAAGTTCAAGGTTGTGATAATCCTATTATCTATGGTGAAATAGAGGTAGAACAAGTGACTGTTTCATAATATTTATATTAGTTAGTGGTTGGGAGCCAATATGGCCAAATAGTAGATCTATGTAAAATATATAATATATTATGTGAAGAACAGTGAATTATGATGAACAACTAATCTAAGATGGACATTTACAATGACAAGCTAAACTAAAGTGGTCAAGTTAAAAAAGAATCAAAATAAATGATAGGGTAGAGAGAAAGATGTTGATCTTGTTTCAAACATTATGGCAAAGTTTAGATTTCATCTAGATATGTACTTAACTAATGTGTAACATGAAATAGATTAAGCCTAAATCACATCATGCATTAGGTAGACTTCTAAGGAAGGTAGAAATAATGAAAATAAGAACCTAGCTTACTTTAAAGATTTACTTATATAAGCAAATAGCTAATGCACATCTACAAATACAGAGCAAATAAAATGAAAAAACTAAGGAACCTTCAATTAACCTAGCATTGGCACGAGTTAACAACTTTGCAATTAAATGTACATGCCAAGAATTCATAAGAACTATTCAATTCTGAAAATGAAACCAAACAACTAAGAGCGAAACCATATAGCACTTCACACAAGCAAATACTGGATAATCTTTGTATAATTCCTTGTTTATGTTAATTTCTCAAATCTTACAAAGTAATTTGGTTCTGAGAACTCTCTCTCCTCTTTTACAAATGACAATGCTCATTTTATAAGAAATAAGGAAACATGTCATTCAATCATATCCACTTACAAGTGTATAAGTGTAAGGATAGTTGTTTTTTCTACTACATTCTAGAACAAACGATCTTTTCCTTTTAATCAACTAACCTATAGAAAATGTTCTCTTATAAATTGTACATGTCTATATAGAAATAATATCCTATTTTAAAATATTATACAGTACTAGTTATAAAAGCAATATTCTTATTTCACTTGGCTTAAGACCCATTGGTTGATGATATGCTTCATAATTTTTGTAGGTTCTTCATTGTTTTCATATGTACCCCATACAGGCATGGTCCCATTTTCAGTTTGATTAAGGATAAACAGTGTTTCAATGGCATAGTTAGTTCAAACACTATGATATTAGATCCTAACCTTTTATATTATAGGACTACAGGGTTTCTAATTTGGCCTATTGTACTCATATAGCTTTGACATGGAATTTTTATGGTGCCCTGAGTCATTTTGTTCATCACTATCCAAAATGACCGTTGCCTTTTAAAATTTGGATCTAAGTAGCTATGTTAAAATCGATGTCTACACAACCATCATTTGACATGTAAGGAATGTATTTAATGGTCACGTGACCATCGAATTTAAACACATGATCAAGGTTGTTTAATATGTTAAGAATTTTGTCCTCATGACCATCATTTGATGTTCATGGGAATGTATTTAATGGTCATGTGACCACCAATTTTAACAGAATCAGGGGGACTATCTACCAAGCCTACCACTTGTCATTTTTTGGTTCACTATGCACTTTGCATGTGCCACATGTCAACTACTTAGTGCTTTTAGGCTCTTTTTATTTGGCTCCATAATTGTGCCATTTAGCAATCCTTGTTAGCTAACATTCTTTTACCATGTGGTAGTCCTACATTAACTCAAAGCTTCATTTGAAAAGCTTTGACTTGATAAGCTCTGTTTGATCAGGATCTAAGTAGTTTGACTATGATTGGTCCCTACATTTTATAAAAGATTAAGTTAGGCTATATAGCATGTGAAAATTACTTAGGATAAAAATGATTAAGCTAAGTTCTAAATATATTAAATGGGACCCCATGAATTTAAAAGGGACTTAGCATAAATATTATGGACCAAGGCTATAGACAAAGGATCTCGTGAATAATTAAAGGGACCAAGTGTGAATATTTTAACCTAAGCTTCTCAAGCTAGGCTAAATATAAAAAAAGACCCTATAGAATATGACTTAGCATAAGGTCTTAACTTAAGGTTTCATTGTATAAATAAATATGATGGAACTTTGGGGTAAGGCCTTAGGCTAAGTAATAAAAGTGACCCTACATTTTCAGTTGGACCATACTAAGATAAAAAAGATCATGGATTATGAGATATAATTAGGGACCAAGTGTGAATTTTTAGTCTAAAGTTTGGTTGTGTAGAAAAACATGACCAATCCTTAGGATAAAAATTAAACTGAGTCCATGGCATTTAAATTATTCCCACTTAAATTTAAATAAAAGGCTCTTACCAAATTTAAATTTGAATTAAAATATCTAGGTAAAATATTAGGATAGGGTTTCCTCAATTAAAACATGAATTTAATTAATCAATTATAAATAAAGGTTAGTAAAAGATCAATTTAATATTGAAGCACCAAAACTCTAAGCATGTTCATTCCCAAATGGGCTCCATTAAACTTGTAACCTAAAACATATATATTCAATGTTATCAATTTAGATAAGATTAAAGCATAACTATGAACAAATAAGTCAACCAAACCATGGTGTGGATGATTTTAAAATAAAAATAATGTACAAACATGTTAATGATACTTTGATCAAGTGAATATTCAATTTCAAGGCACAAATTTTCACAATTTGACACATGGATCCCCATTTTTTAGAAATGGGACTATGTTCACCTCAATAGAACTATTGTTAACCATGAAAATAGGGTAGAAATTAATGGAAGCCCATATAAAGAGTGAACTAAGATATGAATCATCCTTAACAATTTCACTATCATCAAATGTAATCATAGGTTATTGTGGTGATATTATTGTAAGTGTACCAATAATATTATCCAACAAGTAACCATATATGAAAGGATAAGGACGAGCATTATACATATAATCTACCTCCAAAGTATCCTTAGTTTTGATTACATCATATGTGAAAAATGGATCAGATAAAATTTCCAATTTTGAATTTTCATTTGGTTGTGTTTTGAAATAATCTTTTGACATGTTAATCTCAATAATGTTTTCATCAATGAAATCTTGTATCTTGTGTCTTAACATGAAGCATCTTTTTTTATAATTTCCTATAGGTCAATGGTAATTTTAGTATACATTATTTTCATAACTATTATATAAATGCCTATTCATGTCAAACATTTGTGGTAAAGGGATAGATATGAGGTTTCACTCAAGAAAATTTTGTAACATTATGTGATAAGGTTGAGGTAATCATGAAAATTATAGATACCTAAATCTGGTCACATGTACTTGAAAATGTTAATTCTTGACATATCTTAAACCACTTGAATTTTTCTCAAATACATGAATATTATTCACTATTCCTTTAGTTAGGTATCTATATGTGGGCTTGACTCCTTTTTTTCCATCATTACTATATAATAATTTCCAAGTCAAATGCTCAAACTTCCTTATGATACTCTCAGACTACTTCTAACCTCAAGATAGTTATCCCTACTTATCCAAGATAGTTCCATGCTATAAAAATAGGTCTATGGTATTACGTCCTTATCCCCACTCCATTTAATATCTAGTTTCCAAATTTAAAATATTCATTTGGGTTTTCCTGTATATTTCACAAGGTTGGATAAATGAAATTGTTCAAAGTGATCACTATGTAAGTAAATAAAAGAATCATTTAAAAATGGAATTAATATCTATTTTTCATATATATTTTATAATAATTCACATTGATATAAGATACCATATTCTTCCAAAATTACATATCAATCTCAAATCAAGTCAAGAGCTAACATTGTCAAGTATCAAAGCCAAATTTATAGATATATGTATGTAGACAAGGATAATGCTTTCACAATCACTCTATATGGGAGAAATATGTGTGGCTTGATTACCTCCTTATAGTATATGGATACATAGGTAATGGTCAATCATAAAATGGGTGATTGGGGTTTACTCAACCCATTACACTTCCCCTCTTTTTTTACAAGTTTCTATATCCTACAAGCACCCCTAGGATTTCTTAGGAAAAGAGAATGAAAACAAAAATCTGTGTGTGGAAATGATATAATAAAATAATCTCATCCCTCTCATTATACATAGGCATAAGTGAAAAAATAATCATAGTTTTGACATAGTCAAAGTAGAAAAGTTTGTAGTCAATGGGCATGGTTGGCCTACACTACTATCCATAGAGTGAAGATCTATCTAAAAATATCCTTAGATTTTGTCTTTGGATATGATCTATCATAGTCCTAAATTATCATAATTTTATCTATAATAAGTCAATTACAATCAACTAAAAACAAAAAAACTAAGTATATCATTATTGGTTGAAGTTACTATTTTTAGCATTTGCCATTTGTCAATTTGAATTTCATTCAATTCTACTTTACATTCAATTTTATGATTGAATTTAATGTATTACAATCTAAATATATCTTTTGAGTTTTACAACTATTAAATAATATTTACTTGTTAAATCAAAAATAGGGTAAAATATATTGGTGTACCTTTTTGTTGCTTGAACATTGCTTTACATTTTTTTTAGGGCTTCAACTAAATTCATGATTCCTATACACTAAATATAAATTATATCATCCTTTACTAGAATTGATTGAGAATTTATA
The DNA here is from genome assembly GCA_037957365.1 of Torreya grandis. Taxonomy (NCBI): domain Eukaryota; kingdom Viridiplantae; phylum Streptophyta; class Pinopsida; order Cupressales; family Taxaceae; genus Torreya; species Torreya grandis. Next base: position 1,592,246 of record JARHVA010001714.1, read on the forward strand.
TAAGATGTATCTTTGACCTATGGTTTTTAAGTTGAATTTCTAATTTACATACATAAAAATATGTGTTTTTGTTAGCTTTCAATTTCTTATTTTCTTTTTATTGCTTTCTAGAACTATGTTTTAATAGTTTCAAAAAACATAGGAGCTCTCATTTTGGGAAAAGTGGTCCTCAATTTTTCCTAATCCATGGTGTGAGGGGTATTTATCCAATAATAAAACTATTATAAAATACTATATATGGACTTTAGTTTCTATGCACCTCATAATATATCAAAAATGCATACGTCTTTTGTTTTCTCAACCATCTTGAAACCTTTCAACTATTTTTTCTATAGTGCACCTATAAGCAATTAGCCTTAAGAATTTAATCTCAACATACCTCAAACATAAGATAGTGTGGATATGGGATGGTGGAATCATACATAGTTCCCATTTGGGCCTTGTTCACTATTTATGATCAGGATCAGTATATCTAAGAGCCTACAAATCAAACACACCTTGACTAGTTACACCCCTAATCCCATCTACAAATTCAAAGTTTTAAACTAAAATCATGGTAATAATGAATAAATTTTTATTATGTATTTTTATCTTTCTAATACGGTTCACAATCCCATTCTATTTTAATTTCTAAGGTGTTATTTGGATTCACTATATATATTTGTTATTCAAATTCATATAACATGTAAAGACTAAAATTACTAATGTGAAATATCAATCCTTCCTCAACTCATATTGTTGTAATATTATATCATTCCATGATAGCCTAAGATAAAAACATAGTTAAGGTAGAAAAAATTAAAATTGAGTATGACTTGGGAACAAGAAATTTTTTACATTTTGAACCTTACAAGGAATGTTATGGATTATGTTGATGGACTTATCATGACTAATAAATATATTATAGAGAATTTAGATGAAATTAATGATAGATTATTAATTTAATATCATAATTCTAATCCACATAACATTTATTCATTACTATACTTTACAATAGATTAACAAAATAAATGGATCAAGCCTCTTCATTAGAAGAACAATATGATCACTTCTACGATTGTAATCAAGTGAATACTTCAAATTTAGTTTTTTCAATTTATACTAATGATTTTATTCTTATATTTATACCTAAATTTACATATGTGACATCATCCCTAGGTATGGGTCCATCACAAGGTTTATAACATGTTAATATGCCTATTTCTACACAGGCATCATAGATACCTCCTTTGAGTACTATGCCTGGTCCATCACCAACCTCACATAATGCACACTTTCTTGAGAAAATTAATATATAACTAAATGATAAATTATTTAAATGAGAGTAAGGTGTCTCTATATATATTCATTTAATGGATTCCCATACTTTTATTCAAAATCCCTTGGCACATAACACATAATTTTACCCATTACCAACAAGATTTGTATCTCCTAAGGTTCCACTCTAAAGAGGTAGGGGTGATATTGAATAATATATTTTATTATTTCATGCAGTATGCTTAGATTATGCATATAATAACAAATTATTAACCAAATTATTTCCATGAAGACTCAATTAATATGCTTTGTGATGGTTTTATGATATTCCACTCGAATAATTTAAAGCATTCAACCCTTTGGTAAATCATTTTTATCACACTTCTCTATTAACATTGGTGAAAAATTATTTTATGAAAAAAAATATAAACTAAAGCAAGGATCCATTAAGCCAATCAGTGAATATTTTGTTTGATACAAAATTATACTAGCTAAGATGACAAATTATATGTAAGATAGTGAATTACAAGATATCTTCATAGAAATTTTTATAGAACCACTTCATGATTACATCATGTTCAAAAATTAAAATATTTTGATGAGTTATGCCATAAATTAAAAGAATGATAATTCAAGCTCATATATGTGAATAAACTTAATTATGCACCAAATGTTCCATCTAACTCAAAAACTAAGTTTCAAATCAAACAAGGATACATGTTCAAATCTAATGAAAGTAAGAATGAAGCAAAATTAATATTCAATGTGATATCATAATCAATAAATAAGATTCAATTGATAACTCCACCAAGGAGGAAATTTTCAAGGTTACCATAACCTCTTCATCTCTTATTACATAAATTACTTGATTTTAATCTCATATCTCTCCTTTCACTATTAGAGGTTGATATGACTAAACCTAAACATAAGAGATTCAATAATAATAAATAGTGTGACTATCATATATGTATTAGACATTATATAAACAATTATTATAATAAGGCATAAGATATAATATCTTAATAGCAATATTGTTTCCACATTCCATGACAAATTTAGTGAGAATGCTTTTGGATAAAATTATGTGAAAGATTTTAGATCAACATTTGAGGTCACACTCTATGAACCATCATCATGATGAGAATATAAGGATGTGGACCATCATTATATTCTCATCCTAATGACGGTTCAAAATGTGACTTGAAACTTTCATCCAAAATATTTCACATAGTTGTATTCATAAGCATTATCACTATATAATATCTTATAGATGACAATATTATATAGTTAAGCATACCCATATAGGAGGCTAGACCACAAAAAAATGATAATGGAAAGTTGAAAATATTTAGTATTTCATTTCCAAACCATGGCATTGTATAAAACACAAATAATTCAAACATAAACCATGATTATAATGTGCATCCTCCTTCTCAGACATATGACATCCAATATAGGGTATTATTGGTACATTTATATGTGCATTACCACCATGTCCTATGATCACATTTCATTATAGTGAATTTTTTTATGATGATTCATATAGGCATGTAATGTTTATTCCATATTATATTAATAAACAACCTATAAACAGTGTCATGATCAATAATGGGTCAAGTTAAAATACATGTATAATGACACTTCATATTATTAGGTACATAAATTAGGATTTACAAGCTACATATAAATTAGTAAAATCATTTGATGGACATACATAGAATACTCTTGGGAATATAGTGCTACCTCTTCAAGTTCATTCAGTAACAATAACTACTTCATTATTTATCTTACCAAGCATATAAGTCTTTGATATGTTATTATGAATCCCTTGGATAAAAAATCTCTATGTAGTGCCATCCACATTACATCGATGTCTCAAATATATAAATTTTAATTAGGTAGTCAAATTTATAGGCATTCAATACGAGTACCCTTTACATTCAATGACATATCCTCCTCTCCCACCACCACCGTAGTTGGTTATTACCCCTAATAAAGATCAAAATACATATACATTTATTACATCTATTCAAGAGCACAATATAGAGACAATTATTGCACCTATTAAAGGTATTTATATATAATCAATTTAAATGAGAGTGGTAAAATACCTTAAATAATAAGCTTCACATCAAATATTTATTCAAAATTCAAAAAGATCTTCATCTTCTATAGTGCACCCTAAGGCAATACCTCAGATAGTTCAACATGTTCCATAGTGAACACAAGTAGTCAAACCTTCTCCTACTATACAACATACTCTACCGTGTCATGTTCCATCTAGAGTCACACATCTTGCAAGACATTCTATGAGTAATTATCAATATAATTACATTACAATAACTAATTCTTTCTCATATTCCTAATCATCTACATGTATTGTGTTGCATTCATAGAAATTCATCCTCTAACTTTATGAAATAAGAATGAACTATGGTCCTCAAATTAATGGTATTATAGGTAGTTAATTTAAAATATTTCAAGTTTAACATTGAAAATACTCTCAAAAAATAAAAAGTGAGATTTTAAGCATGACGTGAGTTATTAGTTTACTTATTTCCATATGTTATTTATCAAATATTTTGGTAGATAACATATTATTTTTCATACATACATGCATTTCATAAGGCATATAAGTGTGATGTAGGACATACATATATACATGGATTCTTAAATGTTGGATTTCCTTCTACTTAGTGGTCATGATTATGTTGGGGGCATCTTATTCTAAAGTTACATTATCATATGTTATATCTATCAATGACATCTCTAACATGTTGAGCTACACATCTTACAAGTGTAGTGGTAGTTACTCAAATTTTATATTGTGTTACATGGATATGCCACTTTGTTATGACATGATATTGATACATATGGATGTTCTCAACTAATATTCACTTGTTATATGCTCCTTCGATGTTGTTACTTTTTTTCATGATAGGCTAGACATTTATTGGTTATTGTGTGTTTCCATTGTTCTTTTTATGTGTGGCATATTTATATCCCTTATTTGTGATATTCTAAAATTATTTTGCATCTGTCCCTTTGACTTTCTTGTTATGACATTTGCGTGTCTATTGTATGCGGCCCTTGGAATTATGTGTGACATTGTGTATTCTACTTGATGTGCTTGTTTAGATTTATTGATGGTGCCATGATCCATATCACACACTTTTAGTATGTAGCCTAAATCAAATATGGTTACTTTAATACATGCCTCATTACTATATCCATCTAGACATGGTACTTTTATGCCTTGCATTCAATATATTACATATTGGTTCAAATGACAATTACATTACTATGATAACATACTCTCCACATGTTGACATAATGTTACATGATTATTTATATATATCACATGATACAAATAACTCTAATTTTTAGATGAGTGACTTGTAAGATACATTATTCATCTCAAAAGGATGGAATTATAGTGGGATTTTCATTGAGATTCAAGCCTCATTGAGACAAAAAAAAATAAGTTTTATGACATAATACAAGTTTCAAATATTAAAAGTAACTCAAAAATAATAATTTATAATAGAATGTAGGTTTTAAATATTCAAATTAGGCATATGATGATATATGGTGGCATATAACATGTATATGTACTTACTTTAAAAATACTTGAGTACAGATTCATACACACCTAAACACATATGCTTGGGGATATGCAAAAAAATTACAAGAATAGGTATAGATATTACAAGTTTCACATACATTTACAATTGAACATATACATGTGTGGCATTCTATATCATTTAACACAAATTCAAGGGGCATGATACTAATTCATGTACATAAATATTAATATTTTCAAAGTTCAAAAATGCATGATGATAGTTCACACACAAATGAAATATAATAAAATTTACATATTCAAATATAAAATGGTTTTTATTTATATTAAAATATATTTCCACTATGATTATGATGGGGGAATGGATATTCTTCATTCTCTTTCAATCATGTAGATAGAATCTAGATCCATATGCATTGGTGTGATTTGTTTTGGTATGGGTAATGTACATTTGAGTCTAGTGACACTCAATGGCATTGGAATTACTTATATGAATCCCATTATATGGTTCCATCTTATATTACGAGTGTTTTACGTTTGAGTCTAGTGACACTCAATGGCCTTGGCATCACTTCTACAAAACCCATTGTGGTTCCACCTTTTTTTGGATTAGTACATTGGGTACTTGTCCCCTTTCATGAGAGTTGTAGTGTGCATCTTTCCAACTAAAGATCTTAATTATTTATTCAAAATTACAATTTTATCACTCTCAATTAGCCATTATTTAAACACAAGTAACTATTTCTCCAAGTTCTTCAACAAGTGGGCACCTTTTCCCAATGCTTCATCATCTCTTACAAGTTACAATGAAATATGGTTTCATTTCCCTACATGTGTACTCCTTTTATCTCTCTTCAATTTTCAATTTTAAAAGTTAAGATTTTTAAAATTGAAAATATATAAATTGATTAGTTCATGTATTGTTTTAATGTTTTTTAAAATGATTTCCATGCACAATTGGAGTTACATACCAAAAGACAAAGTGTTTTATACACACTCAAGTTTATATTTCTCCTTTACTCTATCAATTTCATTACTATAATAGGGGGATTTATACAAATAAATCTAGTCAGAGGTAATTAACCTTGTTAATTATTAACATATCCTAAACCACTTGACTCACACTCAAATACATGACTCTTATATGTAATTCCTCTAGTAAATTATCTATATGCAAGCTTGACTCCCTATTCATTATCACTACTATATAATAATTTCAAATTAAAATTCTAAAATTACCTTATTCTACTCTTAAAGTTCTTCCAAACTTAGGAAAACTATCCTTACTTTGAAGCACAACTCCATGCTATGAAAATAGGTTCATTGTCATGGACCTATACACCTAGTCCATCCTTATCTCCATGATGTTTAATGACTAGTTTCCAAATTCAAAATATTTATTTAGGTTTTCCCACATATTTTTAAATGTCAACTAAAAGAAAGTATTTAAAGTTATCACTAAAAAATCAAATCAAAATATCATTTTCAAAAGGAGTTTATATTTATTTGGCCTATATCTTTTACACATTTTACATTAATAAAATATTCCCTATTCTTCCCAAATTAAATAACAATCATTAGGAGAAGTCTCAAATCAAGTCTAAAGCATTTCAAATCAATTTAAGAGCTAACATTATAAATTATTGATACCAAATTTATATTTATATACATTAAGGATCATAATTGTACAATCACTCTACATTTGGTTTGATTCCCTCCTCAAAGTATTTATATATGTAGGTAGCAGTTAGTCATCAAAGGAGGTAATTGGGGTCAGCTCGACCCATTACACTTCCCCTCTCTTTTTGTATATTTGTATCTCTCACCATTACCCCTAGGGTTTCCAAGGAAAATAGAAGAAAAATGGTGATTTTTTTCATGGAAATAATAGAAGTAAAGCATCTCATCCCTCTTAGTAAACACAAGCCTAATTGGTAAAATAATCACAATTTTGACACAGTAAAAGAGGAAAAGTCTATAATAAATGGACATAGCCATTATATTTTTTTATATAGGGAGCATAGACTTGTCCAAAATATCCATAGACTATGCCTATATATATAAGCTATCACATTCATGTCTTATTTATTTTTAATTCTAGACATCAGTTACAGTCAACCAAAAACCATAAAATTTAAGTATCTCATTATTAGTTACCCTTACTATTTTTAACGTATGCCATTTTTAAATTTTAATTTTAGCCCATTTCACTTTGCATTAAATTTTATGCTTGGATGTCATATATCACAATCTAAATATATGTCTCAAGTTTTACACTTATTAAACAACATTTACGTGTCAAATAAAAAATTGAGTAAAACAAAAAATGCCTCTTCTATGGATATGATAATATATGTTAATTTTTAGGTTATGATACTACACTACTCATTATTTTTCCCCAATTATTTGTGTCATTTTATTAGCCCAATATTTTTGTCTTACTTTGAAACTTTTTTTTAAGTAATTTTAGTATTAGGAGCAAACTCAAGTTTTTTCAAAGATAGGATCTTAGTTTATTGATATCTCACTGTATCACATAATTCATAAAAAGACTTAAATTTATTAAATATTATATATTCATGAAGTGGTATAAGTAATATTTTCTTGAATATGTCTTATAACTCATTTTTTTTTTAGGATTGGTCATCTTAGATAACATAGTCTTATACCAAAGTACATAGTCACTAATTGGATTATCTTTAAGTTTAGTAATTTGTGTATAATATAATTTATCATAAATTTCAATAGAGAAGTGCACTATAAAATTATATTTCCAAGTTTTTAATTCTCTAATTTATCATAGGGAATATCACATAACCATCATAAATCATAGTTGTTAATAATACATGGAATTAACAAGGTATGTAATTTGTCATTATGGCAAGCATGCAATATGGAATGATATAAGGTTTTACTCTAGGTTACCTTTACCATCATAAAATGGAAGCTTAGGAGCTAAAAAAACCATAGGTAATGGATAGTGTATAATATCATAAGCTAAAAGATTGTGTTTTTAAAACATGCAAATCTAATGAATGATTAGTTCTAAAAACACCTTGATCTAACTACAAAACTTTAGCATATAGATAAAAAAATAGTCTATTTGATGGAACATGTAGGTGAAGTGGATAGTGTAACATGTTTAATCATTATAGGATAATAATAATTTAGTTATGTTAATAAAAAAATTATGTTTCACCCACACCTTAAGTGGTGTTTATGCAGGTTTATGACCCACCTAATAGGTTGATGGGACAAGTCCATCTCAATTTAGGATCAGTGGTTTCCCACTTCAAGGAATTAATTTTAGTTTGTTACTCTCTTATGTATTCATTGTGAATAATATCATGTGACCTACAATGTCTATTCCATCATGACTACTTAGGAGAGTTAAAACATGTAACTCATGCCTTGAAGTGTGAAACCACTGATCCTAAAATAAGAGGAACTTATCCCATCAACATATTTGATGGGTCATAAACCCACATCAATAGGTAATCTATCACTATAATGAGGGCCCTTTTTGATCAATTCCCCCCAATGTGTATTTTCATTTCAATTTATATAAAATATGTCAAAAAACCCATAAAAATAGAAAATTATAAAATCAAAAGAGGATAAAATCATGGCTTGGCTTAGTGAAACATCCATTCAAATTCCTGGTGTTCAACATGAAATTCCAATAGAATCTTTCAGTTACATTCCCAAATTCCAAAATGATAGAACAACTAAGAAACATGTTCATGCTTTTAAAAAGGCATTGGGATTTTTAAATTTTTAGCATGATGATGTAGTAAGTAAGTTGTTTCCTTTCAAAATAGATGGCTTTGAGTATGAATCATTTTTTTAATTTAACACTTGGTTCAATTTTTATCTATAAGGAATTAGAGGATGCATTTATTTTATAATTTGGATATCTAATTGATCATTTTTCTTTTTTGAATCACTTTTTCACACTCAAAAGAAAACCCAATCATCCAATCATGTATTTCAATCTCAAATGAAAATAGACATATAACCACTTTACTAAAAAATATAGATCCAAAGATTTTATCATTATATATATATATATATATATATATATATATATATATATATATATATATAATCTTAGACTCCATCATATCTATGTTCTATAAAACCTTTATGCAAACACATTAGCTTTAGCATATGTAGAGACTATCACATTGAATAAAGAGGTTTCTTATATATATATATATATATATATATATATATATAATCTTAGACTCCATCATATCTATGTTCTATAAAACCTCTATGCAAACACATTAGCTTTAGCATATGTAGAGACTATCACATTGAATAAAGAGGGTTCTTCCAAACATTAATGATAAATAATGCTTGATTTCATAATTCCATACCAAAAATTCCTCAATACTATCAAAATATGAATTTTCCCATGATCAACCTTTCAAATCATATTTTTATTCACAATATTGAACCCATTTCTAAAAACATTTGACCTTTTTTTTGAATAGGACATGCATTCATATCTCATAATTGAACCAATTAAAACATGTTTGTAGACACAAACATATGTGATACTAATGAATATGTTAAACATGTAAATTTATATGATAATGTGTATTGTGAATTTTAGATTGGTGTAGAACAAGTTCATACAACAAAGTAATTACATGAAATTGAAGAAGAATTAGATGAAGTTGAGGAACAATCAAACAAAGAAGAGACAATGACTTGCATGGAATTAAAATAGTGAGTTACTATGAAGGTCAATTTGATAAAGTAATATTATAGTGATGAGATAATAAAATATAGTATTGATGTGGAAATAGAGGATAATAACTATGTACATCATGAATAAACAAAATAACATTATGTTGATAATAATTTGTTTACCATAATTGATCAAGGATATGAGATTTTAATGGGTGAAGGATATTTAGGCATTATAGAGGAGAATTTTCAAGATGAATATAATGTCAAATATGATATCTAAATGTATTTTATCCATATATTTGAGGTAGTTTATGTTCTCCTTTGTCAAGACCCAAAAAGTCTACTTCTTGAGGAGGATCAACAAGTTGACGTGTAACAAACATATTTGGGAAAATCCTACAAGCCTACCATTGAAATTAGAACACATTAAAATTATGAAATGTGAAGAAATAAAATCCTATTTGACAACATAATCACATCACAAAGATTTCTTATCCACCATGCCTCTGATTCTCATAGAAGTCTAAGTAAAAGAGTTACATAAATACATTTGGATTGAATTTGACATATGTTTACTTGATCCCAATGCTTTTTTTTTATGTAATCTTTGGTAATTATAATCATGTTCTTGAAAAAAATATATATTTTCATATTTTGAATGAAAAACATAAAGTAATTATGGAAAATATACAAGAATTTATTTGTTAGACTAGGAACAGTAAAAAGTGAAAATTACTTCTATCAAGTGATGATAAATGTTTCATACAAAGTTTTCAAGTCCACCCTCTACCTTGACTATGAATTATTAGTTTAGGAGTAGGGTAGGTTAAGTAAATATTAGATTAGTTTATTTTTGTAGATTTTTTTTTCATATAATTTTTATCTTTGAGTAATGTTAGTTTAATACATGTTGTTAAGGACACAAGAGGAGAAACTAAGAAATATTTCCACACAATAATTTCCACTAGCCAAATCCTAATCTATATACCCTATAGTCACATTAAACTAGTTTATAAAACTTTAATTCATTGTGAAATGTTTAAAATTTAGGAAATTTGGTAAAATTTTGACTATATATCAACATTATGTCTAATTATTTTGTGTTTTCAATATAATACTGAATTTTTGTTTCATAATTATCAAATGAATTAAGAATAGTCTATGTATTGAAAAAGTTTTGTGACTATACTCTATCACATTAAGCATTGCCTTGAGATTTATTAAATAGAAAAACAAAGATCACTTTTGAATTAATTTTTTAACAAACTCCTTTCACCTTCGCTATGTTGGTTCCCAACCCTTTAAGTAATAAAAAAAGAAAAGAAAAAAGGAAGAATATGAAATCTTAAAAAAAATCATAAGTTTCTCCTAAAAGGGTCATGGAAATATCCATCAAAGTTATAGACACATGGATAATAATGGAATAAGACTTATAGTGGATCTAGATGTATCTTTATCACAACTATAGACACCTAGCTTGTAGAGAGCAATGTTAAGGCCTTCCCCCCGAGCCATTCCCATAAAATTAATAAAAATCAAAATAAAATACCCTCTATAATTTTGATCATGTGATCAATCTTGATCTATGTCAAAAGCCTATAAATAAATAAATAAATCACTATATACACACATATAACTCCTCATAGATTTCAAGGTTTATTACATTGTTGATAATACAAAAGATAATTCTTAGGTTTTTTTTAAAACGTAATTTTTTCTTGCATAATTTATGATTTTATTTCAAAAATCAGCTATATTTTTTTAATTAATAACACAAATAGTGTTTTCCACACAAAAGTCATAATTTTTTTTGAACAACATGCCCCCAATATTTTGAAATGGATACCCCTTGGATTAAAACCATTTATATTAGAAAGTGCATGTTTATTGGGATTCGATTTGGAAAAATGAAATTTATTTCATTAATGTTTGAATTAAATATATTAATAATGTCTTTGATTCTTTTTTGACTTAAAGTGTTGTGTTTAAATGCCTTAGATGTAGACTCATATACTGAAATTGGAAGACTTCATTTATATACATTTATTCCTTTTATACTTTGGGATCAAATTTAAAAGAGGCCTTGATGAAACCATGTTCAAATAACTTTGATTATCAAATTCTCATTGAAATAGTTAATCTTAATTTGCCTTTTGGTATGTAAGTTCAAATAGTCATATGAATTCATGCTCAATCACATGCCACCATGTGAATTTGCACTTAGTCATGTAAGACCTCATTTTGCATAATACTTATCTTTGATAAGATGACTATGAAATTATGACTTATATGTCCTAATTATTGAATTATGTTATTAAGTCACATCTAGCTAAGGAATGTAAATATTATGAAGGATTATAATGTGTTGGGGACCATGAGAAATAACTATTATCAATCATGTTTTGGATTGCTTACTTATGAAAGTATGATGCTTAAATTTCATTTATGTAATGTTGATTTATGAAATTTGAATTGTCTATGAGATATATTTACCTAAATAATGTTGAATAATTAATAATTAACTTGTGATTTAGTAATTTCATGTGTATAAGGTAATGAAAACCTAATTAAATGAATGATTTTATTCCTTAGTATGTTATTTTCCTATAATTGATTGAGAGCCCTATTTTACTAAATTTGGTAGCTTCAACTATTAGGTTAGAGGAATTTGATGTGTGCATCGAGTGTGTAGGAATAGGAAAAGGGACAATAAAGGAAAGATACTATGTCAATCATGGTTATATCACTAAAATAACTTTAATCCTTCTTATACCCATGTTAAGTAATTGGTTGCTCAATTTGCCACCTAATAGATGTAGTGTTTGATTAGGGAGCTAGCCTTTAAACCTGGTTGGTGAAACTTGTTATCCCTTGACCTAAAGATCTTATAGTGAATGTCTAGTGCCTGATTGGTAGACCTTCTATTGATTTCCTTAGTAATAATATATAGTGGTAAAATAGGTAAGTCTTGAAAAGAACCACAAAATCCTATAAATCCACCATGCACCTTAATTAAATATGGAAAAGAATGTCCCTTAATGAGGCATGGGTTGGAAAGTAGTTGGTGGTTGGATGATTCTCAAATTTCTACTTTTAGGAGTCAAACTCCCTTACTTAAGGACTCTTGACAATTTAGAAAGAAGTTAGATTTAGCATAAGAGAAGGAGAAGCATCAAATAGGAATAATGAGTTAGGAGAGTCGAGTTTAGACAATTAGAGGATAGTGTGCAGTGGTTTGAAGGATTTTTTAATAACTTATGATTTATGTGGTTCATTTAGAATTTGAAATATTTTAATCTCTGCTATATCTTCTTACTTTCAAGATAATAAGACCACTTATATTGTTCTACTTATTTTATTATTTGCCCATGATTATGCATTGGTTTCCATATAGTGCTTGCCCACTTGATGTCCTTGGAGAGGTTGTTCCTCCTTAGTTTAATGAAATTATTTTGGTTCTTTGTTTATTCTCTTAATCAAAGGATAACAAGACCACTTGGTTTATTCTACTTATTTTATTGTCTTTCCATGATTTTGCATTGGCCACCATGTAGTTCTTTTCCCACTTTAGGGCCTTGGAGTGGTTGTGTTCCTCATTGCTTGAATTATATGTTTCAAATTCTTTATTAAAGGGTATTAATGTTGTGACATAATGCAATGGTTTTCTATGAGTAGTAAATTCATGGTGTAAGAATGTCAATCCCTCCTATGTTGGGAATGGTGGTATCATGTTTGACCCTCCTATGAATGTCACGATGGAATTTGTTAATCCCTCTTGTGATGATACACACTGATAGATTTATTAACCCTCTAATGACTATTGGATGGAAGTAATAGAGTGATCTATCCTCTTTTTACTCTAATATTTTGATGGACCTTATTATGTTGTGAAATATTGCTTTTTAGTTTTATATTTTAAATTACTTAATTTCAAATGGATGATCATTGAATGCTTTCTTGAATGATATTTTGGATTGGGAGTCTCTTTGTGTGAGAAATAAGAAGCATGATCATTCTATTGACTTAAGATACCCTTGTTTATATATCCACCCTTTCCTTTACCAAGTGATAAAAACATGCTAGGATTTGGGAGTCTCAAGCTCAAGGGTATCTAGAGCAGTAACTTGATGGTGACAAAAGGTTGGGTAATGTTCCTTCCTTTTAATGACCAATAAATGATTTGGGATTAGACATGGAACATCATTGAAGGATTTTTTGTTTTTCTATATTTGATCAAAATGAGAGATGTATCTCTCACTTATGTTAATAAATGGATGAATTTGATGTATTATTAATGCTTTAGCAGTCAACCTACTTATAATAAAATTACAAAAGGAAGAGTCTAAATAATATTTCAACTATAGAATAAGACATCTATTTCTATTTATTAAAACCTTAGTATCAATCTATGATGTAATTGTTTATGAATTCTTGATTTATAGTATCTTGGGAAGAGTCTATATGTATCAAAGTATTTAGCCTTTAAGGCACTTTAAAATGAAATAGATTGACAAATTGATTTCCTTGCTTAAATCCTTGTCATTATTGGTTGGTCTTTTAAGCATTGTGTATCTCTTTTTATCTATTTGTGAGGAGTTTAATGGAATTAAACTTATCTAAAATAAGTGGAACTTAGATAAATAACTATGATATTATTATTGGTAATAATAATTTAGCTTATTGAAATGAATTAAACATTGATGTTTTCTAGTATTATTATGTTAATCATGAATAAAGACTTGTGTTATATTTGTGTTGAACATCTTTTTTAAATGATTCATATCTAGGTATGACCATTTATATTAAAACACTTTGGAAGTAATTATTTTGTAAATAAAACTCTTTGGCCTTGTGGCTTATTTAATAAAAAATTGTGAGTATTTGATTAAATATTGTTGAGCACCATCTCTTTATTTTGTGTAGGTCTCTCGTTTAAATTTGTATGGTTTTATTACTAAATCAAGATTGTGAAAGGATGAGTTAAACACTATTGTTAAACTATGGACTGTTATTTATAATAATAATGGGAATGGCTCATTAAATCAACTGACATTATTGTGGATTGAAAGGATGTCTATAAAAGAATCCCTTAGGCTTCTATAGTTGAGTTTTTTACCTATTTTATGCCCTTACAACAACTAGGTAGTTTGATAAAACTAAGTTTTATTAAGCTTAGATCTTCTGTGTTGATATTTTTTACATTACAACCTTAGTTGGTTGAATATTTTTATGTCCTAGTTGATTTAGATTCAACCTCTTAGTCTACTTAATTATTTGAAGCTTCACACTTATGAGTTTGCAAAAAACCTAGCATATTTTTGAAAGAAGTCATCTTTTATGCTTTTTAGAAAATTAGTTATCAAAATTTTTACATGATTTAAATACTCATAACTTTTCATTCAAGTCTCATGGTCTTCAGCAAAATTGTTGTGACCTTGTCAAAAAAAACATCATGAACACAAGTTCTAAAGACTTGGGTCTTCAGAAAAAATATTTTAAATAATTGTTCCACAAGATTTTGGTCTTCGTAGGGTCTATGAAATCAATGTTTGTGAAATAAAATTTCATGAAAGACATAATCTTGCATATGAGTCTCATTCTTGAGTTTTCCTTAAGATTTTAACTTGGGTTTATTCTAATTTTTCCTTAGTTGAATATTTGATTTGACCTTTTTTTCATTTTTCCTTAGTTAATTTCATGACTTTTGATGAGTGGTTTAGAGGAAGCCACATGTCACCATCCTATGACTCAGGAGTGATGTCAACATGGTCTAAGGTATGGGCAGTGCCAGGATGATGAGCAAGTAAGATGTTACCATGTGGCATCATCCTAGTGAGCCACAATCTTATATTGGATCATACAGGGAGTAATACCTCCAATCCAATGGGATAACAAGATGTTCACACATGGACTCATCCTAGTAAGCCAAGAATTAGAGATATTCATAGAGATAGTGAAGTGTTTTAATAAGTATACCATCAAAAGATGCCAAGTGGGGGAACCTACAACATGAAGGCTTGAAGGGTTTAAGATATTGGGTTTAATACCTCTAATGCATCCATGTTCTACAAAACCATGGAATCTCAATCATCAAAGCTAGAGAGTTGGGTGATTAGAGATGGATTTGGTGTCCAATAATCATGACATTTGAAAATTCCACATTCCTTGAAACCTTAGTCTTGATAAGACCCAAGGTAGACACGTGGAACCTAATGATGTCAGTAATAATTGAGAATTATTTTGACAGTCATCTCCTCATCATTATCATAGTCACCTTTTTGTCACAAGCTCATGAAATAATTATGAGTGATATACAAACAAATTAGGACTGAGGGCTTCCAAATTATTGGCTTGCATTTTTTAATACTTAATGGTAGTTGAAATATTTGTATTTCATTCTGTGTGATTAAGGATTTAGGTATGTATCCATGTTCATAGGTGTTATGTTGGTATTATAATGTGTCATGCTTGTCTTTAAAGAAATAAATATGGGCATGAAAATTTTTAGGGGTTTAACTCAGTTATTCAATACACATTTCATGTTTCATGGTGTTGCATTAGATTTCACTTATTTTAAAGTTAGTAATCCATGTATCATGTTTCATCCTCTCATCTCTAGTTTTTGAATTTCACAAGAATCCAAGTTTTGAGCCTTCGAGTCAACTAGAGAATTTCACATGTCAATCACACATCTAGTCACACCTCATATCTTGATTTCATCGTATTCATAAGATTACTATTTATAAAGGTCTAAGTCATCAAATCATGTCACTTTTCCACATAACTTATATGCATAGATTCATATCTTACTAACAAAGCTAAAATTTATGACAATGTAACCCTATCATAATATCACCAGGTGTCAACATCTTATTTAGTCTCAACTTTAAAACCTTTCATTCAAAACATTTTAAATGTAGTATAACATTCTATATGAATGTGACCTAATAATAAACCATTGTGTGTCATGATAGCACATCTTTGCATAGACATGGTATAGTATACAGAGACATGATCCTATCCCATGATATCACTTGTCACAATTTCATATAATTGAAACATAACATTGTTCAAAATTAAATACATAGTGGGAAATTAGTTATGCCTTTGTGGGAATGTGATATAATAGGAAAGTGTCACTTATCATCATTAATCTTGTTCATAAGAAAAGGATCTATATTCAAATACTCAAATAAAATTTGAAACTATATAAAATGATTCAACATGGCACAAACATAAAAAATAAACCTAAACACTTTGCATGGAAATCAAGAAAAATATGAATCCTACACAAGCTACATCATGAAGGCACATGTCCAGCTTCATATATGACTAAGTTTATTCATTTATAAACTTAGACCTTGAACCACTCAAAGTAGGCCACATCACTCAAAAAACATAGATTTAATGATCATGCCATCATCACCGATCAAAATATTACAAGTTTATTGATAGTTAATTAATTTTTTTAGATTTCCCTAGTAACAAAAAGTTGAGTAGATGAGTTAGTTGCATGGATAAAACTCATCCTCATTTTTGAAGTAAAAGATAGAAATAAAGTCACAGTTATAAGGATTAAATGTGATGAAATTTTTCATGGCCAATCATGATCAAATTGGTCTAAATTTATACAAAGTGTGATTTTGAATGATCCAAGCATGGAGTTAATATGTTAGATTTATTTTAGATTTAAAGTTTGCTTTATTTGATTTAGGAGTTTTATTTTTTATCTACTTTTAGATTGTTTTAGATTTATTTTATCTTATTTTTTAATAAGGTAATCACATGAAATGTTTTTTTAAATAAAGAGATGACCAAAAAAAATTATAAATACATTTTGTTAAAATGATTTTATTCAGAGAAAGGTTTTTAGGAAATTTGAAAATCTATGAAATATTTACAAATTTTCAATGATATGGTTTTAATTTTCTTCTTTAACACCATTTCATATTAATGATATGTGTTTTTTAGCTTTAATTTATTATCATAGAGGTTTATTTTATTATTATGAGTAAGTTATATTGTGAATTTATTCTATTTTTCTCATTTTAGTGAGCTAATTTCTTATTTCTTTTGTTGTAGTTACATGTGTCAATTATTATTTTATGCAATGAATTTAATATTTATAAAATTATTATGGATGAATGTGAAATTTTTATTCTCATGATAAATTTATATTATAAATATATGATACTTAAATTTATTCATAATTTATTGGTCCTTATATTATTGATCCATGTTAATTCATATTTGAGTGAAATCTAAATTTGATTAATTCTAGTTATTTTTCATTAAATCTCAAAAATTGTTACTTAAGTGAAATAATTACTTAATTTAAATCTAAAACCTTATTTTATTTCCTAACCTTCCCTCTTTTTTCATTTTTATGGTATATGATTACTATAATATAATATCATTTTAAATATCCATTCTTGAGTATTGATTTGATCACTTGGGTGAACTTTCCATGAAGGTATATAAGTCACATGATGTTATTCCACCATGTGGTTATCTATAAAAATGAATACCTAAAACCCATGCCTTAGAGTAGGTAACCATTGATCTTAAAATGAGAGGGTAAAAACCAATTATCTATTAGATTGGGTACACAAACTTGCATCAATAACGGGCATCACATATATAAATAAAGGTGTAGGTATAAGAATATTAGTAATAGTAGTGATCTAGACAACTATGGTGGAATTAGTACCTCAAAAATGTTGATGGATATAATTTAAGGTATAATATTGTTCCTCATATGTACTAGCTTGAGAAAATATATTATGTTTGTCTCTTGATACATATAATAATGAATCATGAATTTATGGGTTTAAGGAAATAAATTGAGTTAGTTTCCTCTCATCAATGTCATCAAAGCTATTAGAAAAATATACGTAATCATGTCCTTGATTATAATTAATATTAATCATTTAATTGTTCATGAACATTTTTCATATTTGATATTCACAATAATTCAATCAATAATATGCATAACAATTATTTTGGGATCCAACATAATCTTTGGACATTTGGTGGGAGTAGGGGGAATAAAGGGGTCATACATTCCCTTTGGCACCTAGTGGTAATAGGAATCAATTTGGATTGGTGGTTGCAAAAATATAAGCTAAGGAAGGCTAAGAGTTGTTCATTATTAATTTTAGTCTTATTGATGTGCAAAGATTTGATCCATGAAATTATATAGTTATTACATAGTTTTCATATCAAAGAAATAAAATATTGTAAGATCACAATCATATCTTGAGTTGAAAAATAGAGACTAAGTTCATCCATTATATCCATGTGTAAATTGAACACAAAGTAAAATCATAAATCATGTCTAAAAGACATAATTATTATAGAAAGTTGAAACCCTAGAAATAAGGATGAAACCCTATGAGAAATTTAGGGTTTGGAAATATTCAATAAGGGTGAAAATTATCAACTATGTGAATTTCTTAATTAATATTGAACCTTAAGATGAAAGAGGGATCCTAGGTTAGGCTCATGAATCAACCTTTGTAGATGAAATTTTAGATTCAATCTGTAACCTTTAATACCATCAATGCCATGTTTTTAAGTGCAAACTTGTAATAGTGTGTGAACATGGAGAATTTTCATGCCCATAATTTTATACCATCAATTCCAACATGATATAGAATTCTATACATATATATCTCATTTGTCCAAATATGAAAAAATATGAAAGTCTGTAAATTTTATTTCTGTAAAAATATGTCCATATGCTTCAAATCTATTCCAATATTCAAACATTCATTCCATATTTTGAACCAAACTAATATTCTAAACTAATATAAACTATATAAATCATGTATTATTTTATAAAATCTATTTTTTTTGTTAAATGGAGTCTTATATCTTTATGACAATCCCACTAATATGCCCTCTTTGAAATGAGGGATGTAGCCTACGAATTTGTCACAACCCCACAAATCAACCTACAAACATTAAAAAATTTTGGAGTCATGATCATAATTTCCAAAGCCTCCCTATGTAACAATATTAAGGTTTACACACTTCTAATTTACATGATTAATGTTAAGTTCCATAAACAGCCTTATGGTTATATATTTCTATTCATAGTTAATTAACTTAACTTTATGAGAATTTCACGTCTAAAATATAATAAATATAGTAGCATAATTCTCATAACAAAAATATATTTGTATGTTAAATATTCAAAGTGAAGTCATAAAACCAATGTTTAATTGGGTTAATCAATATTTAATGGTCAATATATTCCCTACACTATGTTTTTAATACCTAGACATTCATAATGAGGTCAAATAATATAAGTTATGATGACTAATTAAACATAAATTTACTTATTTAGTATTGATTTTCATACTTATGAGAGATTAATTGATCATAATTATTCCATTTTTAACAAAACAATCTCAAAACAATGATAGAGAACATTGCTAGAAATAATATTCAAGCCTATAGTCCCTTGTGGATGTATTAGCCCATAAGATCAATTTTCCATCCAAGTTTATCATATATTACACTATTTATGACCTATTCATATCCAAATTTCACTAAATAATCAATCATACTATGTTTTAGGTTGCACTTCCTTAATAAAAGCATCTTAAGAAATATTAGGGTTTCTTTAAAATATTTCCTTTAAACATTTACTTATGGTAATACCAAGTACTATATTCCATCAATACTACTTCATTGAACCAAATAAAGTACCTTAGATAATTATTAAATAATACAAAACATTATTTGATCCTTGATCTCATTTTTTGTTCATAATTCAAGTAATTTGATGTATAAAACAAATAAGGAGTAATCACATCCCTCATTTTTAAAATTCATAGTCATACATATGAATTTATTGGTATTTTCACCCCTTAATCTCTTATTATATTAAAGAGACACAAAGTGGTCCACTCATGAATTATATTGATCATAGACTACCTTGGAGATAGTTCCACATTGGTCCCTCACTAACAAGCATATTTTTCAACAATAATCTTCTTTAATAAGGAAATTGAGTGAAAATTAATTTAATAAATAATTCATATTTTATACCACTATAACATGTCTTTTAAGACTCATTAAATATTCAATAATGATTTAATTGCATAATATACTTATTAACTCAATTATAAGGTAATTGTGACCAAATAATAAGTTCTTTTACTAATAGTTTAACTAAAATAACAATTCAACAAATGACTAACATACATTGATAACTTTAAATAATAAGTAACACATGACATCTAGTATAATTCATAATGATAAGAACCTTATGAATTCAAAATCAAGGAAACACATCTTGAAACGATGTAAGGAAACATGATTTGTACATCATAAACTAGAACTTGGACAACATACAAATGTGCCATATTTATTCCACTAATTAAACATTACTTAATTTATTGTTAGAGTAAGTCAAATTAAATATCTAAATATGAATTTGAATAAACAAGATAAACTTTTTAAATATTCCAAACATTTTGTCAAGAACTAGTTCAAAACATATAACAACTCTCACATGGTCTTCAAGTGAAAACTCAACACACTCTACAATGTTATTCAATTACTCCATAATTTACAATAGTAAGACAGAATGCACGTGCATAATTTTATCCACCTCAACAACATAAAATTTTCATATTTCCATATTTACTTCATGAATTATGAGTGCAAGTCTAAGATCTTAAAAAATAGGTATTCATGATATCTAATTCAATAAATACCAACAATCCACTTCATTATTTCAACAATGTAATGCAAATGAGGTTTTGTAGTGTGGCTAGGATAGAACCAATAATTACAAACATACTAAATACAAGTGTTTATGCTTTAACATCTATCCATGTCAAGGAAACAACCAATATACACTATGCTTCAATAATTTTTACATAATCAATCATATTCAAACTCATACATAATAGTTTTAAACTCCTACACCAGGCATACAATAACAATGACCACACTAATGTCACTTTAAACTCAAAAAAGTGTGCTAAAAGAATTAAACTTAAACTTAACATCATTCTCCAAAAAATAATGCAAGTTTTCAATCTCTATAGTCATTTCTTCAACCTTTCTCAAAATGATACAATAAATTACCAAATCAAGACAAACATAGCCTTATTTATACATAGTCATTTTCATGAATAAATATTAGAAAAATCAATAGGCCATTTGACTAATATAACCTTATACATCTATTATATCACTAAATGCTAACTCTCAACAAGGTTAAGCCAATTTTGCCTACATATTCAACACAAAATCTACTAAAAATTATCGATTACATTATGAAGTCATATAGTATGATTTAAGGGGCATGATAATAATCAAAAATATATATATCATTATGTCATTCTTATATAATGTTAAAAAATTACAATAGAATCTTAATAAGATCGTAGATCTAAATTTTAATGACATTTTCCAACAACATATAAGCTATAATGCCATGCAAATTCTAAGCTATTAGACATCACCAAAATACTAACCACAATATTTCCTTGAGTAATGTCAACAAGGAACCAAATAATCCAAACATTCATGTAGACTTAATATAATCTAATAGTGCTTTAAATAGTTGATTTATCACATGGATCATATATAAATTCATATAATAAATATTTAACACCATGAATCTCAATTTACTACTAGGGCTCCATAGTAAACAGACATTAATTATTATAAAAAACCAATGTAATTCTTCATGAATATTTAACAACCCAAGCCTAGAGTTATCGAGTGAATGAAACATATGGATTCAGTTATAAATGATTTCAACCTTTTCATATTACCTTAAATAGTTAATTACAAAATAATTTCATGTTCATATGTACATGCAGATGTATTAAAAATAATATTATATAATAATGGTGATGTTATCTTGGCTTCATTACTAATAATAGCTAAAATAGAGTTATTGCCAATAGTGGCCAAAACACTAAAACCTCCATCCAATATCTTTATGAAATAAAAGTATCTATTTATTTCAAAAACATAGATTGTATTAGTACCTCCAAATGACATTGGCACATGAAGAGTTATTCCATAGTCAAGAATGAAGCTTTCACATATTAAGCCTCCAAAAATATACAAAAATAATGTGAAACCTAAGCCCAGTCATTTAGTGGTAGCCTACCCATCCCAGCCATCACTCTAAGGATGGATTAGGTCACTAAATAATGGCTCAACATCATAAAATCAAATGAGAAAAACAAGGGTTTAGAGAGATATATTCCACCACTACAGAGTTTCTCACAAGATTAAAACACAATAAAAACCCAGAAGATAAAGCAATATTACAATAAGTTTCCAACTAAATACCCATGTCAAATAACATGATGCTAAATCAAATGAAACATTCTTCAATAGAGTGATAAATTAAATGAAACATTCTTCCAAACATCATCACATTCACTTCTCTAACATGCCATCAAAGATAAATATCCATTCAAGGCAACAAACCCATCAAGGTTTTCTAGGAAGCAACCACAAAATTCATTCAATAAATATTCAGTTTGACCTAACTTAATATGGAAAATATGTGATTGAAACCACTTACAAAGTGATGAGGAGTTTCTATATAGAAGTAAAAACCTTTCCTACAACTTATTCATCTACCTTGGGCTTTAAAAAATAATCACATTGGAAACTATACCAGAATAGAACCAAAACAAATGAAAGAACTTGTAAAAATAATGTAATCCTTGCTATTGCCTTTGCTCTTTCATTTATTTTCATTTTTCCACACTTTTTTGTTATCTCCAATCAAATTTTCCTCTCTTCATATTAAACCATGGCATTTTTAACTTCTACCATTTTGTTCTCATAAATAAACTCCATTAATGGTACTCAAGCAACCTCCATGTTTCTCATGGATTCCATAACAAACCCTACCATTATCGCTCTTTCTTGATAACTTCCTAGCCAACAATAAAAGAAAAAAAAAATACATCT
This sequence comes from Torreya grandis, assembly GCA_037957365.1. NCBI lineage: Eukaryota > Viridiplantae > Streptophyta > Pinopsida > Cupressales > Taxaceae > Torreya > Torreya grandis. The sequence continues at coordinate 1,615,749 of JARHVA010001714.1, forward strand.
AAATTATCTTCAAAATACATGCAACACTCAAAAACCTTAATCTCATGGTTAGGTCATCAACATTGAATGTCAACCAACAATGATGTATTATGGTCAAGTGATCCCTTTTACCAATCTTGATTTTTCCTAAGTCAAAAATACTTCCAAAACATGATAATCATTAATTTTTAATTAATTAAAACATAGGTATATTTCAACCTTATGTCCTTGTGGAATCATCAAACCAAGACACATTCAATAAATCTTGTATGGCATGACCCTAGAGATATGATAGGGCTAAGGTTTGAAATTGATTCACCACCAAAAGGTAATAAAATATTTTTAAACTTTTAATTATTTAATGTTTAAACCTAATTAAATAATAAAAATTTAGTTTATTTACTTATAGTCTTTTCAAGTAATAATAAATAACAATATGAACATAACAAGCATAATTAACTCTATGTCAATGACAACATCCATAGGTAATCAAAATAAATGTGCATAATATTGGTTATTCATAACACAAAGCAATTCAAAAATACATGGTGGATTGAATAGAACTCTCATTTTTACCTCTATTCCCATATACCTATATGAAGTCAGTGTGTCTATCTGGTGGCATATTCTAGACCCTATCTTAGGTCATCTCACATAGCTATTACCTACAGTTGTCAAAGGACATCAGTAATACTAGTTCAAAAAACAACTAAAAATAATAACTAATGAACAAAAGTATAGTTGTCTACATATATAAATGAAATATCATAAAGCATGAAATGAACTTTGACCAAAACTAATATTAATGTTTTTTGAATATTCTTAAAATTTCTCAACAAATCAATACAATAAAACACATATTATTACATGTTTGGGTGGGATATAATAGAATTACTCATCTCAAAAGAAAAGAGTTAGTTGCATCATGTTATATATAAATATGTAATAATTTAAAGTTGTGTGATAACATGTGGATAGTAAGTCATCATAGTAATTAATAGATTGTCAAATCTTATATGAAAGATGCTATGTAATACATACGAGTATCATGTCAAGATGGATATAGTATTTATGCATGCAATAATAACCACCAATAATATAAGCTTTGAATAATAATTATGCATGAAGGATGCATGATATGAATCATGGAACCACACACAAATAATAAGGTGCATGATATGGATCATTACACAATAAACTCAAAAAAATCATGGGACAATCCTAAATTTATGCACTCATAAGCACACAATCTCATGGCCATGAAGTACATAATAAAATAACTACAATAGCATTCAATTTCACATAAAGCCAAGTATTGCACATAATTAAAAATCATATGTCACACAAAAAGGCAAGTGGTCCAAATAAAAATTCATGTAATGAAAACTCAATGAAGTAAAGTACCAAAACAAGGCAAGATCCCAAATAAAGAGTCATGTAATTAAAGCTCAATCAAGATAATTAGTAAAATAAGGTGAGGGCCTAAATAAATAGGTATACAATAATACACTCAATTTAAAAAATAAATTTGAAAATGCAAGGGCCCAAACATAAGAAATTAACCACTCCCAAATCTCTCATAAAAAAAATATTAAATACAAATATTATTTTATATTTTTTCATGGTATACTTAATATTTATTTTTATAAGTTTCAATAATAATTACCAATCAGAAAATATTTCTAGAGACCACATCTTAACTCAAGCATTAAATTTGAGTATGTGATATTCAATGATAAGTCATTTACTTTTTGAAAAATAACCCTTCATTTTTAAAATAATATAGATTAAAAAAAATTTAAAAACATAACAATTCGTAAACAAAACAAAACTAGAATTAAAAAATGTTACCCATAATAGTGCACACCAAAATATTAGAACCAATGCATATTTTTAGACTCACAATAATAAACCAAGGTATGTCGCAGCATTTTTTATTTTATTTTATAATGAAAATTTTGATTTTGAAAATATCTATATTTTTTTAATTATTTTTGGCTCAATATAGATTTTCACAGCAATAAATTGATCAATGTTATTTGTATTCTAGGTATTTTTCCTCATTATTTTATTTTTTAATATGTTTCATTTTATGATTTTTAATAAAATATGAATATTTTGATAGACTCAACATTCATTTCTAACCATTTTTTTTTATATGTATTTTTACAACACTATTTAACTCTTTCCAGTAGATCAATTAAATATCATTTGTTATTTAGGTATTTTTATTTAGTTTGATATTCTTTTTTGTTCATTTTTATTTGGGAAAAAATGAACAATGAGTGTATATTTTACCTAATATTTAATGTAATATTCTTAGAATATTTGTGATTCATCATGGGTATAGAATGTTATGTCAGTAATTTTGATATATTTAAAGGTACTAATATTGTATATGATTCTAGTCTCTGGAAGTTTTATCAAAAGAAAAATAAATCATAGAAATTTCACATTTTTGTTAAATCTACAACAGCCAAATAATCACCATATGTGTTATAGTGAGATTGAATATGATGCTAACTTTTCTATATATCTTCATTGATAAAATAAGTCAAGAATCTCATTGGTATACCATAAAGATTCCTTTGAAAATAACATTGCATTTTTCTCTAATGATGCTTTAAAACATGAATGAAATAATAAACCCATGTTATACCATAAGCATGCTCTTCCAAACATTTATTATGTAAAAGGATTTGTATCAAAATTTGATATTACTTATGTTCCTAAATATGGTGAATATGGTACACATTATATAGTTATCCATAGATCTATTCATGATTGTCACATAGGAAACCTTGAATTGACATAATTGTATTATTCTGATGATGATCCTAACCTTTACATCCTTGGTATGAATGATTCATGTATGAATAGTATTCAAAATCAATTTATGGTGCATAATTCAAATGAAGAGGGAAAGATTGTGTTACACCATCCCTCATAATTTGAAACTAAATTTCTATTGAATTTGATTGATTTGGAAGAAATTGATGATAAAGTAAATAATAATGTTGAATTAATTAAGGGTACTACATGGGATCCAAATTAGATGTTCACCTATTGGAAAAAATAGGTTATTTTTTAAATTTTGATATAAATAAATTCATTATTTTAGAGGGGCTTGTGATACCAAACTCAACTCCAACCACTTTTACCATAAAGTTGAGCATGTATGTTGACACTTATTACAAAAAATTCTCTGGTTTATCTAAATAAGCCTCATTAAAAACTCCATATCCTATAAAAATTTTGTAGTGTTTAGTAGTTGTTTCCATTATAGAAACATTTTTTTGGGTAAGAGTTTTTTTGGAGTCACAAAAACATTATTGGTAGAGGTCACAGATTTCTTAAAGGTATTAATTTACATTTGCATGAGGTATTTTATAGAAAATAAGGGTTATTGATACCACCTAAAATCATTGATGGTATGATCTTGTGTTTACTTTATGTTATATTTCATTTTGTATTTCAAAATTTCTGATTTATGATTGAGTTTTATGTAATATTCATATCAATGATTTTTTTAAGTTATGTGCATTTTTTTTGGGTGCATGCTTTGTTGATGTTTTTTATTATTAGCTATATTATAAGGTGGGGTCTAACTATTTGGTTTATAAAAACATTATTTCTCCTTTATTTTACTACCATTAATGAAAATCACATTTTTTTTAAATTTCTTGCATTGAAATATGATGATGACATCATCACTACTAGATTAATTGCCTCTCTAGAATATAGTATACATAATTCAATACTTTCATACCTCTAAGTCTTTAAAACCTCATTAAATGCATTATAAAAATATTCATCTTTCATCAAATAAAGTTTTCAACCACCTTAGATGGCACAACATGATTCACAATAAATATTTTGTGGAAATTAACCGGTTGAAATGAAAGCTTCATGGTTACTTATGAACTTATTACAATGCATTATGTGCCACCTAGTATTTATAAGTGTAATAACTCATTTTATTTTAGTTTATAAGGTTATGAAAATTTGAATGAATTGGATTTATATACATGTCCAATATTCCCTGATATATTTTATGTCACTTCATGTTTCATGATCAGAACCAACCTCCTAAAAAGTGGTGTGTGGTACCAACATTCATATTTCAATATATTCATAAGAGTATATGATATTTTTTTATTTTTTATAATTATTTGTATGTGCACCAATAGGACATTACCTATATTCATTATGGGCTAGGCATGAGAACTGGTACCCCCCATTTACAGTTGTAATGAAATTATTTATTACCAAACAAATTCATACACAATTTTTATTCTAAACTATTTTTTACAATAAATAGAGCTCATTAAAATATTTATTTTTTAATAATATTTTATATAAATCTATCTTAATATATCATTTTTATGAAATATAATGTTTTTTATTAAATATTTGATGACTTTAGTTGTATATAAGTTTGTTTAAATGTATATTTATTGATTTTGCAAATAAGTTTTTGGATATCATTTTTGTAAGTATGTTTTGATAACATTGGAAAAGATAATATTTTTTTAATTATAATTATTTTAAATAAATGTAATCTATGTAGATCTAAACAAAGTATTGTGTCATGATTTCAAATATTTGGGTACATCATCTCATTACTAAATACTTAAATTAAGCAACCTTAAATATACATTTTCACAATAATCATGACTAAAAACTAGATAATATATGTATATACATATTTTCCAAATACAAAATGTTTTCCATTCATGATTCATAAAAACTAACTCAGCCTCAAAATGAATCATAATAGTAATAGGATTGTGTCATTTACAAAGAATTACAATCGAGATGACATTAAGATATATAAAAATCCCCCATAAATGTGTGAATGATTCCCCTTATACCATAATTTATTGACCTTAAATTCCGTGATGGCTTCCTTCACTATAGTGCATAACCCCCATTACATGCATGTTAGGAATATTTTCCAGCGATTCCATTTTTTGTAATTTTTTTGGCACCTCTATTTATTTTGCTTTTAAATCATTAATTTTTTTATATAAATGTTGCACTTGAAAATCACGTATGTAAATATTAATGGATGAATCATTTAAATATTTCAACATTTTCTTTAACACTACATCCCTTTCTTGGATTTTTTATTCAAACTTTTTTATCTTTTTTGTTCTTTTCTACAATAAATATTTCCAATCCATTTATATTTTAGTATTTTTCTATAATAAATTCATCCATACATGCCATTGAGTTGTTAATATTCAATTCCATGTCTGAAAATATTTTTTTCCAAGACATAATACTTATTTTCATATACCTTCCTATGTATGATATCATTAGCCATATAAGTTACACTTTCCTCCAACTCAATTATTTTTTTATTGTAGCTTAATTTGTGATTGCATAATATAGATTCCAAACTTTTAGCATGAATTTAATTTTTTTCTAGAAAATTATTGAGAATAATTTTCTTCTCCTTTTAATTTTAATTGTGCCTACAATTTAACTCTATTTTCCTCAAATTCAATCAATTTTTCTTGTATGTCTAATATAATATTGTCTTTTTCTTCAATATATTTTCTAAGATATAATTTTTATGAGTCTTATAGCTCTTATTCACCCTAAGACCACTTAATATGATCTCTAATTCTTCAAAACTTTCACTTGGCCCTTCCCTAATTTTTTTTCATGATCTATTAAAAATTTACATGGCACAAAGGTGTATTATCTCCTCATAGTTTTTTTTCCATCCCCTCATGTTTTTTTTATGTATAAAGGAAAGTAGTTCACATAATTTAATTTTTGATATATTTTTTAATAATACCTAGTTCTAAAATAACATTTGTATAAAATACACCAAGATGTTTGTTTTGAAAAACATATCTTCTTACCATATCAACAATTAGACACCATGGATAGCATAATTTTCCACTAAAACATCCTTGAGATAGTGTTATTCCATTTGCTTCCTTATTGGTATCAAATACCTTATAAATTACCTAAGTGAATTGATTTTTCCTAACCCTCTTAAAATTTATGCATAGATTGTCCTTGTTTTTGGATAATTATAAAAGTTCAACAATGTTGTCTATAGACATTATAATGTATAAAAGTTCAACAATGTTGTCTATAGACATTATAATGGTGAATCCTTCCACCTTTGTCTTTCAATATATAGAATCCTCCTTTCCAACAAGGATGTATTTTTATATAAATTGATGCATCTCATTTTCATTCAAATCCATAAACATCATGAAAAATTTATATAAACCAACCCTAATTAACAATTCCTTTATTTATTTGGAACTATGAATTGGTTCCCTGTCATATTCTTTCTTTCTAATTGGGAGAAACCTTATTTACCTTTTCCTAGTGTGTATTTCATTCATATAATACATTATTAGGGTGATTTAATCCACCTTATTATTATTTCCATTATGTCTTCTTTATGATTATATTATTTGCACAAAAAATAATAATTTTGGTCTCATGTTAATATGTTAGATGTTTACCTCATAGCTCAACATTCATATTAATAGTATCTTCATGTCAAAAGGTAAATTAATATGTGATTTAAATTAGAATATAATTTTTCATTATTTGGTTGGATAATATTTACTCACGCATGATTTAACTTATGTATTATACTTACATCAATAGGATTGAATGTATCAAACCATAATTTATATTTGCATAGTGGATAATACTATAAATTTTTGTAGTAGGTAAATACATGTTGTGATATAAAAGTTTTAGTGAAATATAATATTCACCAATATGTGAATTAATAATTATTATATCACAATATGTGTTCTCCTAGCATTGAATACATTTTTTGGTATCATACATTCAAGCCTACTAGTGTATGACATATGTAATTGAAATCATTTCAAAACTAATTTTATATTTATTATTTTTGAGTCAAATACTAACATGTGTTTAATTAATAAATTATTAATCCTTAATCATAATGAATGATTACATAATTATTTATTCCTAAGATAAAAACCTTTAGCTTAGTAGGTCATTGTCATTGTTAAGTTCTAAAAAATTAGGAAAAAAGGTATTGTAGCCATTTTCAAACTAAAAAAAAGTATTGTAGACATTGTAAATTTTAAGGAAGCCATTTCAGTCACATATTAATTCACACTGAATAAATAGGAAACCAAAGAAGCAAATGAAACCAATGGGAGACAAATAAATCATGAAAAATTCATGGGACATGCAAATTAAATTTGCTCATCAAGAGAAGAAGTTGTAAATATCATGAAAATGGTAATATTTATATATGTTTTAGATTTATACTTCATTTTCCCCTGATTAGATTAAATACCCTAAACTTTATGTTGAAACTAATTATTGGGTTTCCCAACTTATGTTCATGTTGTTTTTTCATCCTTGATGATAAGCAACTAAAGTTGATGGTATAAAACCACCTAATGGATCATGATACTATAAAATATGAAGGTATTACTTTATATCTTACCTATTTTTTAAGTAAGGTATTTGGTTTACCTAGTAAACAATACAAGGTTATGAAGATCTATGTGAGTGCCACTGCTAGGGGAAAAATTAAGGAAAAAGATTTTTTATTTTACCTGATGAAATTAATAGAGATAAAAAGTATAGTATTGAGTATTTAAAAAATTATATGGTAAAATGATATTTTGTGTTTACACTTTATAGATTATTTGTGATAGAAAAGAATACAAAAATGTCAATGTGGTTACTTATATTTGTTAGATTTATGAAATGGTAATGGTTAAACTTAGAATCATATGTGTATACAATATTCATTCAACAATTGCATATAATTTATCACCAAGTTTATGTAATGGGAAAAATTAAGGAAAAAGATTTTTTATTTTACCTAATGAAATTAATAGAGATAAAAAGTACAGTATTGAGTATTTAAAAAATTATATGGTAAAATGATATTTTGTGTTTACACTTTATAGATTATTTGTGATAGAAAAGAATACAAAAATTTCAATGTGGTTACTTATATTTGTTAGATTTATGAAATGGTAATGGTTAAAATTAGAATCATATGTGTATACAATATTCATTCAACAATTTCATATAATTTATCACCAAGTTTATGTAATATTTAATTGTTCACTTTATGCAATGGTATTAAACTATTTTCTTGAATATGAATTGATGGAGAGAGAAACCCCTAGACACCCTTCCATGTTCAAGCTAAATTAAAATGTTGGTATGCTACATAAAAAGAGTTGAATAAAATTATTGAAGAAATAAATGTGAGAAGAGTAAATAGGAATGTCATTGTTATTGTAGATGATAAAGGTGAAATTTCACCTAATAACCCATTGATATATCAGTAGAGGGGGGGAATTTTTGAAAATAAATATAAATGTAGTTCTATATGATGAATATTTAGGTGATGAAGATGAGGCTAATGTTAAGGGAAAAAATAAAATGAATCAATTTACTTTGATGATTAACTGGAGGTAGATTTTCCCACACATTTTTTATGTTTCTTTGGAGAAGTAAAGTATATTCATGGACATTTTAAGATTCCATAAGGATAAATTATTAGTGGAGATGAAAATCTTAATCATGATTACCTACATGATTTATGTGGCTTTTCCTTTTTTGATTTACCAAAGGATATCAATGTTCCTACCTAAATAATGCACACAAGGCAAAGATAAGATTATTTACTAGAAAATAGATCCAATTATAATGAATCAATCTGGAGGGAAATAACACATTAATTTAGGGACTAATGAATAGCATGATTTGTAGGCACTAAACCCTTCTATTCTTGAAAATAGAATTTTTATTAAGTCTGAGTATTTAAATATTGACATTGATGTTGGCCATAGCCCAGATTTGATGGAAATATATATAGAAGAAATGGTTAATGGTGGATTAAGGTTAAAACATGTCATTCATGATTACAACATTGAACATGGGAAAATAAAAGTTTTTAATTGTTATTTTATTTTTGTAAATGTTAAATCCATATTTTATATGATAAACTAGTCTTATACACTTGATAAATATCACTCATGGCTCAACCCTTCAGTTTAGTATTTTTATGTTTCCACAAGGCTCATGTTCACCATCTCATTGTGCCTAAACACTTATCCTAAAGTTTTAACCTAATATTATAATTATCTATATCACTTTTATCACATGGTATGCTTAAAATTTGATATGTATCTTACACTTCTAGTTACAAATATTTAGCAACACTCTATACTCCACTACCATCCAGGTTAGGATACTAGCATCAACACTAGTGTCCCAAATCTAATGCAAGTGTCTATACCTTACAAAATCTCAAATTTTCAAATACTTCAACATTTATAAGTTGGAATATAATATTATTTTAACCCTCACATAAGATCGTTTCAAAAGGTGTGGTATAAATACAATATAAATCCCACTCATTATTTCATCTACAAATTAACCAAGTAAGCATCTATCAAACTCACTTAATCATTCTCATAACTAAGTTTTATTTCCCTATTCTTTCCTATTTCCAAATTAGTTATAGGATTAGTCTTATTAAAAGTATAAATAATTAAAATAGCATTCCATGAGTATTATTTATTAAGTTAAATGATATATCACTACATATACTCATAGATATCATATTACACCATTGTTCACACACAATCCTATATAAAGATGGGAACTACATCAGTTTGATGCCCTCTTTTAAGTATTGGATATGTAGGTAGTGTTCACTAATAGATGGTTCTTTTAGGTTAAATCAACTTAAATTGAGCCTAATAACCCCTATTTTTAAATGTGGCATGTCCTAATTATAGGACATGGGGTTTTGAGCTACATAGTGATATCCAGAACTTATGTACATAATCTAAATAGACAATCTACAAGGTAACGGTTAACCCTAATAGGTGTAGGTGAAATTTATATAAAAAGACATGTATTTCATATAATATAGAAGCATCGGTTTTTAGATAGAAATGTCAATGCTAGTGTTCCAATTTTGATAATAGTGTTTAGGCTAATAGAGAGTTGATTTCCATATCTAATAAATCATTGTTAAACATCATCCTAACTATTTATGCACCTATATTTCCTATATCAACTCATGCATTATTCAATAATATAAATATTATTTTTTCTTCATCTTTAATAAATCAAATTACCATTTGGAATTTTTCTATATTTAGCATACTTCCATAATTCAATAATGTATCAAAATATATTATGATTCTAAATTATTTAATTATCCTACTTATAGAATAGTTTATTCCTTGGTTTTTTAGGTTATTATTTGTACCATTATTTCCAAAAAGGATTAATCATTTTGTGAACCTAACCTTTGAGTCTTATTATGCAACCCTAGCGTGCCCTATGGTTTTAAACTTCTAAGGTTTCAAATTACTACATTTACTTTCTAGATCTAATTTTTATGGCATATTATAGGTGATGCTTGGTCTCCTCATTTCCCTATCCTTTGTGTTCTTTCTCTTGGATATTGTCAATGCTTTTGTTTCTTTTATTTCACTTTCTCTTAATTTAATTGTCATGTATGATATAGATATTTTTTATGATTATGATGTAGTAACTATCCAACTATCTACACAAGTTTTATTAATGAATTTTTTTGTCAAACTAAATAAGACATGGTAAAAAGAGAAAACATATCTTCAATATTTGATAATGCCTCCTATTCCCCAAAAGGGTGATATATATTTTCCCTCTAATGAGATCCATGCTATCACTACTTGAAGTGGTAAGGCAACCCATACTATAGCTCCAAAATAAGGGAACTAACATACCCTTCCTCAAACCCCTCCACCTCCCACATCCTCTTTAGATAGGGTTATATTCATATTCAATATGAATTACCTAGGGTTTATGTTTGTGAAGTCTTTAAGGATCAAATTTTCACTGTGACAAGGTCAATAAAAGAGTTAAAAAAGAAAATTAAATAATTGGATTCAAATATCATATCATGGGAAAATAATAGCACATAATATGGTAGTATTAATCATGTGTTTATATCCTCACCTGTAATGTTTGTGACTAATAAGACTTCACATCAATATTGGAGGCCAAAATATAATAAATCTACCACTAGTGATTCAAAAAGTGAACAAAATTCTACTAAAAACTCAATTAAAATTATAAGATAAATGTTTTGAAATAGAGTGATCAAATTACCTCATATACAACCTCTTAGGACATCAAAATACTATTGTTCATACCATAGAATGCATGGGCATCTTATATATGATTATTTAATTTTGAATAACAAAATTAAAATTAAAATTGATAGTAGTGATCCTATAATATATAATTCAATCAAGCATTAGACTCACCTTATGAGTGCATCTCATAAAGCATAAGTGCAAAAAGAAAAAATATGGATACCAAAAGATAGGTCAAAGCAAAAATAATTTTAAATGCAAAAATTAGAGCAAGAAAGTATTCAAAATGAAAATCTAGAGAAAGCAAAATTACAAAAGGCACAACATGAAAAGGAACAAGTAAAATATCAATGTATTGCAAAGGCATTGTTACAAAAAGAGTAATTAGAAAATCAAACTCAACATAAGCAAAAAAAATGCTTAAAATACGATTTCTAACAAAAAAATTCAAAAATTAAAAGACACTTAAAAAGTCTAAAGTTTAAAATATGGCTAAAAATGGGTAAAGTAAAAGTCTTTCATCATATCATGACCCTTTAATTATCACTACTCATATATATGGCAATAAATTTATAGATATCAAGGTTATGGACTATCAACATACAAATTTTGTTCTACCATTTCTTAACTCTCTTATAAATAAGTATTAACAAATAGATAAAAAAACACAATTTTAAAAAGTGTGGGATCAATTCAATTAAGAATTTCATTTGCTTCAAAATTATGTTCTCTTACTTTTCATGTTATTTATAATTTAAATGTATACAATGTTATGCATAAACAATCATGGTTACACTCAATAGGAGAAATGATTGATAAAAACAAAAGTTTCATATCATTTTATCATGAAGGCATCATTAAATACTTTTCCAAAAAGGAACATATTTATAAAAATACCACATAAATGAAAATATATCTCAAGCTAAGATAACAAGTACAATCTTAAAAAAATAACATGATACGCTTTCTAATTCTAGTATGCACACATATGGCACATTTATTTCAAGAAATGTTATTATTTTACCATTACTTACATATTTTTATCCTCATCTTGAGATCATTGGATATCTTGTGAGTTTTCACACATTATAAAATACAAAAACATTCAAATAAATTAAAAACACTTATCATTTACATGCTCACTAGCTTTTGCATATTTGTTTATTTTATGTTAGTAGATGGCATATTATTTTATATAAACACATGTTTCATGGGTACTTGAGTGTGATATATGCATACACTAGATCCATGATACATGCACATATATATATGATGGACATTTCCTTTACCCACATAACACACTACATTTGGGGCATCTACTTTTTTTGAACATTATTGAAACAAGAACTATTTTTTAATGATCACTTAACATTATCATGTTGAGCTTATATGATAATGCTTACACATGTCTATACTCATATTTAGATCTTAAACAATGTGCTAGATATGTCATGTTACATGATATTTTTTCTAACACATGTATGCAAGGACTAGTATGATACTCTTATGCTAGTTTCTTATACTTTACTTATTCATCATATCACATGGCTTACTTCAATAATATAATTATTAACTACCTTGTCTTGATTGTAGAACATTTAAAGATGGTCCTTGTTTGTTGACACCAATGCCACTGTGTGTTATTTCTTTGGTGTGCATACATTTTAACATGTCCTCCCATTTGAGTGTACATCATTTGAACATGCCCCTTGGTTGTGGTCTCTTTAGACCCCCTTTTTATGTGACATTGAGTGTTATTTTGTGTGTGCTTGATTATATGTTGAGCTTATGATTTTTGCTTCTAGATATTTCCATGATCCATATCCTGCATCTTAGGTCTTATTATGTTTTGATACTAAAAGCTCTATTGATACATATAGGTAGACATTATTCCACTATATGCTTCTTTATTACATGATTGATACGAATACATCATGGTTATCTTATCTTTTTGAGATAAGGTGACTATCAGATATCATTTCCCTCACCTCAAAAGGGGGGTATATTAGTGGGGGAATGTCATAGATATATGAGTCCATGTACATGTAGTTGGAAGAATTGGTAGAATTTGATACATTTTGTATGATTTAAATATACACTTGGGTCATAATATTATACATTTGACACCAACTTTCATAGATTTGAGATAGAGTTTTTCATAATTGTGATATATATTATGCACATTTTATAGATCAAATGTTACATTTTGATAAATACTTCAAATTGAGAGACATTATAGGTGCATATGCTATGAAAATACACCAAATTACAAATACATATTCATATTATATATACATTTATGCATTGACCTTACCAAGATGTACCAATTGATATTTTATCTATCTACATTAGTTAGATACCTTGAGTAGTGTTATCAATATTCAAAACCCTCAATGGCCTAGCCACTACTCCCTTTTTTTAGATTGGTATGTTTATACCATTTAACCTACGTGAAATTGGCTAGATTGGCTAGATTATGTATATATTTGAGTTGTGTGATTGAGATTCAATGATTTCAATGGCCTTGAAATAACTCACCCTTTGCATAAAATTATGTGCATGATAACCCTCCAATTATCATCTTCACATTTCCAAGATTCAGTTGTGAACCTCTCTTCAATGTTTCAATAAATAAGCATCATTACCAAAGCAAACTACCAAGGAGAAATATGGTTGCATTGACAAACAAGTTAATCCTTCCTTGATCTTTTTTATTTCAACCATTTCAATTATTTCAATTTTTAGATTAGATGAACTAATTACAATGTAACATTCTCTTGGTTTCAATTAATACACAAAAAAACAAATTGAAATAGATCTCAAGTTCAAAGAAAGGTGTGTTGTACACACCAAGGTATGCATTTATTTTCTTTTAACCTAGTAATTTCATCCTTATTCATTAATAAATTAAAGGTGGAAAATGTATACACTAAATATATATTCATATGATAATCTAATCTTTTACACTTGAAAAATATCAGTTGTAGCTCAACCCTTCAATTTGAAACCTTTTCATTGCTACAAGGCTTGAGTTCACCATCTCAATGTGCCTAAATGCTTATCTTATAGTCTAACCCTAATATTCTAATTGACCAAATCACATGTATCCCACATTATTCTTAAAACCTAATATATTTCTTACATTATCAGTTATATATATTTAACAACTATCTATACTCTAAGAAACTATCATCTAACTTAGGACACTATCATCTATGCTAATGTCCCAGATTTGACACTGGTGTTTGTACCTTATAAAATCTAAAATTTTAAAATATTTAAACATGTATGGGTTATAATATGGTATTATGTTAACCCTATTTTGATATCATTTTAAAATGTGTGGTAGAAATATAAAAAATGCCACTCATTATATGTCTAACAATTGACCAAGTAATCACCTATCAAGCTCACTTAATCATTCACACAACTAAGTTATATTTTCCTATTTTTTCATATTTAAAAATCAATCATAAGAATAATATTATTATAGGTTTGAATCATTCAAAGAGTAGACATGAAAAATATTTATTAAGTTACAAGATAGATCACTACATACACTCGCATATAGCATATTATACCATTGTTCACACATAAGCCCACATAAGGGGGAGAACTACATCAGTCTGAGGCCCTATTTGTAATATTGGCTATATAAGAAGTACTAAATGACATAAGGGTATTTTAGGCTAGATTTACTTTAATTAAGCCCAATAATCCCTATTTTTCAAGGTGACATGCCCTAATTAGAGGATCTAGAGTTTTAAGCTACACATTTATATCTAGAACCTATGTATATGATCCAAAAAGATAATATACAAAGTGATAGTGAACCCTAACATACACATGTATAGTTTTCATAAAAAGACATTATTTTGTACACATCAATTTTTATGCATAAGCACCATCGTTAGTGTCCCTATTTCAATGGTGGTGTCTAGGTTAATAGAGAGTTGATTTCCATAATGTAACAGTTCATATTTGAACATCATCATGACTATTTTTTCACTTTCACTTCTCATATCTACATGTTCATCATTAAATAAACTAAGTATTATTCCTTATTCATGTTTAAGAAATCAAATTAATTTTTGGCATTGCACTTTCTATACTTGGAATATTTATATAATTCAGCACTATATAAAAATATAATGTGAATCTAAATTATTTAATTGGCTTATTTCTAGAATAGTCAATTCCTTAATTGATTAGGATATTCTCTTTACCCATATTTTCAAAATAGTTAAACAATTTTATACATATTTTCAATAAACAAAGTTTTTATATATTAAAACTTTAAAGGATAGATGTGAGGGGCCTAAATACACCAAAAAGTTTTTACTATTCCTTTTTTAGAGTATAGTGATTAGATCATGCTCTCATTGATGTCTATAAAAAAATTTGTATAGAATTCAAGGCATATAATAATTACTATTGCAGCTCATGAGAACCTCAAAACTATTGAGAATTATAATCTCAATTTGAATACAATAAATGTTGAACTGAAGATAAATAGTAATAATTTAATAAAAAAATGCATTAGAAAATAAGGTTGTATAAAATTATGATGTGATAAAAATATTTGTTGCTAATGTGACATCTTATAAGGCTTAGAAATCAAAATTGTTAGTTTAAATTAAAATTTTCAAAAATTCCCTAACATTACAAAAGGAATCCATGACCAAAATAAATGAGGAAGTTTAATAATTCAATGGAAACAGCAATATTGATGTCAATATATTTGATATTTCACCAAATAACATGAAAATTATGGATTTAATAAACTCACAAAATTCAAATGTGGAAATTATGTGTAATATTTTATTTTCCATTCCACAACATTTTAATGGTTCATAATATGTTGTTTCAAAACTTAAGCATTACAAGACATCTAGAGAAAAATAATCAAGGTTAAGACAATCCCCACTTGAATTTTATCAATAATATAATAACGTTATGGGAGCTGAGAAGGGGTTAGAGTATAAATATGTGATTAAAAGTAACAAGGAGGCGTGCCAAAATATGTGTCATGTTTCAAATGATATTAATTGTTAATTTTTAATTGTTACTTGTTAGTTGTTAATTGTCACATTTTTAGTTTATGTTGATTTTTTAGCATATAATGAATAAAGTATAGGGTTTGTGTTATGTTTCATTTTATGAAAGTGTTAATTATCCATTAATTATCCATGCATGTGTCTACCAAGGCATTGATATACATTGAGTTGTAATATATTGATTATATTTAAATTATGTTATTGATTCACTTATAAATTTGGCCTTGGAAATAAGTTTGAATTTATTCTTGAATGATTTATGATTTATGATTTATTTCTTTTGAAAATCATGGTTATAAAGGTAAATATAGTAAAATGAATGTATTAGGAATAGTATGCATGTATTGTTATGATATGCATTGTTAAATAAGGTAAATACTCTTGTTCATGTTATCAAAAATATTATTTATATTGATAAATAGAGTATGATCAATAGGAGTCTTATGGGATCAAGGATTAGATCCAAAAATGTTTACTTTCCATGAAATCCATGTTGAGTTATCATTACAATATTGCACTTATGTGATTTTACTTATTAAATGCACTATATGGTTTTTACCTTCTCTTAAGTCATAAAAATAAAAATAATTTTATGATTATGGTGTAAATTAAATTAAATAAATGTAAAAAAAAATTATTCATAATCTGTATTAATTTTATTTCTGGTTTTTTACTTGATGCATTAGTAGTAGTGTTTATGATGCCATGCCTAGTTGTGATAATGAAACTAGTTGTTACATTAAAAATTAGGGTGGTTATAAAAAAGAGTGAAATACCTAACTATTTATAACATTTTTAACCTTATGGGTTTTATTCCCTTCTAGGCTTAATTATACATACTTATTTGTAACCTTATTAACATGATGTGTACATAATACTTGAATATTCTATGATGTTCAATTTTTAATAGTATTTAATTTTTAACTATCTATGGATAAATAAGGTTAATCATAAATTATGAAAACTTTGAAATTTTTTTAATTAATAGATAATGATAAGAATTTTGGTTGTGGTCATTTGAATGATTGAAAATTAGATATTGTGTTTTTCATAGGACATAAAATGTCAAAAATATAGTCAACTATGTTTGTATATTATGGTTGTTTTTAAGTATGTTTTTAATTATGATTATATATTATGATTGTAAATTATTTAATTATTCATACTCATATTTATTCATAATTTATCCTATAAGATGTTGGCATTAACAAACTGAGCCATCAATGAGTGTAGTCATGCTAGGAATGGTTTATACATGCTTGGTTGATTATTGTTAAGAGTATGTTATTGGGACATATAGTTGTTGTTAATTATATTAGTGAGTGATGCATAATTTCCTTAATTAATTATTATTAATCATTTTTAGTCCTAATTTATCCTAACGAATATTGGTTTATCATTGTTATGAGTAAGGGTAATTAAGGTTCATCAACTATTGTAATTGTGAAAACTCTCAACAACTTTAAATGACTAAATAATGATAGGAAGTTTTATATATGTATGTATTTATGTATTGGTAATTAAAATACATGTGTTAATTGAAACATCCTATAATCAAATAAAATCCAAATAAAAATAATGAGTCAAGTATTACATTTCATCCCTATATTTTAGTCATTAACATGAACTATTCATTTTTGCATTCAAATGTATTCATTAACATGAATTGTGCATTTTTTATTCCAAATTTATGTCTCATAAAAAAAATTAATAAATATTAAAAAAATTTAAATCACTATATCATTTACAATTTGAAAATAACATTTTTTACTCAGCCTTGTTAAATTTTATGTCACCATTTAGCATACATTGATTCATCCATATCCTTGGATGCATATTTTATCTTTATTATTTTTATTTTGTTGGTAGAAAAATTCAATATTATTTTATATTCATTCATTCAAATACTCTTTGGAACATGTACATGTTCAAATCCAATCCCTGGTGTCGAGTAACTATTTACCTCGATTGTGTTCCATTTTTATGTAATAGTGGTATCAACACCAACTCTGACTCCCTCATTATCTTCTATTTGACCAATATACCTCATGTTATTTTTTAATATGCTAAAAAATTTGTTAAATAAATTTAAAAATAAAATAAATAATAATAAAACTACTCAAATTTTTACTTAAAATTATAAACATTATCACCAACTTACCACTCAATTGAACATTTTGGTGAAATAATATCTTTCGATGTTCCTTATCCTCCTTGATTTTGTGGTTATTTTAAAAATAGTGTGATTAAAGGTGGGCATATTCTCTAATTTTTATTATGGGACTTGTTCTTGGAATATAATAATTTAATTCCTTTGGTGCACTCAATGCTTTCTTAGCCTATGTTTACCATGATTTAAAGACTTTTTCATTGTTTTAGCTTCAACACCAGGGAAACATAATGAAAAATCCATTTCCCTATTGATTTTAGCTTTCCTAGTTCCTTCTCATGTTTAACCCTAAGTTTGGTTTTAATGTTTTAAGGTGAAAATTATCATTGTGCCATCATTTGAAACATACCTTATGATATAATTACCAGTTTGATTAATTGTTCTCTCATTTCATTAACTAGACACATTTTAATATGATCGAATGTGTTTCTATACTCTAGATGAGTACCTCTTGCTCCAAAAAGGTTTGACTTTAAAATTTTAAAATCCCTTTCTTTACGCTACATAACATCATTCCTTAGCTAACCTAATGTAAAAGGATAAGCTGACTTAGTCATTTGTAAGGAATGGGTTCTTTGAATATGCATATAAGGGACCATCCCCTCTACTAGACACAAAATAACATAATCAAATACAATCAGTTGCTATGTTTCCACTCCTATTAATTATTACTCAATTTAATTGATTTTTGTTTACAAGAAATAAGTCATCATAAACCAATAGTTTACATACCTTTCTTCATATCCAATTAATTTAATATCATCTCCTTCAAATGGTTGCAACTATAATGCGTGGAAATATATATAACACTTAAACATTTTCATAATATTTATTTTCTTTTTATCATTTATAATTCATTTGATTACTTAGTTAAAAGTAGCAACACATGATTTCCTAAATGTATTCATTAATTGACATGAAAAACAACAATTCTAATGAAAACAATATAAAATTTACAAAAAAATTTAATGTTTTAATGTTTAATTAGAATAATTTTAGAAATTAAACAATATTATTTTGCATAGTTAAGATCCTTTTAGTATCAACCTTTATAAAGGTATAATTTCCTTAACCTATATGCAATTCCCATTTTTTTCTATTCCATCCCTAATCATAATAAATTTATCTTTCTCATGATTTTTATAAGTGACTATTGTCATAATGTTTTTATATCTATTAAATTCATGAAGCATCTTCACAACACTTAAAAATCTATCATGGTGAGCACAATATATAGGTTTGGCCATCATCCCATGGGTAAGCTATAAATGGAAATTTCTAGAAAATAACTCCATGTTAGGTTGTGTGTTAGATATATTATTTTATTTTATCTAAAATTAAATGAATAGTGTGACAATAAAGGTATCTTTTCATCATTGATTATATTAAAATTATAATTCTTCATAACTATTAATTCACAACAACCTAATCATGGGTTGACATCTATAAAATGTTGGAAAAACTAGTCTTCTCACCATTTTCTTGGATCCAACTCAAGATTATTTTCCTAATAATAATACAATGCATTGTCAAGAAAATAATATTAAAAAATGGCAAACACTTAGGTAAAAATTAATTAAAAAAGGTAGTATTCAAGATCTTACCTGGAGTAAGTTTGGTGTCATTGAGTACAAATTGGAAATAATGTGGAGATTATCACCATCAATTGTAACATGTTTATTTTTAACCATGTGTATGTCTTTATTTAGGATTATGAACCATATAAAAATTAATTTCTAATAGATAAAAAATTTATTATTGTATACTAGAATTATTGTGACTATGTAATCATGACATTCATAAAATATCACATTGACATCCCTATCATCAATCATCTTAATACATTTTTGGTAGAGTAAATGTAATTTATTTTTTATGTTATTTGGTATTTTAAGATCATCAGCATGGTATAAAACTTGATTATACTCCTCCTTACCATCAAATTTTACCAAAATTATACAATAAATTAGACCATTATCTTGCATTATCTCAAGTAATACCTCACACACCTGAGCACCTCTATCATAATGGACATGAAAATCAATATCAAGTTTGAAATAAAATTTATCAACTCTTGATCTAGTGATTTTCTCATGTGAATCAACCATAAAAGATGCATATGCATTTATGTCCTTAACATTGACATCCATTATAACACCATATGTTTGGTCCCATCCCATATTCATTTCCTCAATGTTTTTGGCTCACAACGCCATATCATCACAAACTAAGGTTGTGTTAACCCCATGAATCACTCCATTAATGTCAATGTATTTTAAATATGTCAATGTATTATGGGACATTATTTTTTCAAAAAACATTGATGTTAAGTTACAAGGCTTAAAGTCACTACATATCTCATACATAATAATTGGTCAAATATTTTCCAGTAATTTATGAAAGTGCATAATCATGTCTTCCATTGTAGAGATTTCATCATAATTATTGAATTATGTAGTATCCCATTGCACCAATAATGTCACTTTCATCTAGATAATAAAATTATTTCCTATAGAACCATGACCCTATGTCCCTAAATAATTTTTAATAGTA
This sequence comes from Torreya grandis, assembly GCA_037957365.1. Taxonomy (NCBI): domain Eukaryota; kingdom Viridiplantae; phylum Streptophyta; class Pinopsida; order Cupressales; family Taxaceae; genus Torreya; species Torreya grandis. The sequence continues at coordinate 1,636,652 of JARHVA010001714.1, forward strand.
GTCCCTAGAATCACTCATTAGGACATGTTAGTTGTAGTATGTGATATTATGATAGGACTTTGATTACTTATTGGAATTTATAGACACGTTACAGTTAAATGTAGTGCATACTCATACGCCCAGATTTCTTTGAGTTTACCATTAGTGTATGTGCATTTTATTAATGTTTTATTGTTCAAAAAGTTTAATGATAATTGTGAACAAGGATATATCTAGTTACAAGGAAGATGAAATCAATTTAAGTAATATTTTTACATGCACAAAATAATGAATCAATAAATACCATGTATTGATCTCTATTACGTTATAGTTCAACATTTTATTTTACTAAATTAGAGTATATATATAGTTATATGAAGAGACTATGAATCTTCATTTTTTTTATTTTTCATTTACATGATCAACATAACAATTCAAGTTTTATATTCATCACTATCATACATGAGACCATATTTTATCCAAAATTTGGTATGTCCTACCCTTATCACCTATTAATCTTATAAAATATGTGTGACCTATAATTTTTTCCTCCCTAATAACTTTCCTTATTTTAAAGAGTTATTTCTTCTTGGGACACATATGCTAATAGAGTGACATCGAATAGAAGTAAGTGGAGTTTTCATGAGAACAATGAATGTGTGGGTTAAAAATTAAATCTCAAATTTTTTCTCAAAGTTTTATTTACTACTTTTCACTTTTTGTGCACTACTTAGCCACCCTTTCAATTTTTCAACTAAGCAGAGTACCAATATACCACCCTTTGCATATTTTCAATATATCAGAATTAACAAGAGACCACCCTTTATTAATTTTCAACATTCCTAGACCCATTATCAAATCTTCATTCTTACAAAAAATCCACCTTCAAAATTTAATCAAAACTACAAGATTATAATACATTATTGTGATAAAGGAGGCATAGTATTTGAAGTTGCAAAAGGGCCACCCTAATATGACAAGGTAGATATTGATGATGTAGAATTTGATGTCATAACAATCAATTATTGAGGGGAAGCTTCACTACTTACAATTTGATGTCATAACAATCAATTATTGAGGGGGAAACTTCACTACTTACAAAGTCTTCTTTGCATAGAGAAGTATGTGAATTGAGAAGGTGAAATTTACTATGGATTGTCGATGATTTTTTGGATGGAATTGTTAAGATTTATTAAATATTTCTTATAAGTTTTCTAGTTTTATAAGACATCCATGACCATATTGAATAGTGTGTGAAGAAGAGGTCACCTTTGCAAGATGGTCAGGATATCGTTATCAATTATAGCTAAAATGATTACCTTATGTTATACAACATTATGTTATGTGTCTTCTATGATTTTTTTTATTATTTTGACATACCTTTGTGTTTTAACACCTTAAAACATGTTTCACATTATTTTCAACTCCCAAGTGCACATTTTTTTCATGACATTCTCTCAATGCAAGATACTTTTGAATAACATTATCCATTTTGGGTAGTTATTCCTAGCTCTCCATTAATGCCTTTGATTTATATCCTTGGGATAGATTTAGGTTTATTTCCTTCCATTCATATTATATTTGTTCCTTATATTTAAGAATATTATTGGATAGTTACATATCCTAGTGCATATCGATGTCTATAACCTATTTTTACTCCTCTAATGACTTAAAAATAGCTTATGTTTCACTACATTATTGGAGTTAGGATTTGATGCCCTAAAAACATTGTGTTTTGGACCAATCTTAAGTTAACCTCATGAGGAGAGAAATGAATTTAATATAATTTTACATTACATGGTCCCCCAAAATATATTGATCTAGTTTTTTATGCTTGCAAGTGTACCATAGGTGCTCTCTAGTGTTTAAAGAACACTTCCCATTTTAGAATCTGAGGATTCAAGCCATGAGTTTTAGGTGTTTGGAAATTAAGATGCCTATGGTGAAAATAACATTAGAGCAACATGGACTATTCCACAATATTTATAAAATTTGATGTTAGGGAGCCATCTTGGTACCTTTCTTGAAAATATTGATGTTAATATTAGACAAACTAGCCCTAATATGAACCACTGACTAAACTATTTAGTTATGAACAATGTATGTGAATTATTTTTAAAAAAGGAGAATAGGAGAGGGTAAAATGAGAAATAAATAGTGATTTTTGATCTATTATTATGAACATATTGACAATATTTCAATATTTCTCGAGCATGATCTCAACTAGCATATAGTGTAATGTAGCCTAAGCTCATGTTTCACTACAAACCAGGCCTAGTTCTGGAGGTAGGATGACAATACAAGTAAAATTTGGATTTACTTTAAAGTTTTATACTACATTTAGATATTTGAAGCACATATTTATTGTAAATAAAATGAAACAAAGTAAATGCAATTCTTTCAACTAACCTAACATACACAAGTTAGTAACCATATGATTAATGATTTAACTCAGTATTCCTTAAAACTATTTATATTCAAATTTAGACAAATAATTGAGAAACTTATCAATTCAAACACATCAAACTAGAAAATTCTTTCAAAATTCTTTGATCTCTTATATTAATCGCTCAAAATGGTACAAAAATATCTCAAAGTCTCTCCCTTTTACAAATGGTAATACATGCCTTTATAGAAAGGCTAGGTAGTATACCAGTCATTTTTACTAATATAGGTGTACAAAAGATAAGTGTCTTTGTATCATCTATAGTACATGTGTCTTCTACAATCTTACTAACCTAGAGGCAATCACACTAACAAACTAGCAATTTGCCCTTACAAAAGAATATGCCACCTTGATGGTAAGCCATGATTAGGATGTTGGAGGTGGGGCACCTTGTTATTGAAGGATATTCATGGCTCTTGCATGTTTTTAATCTACTAATCCCAAGTCTATGGTGGGCCTTGTGATACACTCCTCTTCTTGTTCAGCTAGCTCATCAAAATCTTTGTCATTCCTAGCCAAAGCTTCCTTAATGCTTCTAGCTTCATTGATCCTCTCCTTTGCATTGACTATTCTGTCTAATATTTTTCTATTTTATTAACCTAGTTGTCCATGACTTTTACCCTTGATTTATTGAGTCACCAAAGTAGCTCTGTACTATAATTATTCACCACTAATAATCCCTAGGGTAGTGGGTTATGTAGGATCCTCGAGCATAGTTCCTAGGAGATTCTCAATTCTATCCATGAGCTCTTTATCCTCCTCAATAAATTCCTCCAATTTGGTATGCCAATTACTCAAGGCTTGGACCTTGTCCACAACAATTCCCAAAATGGCATTTAGGTGCCCCATGCTGATGGCTTTGAAATTTGATATTTGCTTCCTAACTTCGATGTTAAGTTGGGAAATCTTATCTTCGTATGTTTTCCATTGAGTAACCATCTCCTTGGCTAAGGTGGCTTGGTTTTCCAATGCATCCTACCTTAATTTCATAGACTTTAATGCTCTGAACATGTCATGGAATGAATCTTCTAACATTTTAATCATGGAATTTGACACAGAGAATTGCTTGAGTCTGTAACTTCTATTTTTCCTTCTTAAGGTTCTTAATTCTTTGTACCAATCCATGGACACTGGCCCTAGCTGACTAAAATTGAGTCTCAATTAAAATTTACACATCCTCTTCATGGATGGGAACCTCTCTATGCTATTGTCCTCCAACAGGGGTTAACCCTGTGAATGGCTCCACTTTTTTAAAGATGAATTCTTCTTGACCCACCATAGCCACCCTTGTTGTGGTTCTTTCCAAGGATGTTGTATTTGGATTAAATTACACCTTAACCTCTAGTTATTTGAATTTTTGAGTCTAAAACACCTCCACACCTATACTACTAGAAGTTCTGAGGGTGTCAAGTCTTTGTCTTCCTTAGGCTTGATGGACTTGTATCCTCCTTTCTTCCTACCTTTTAACTATATTCCTGATCCATGGCTTGATGTTTTCATCTTCAGTCAAGCCAATCTATGTCAAGGCCTAGGAAGGAGAGAGGGATGGGATCTTTTATAGCTTACCACAATCAAACCATTTAGGGATGATTGGTTTATGAATTGGATTTTCATCATTGAAAAGGTTGAATTCACTAATAGGGTAAGTGAAGGTCAACCTAGGCCTTTTCTTTGGTGTTACAGGCACCAAAGCCAATTTTGCTTTCCATTTGTCCCCATCTAGTGGGATTAGCTCCTTACCTACTTCACCAGAGGGATCCTCCTCCCTATTAGAATCATATGTAGTTGTTTTGTCATGAAGGGCACCTTCTAATATTTCTCCTGGTTCAATGGAAACCATACCAATGAATTCTACTAGATAATAAGGTCTCTATGGGAGTTCTAAAGGTGGAGGGCCTTCCCCAAGTCTATGCTCTAGTCTTGGTTCCTTATTTTTGGCCTTACCCTTTCCCTTGACATCTTGAGGCCATATAGCTTTTGCTTGTTATGCTTGTTATGCTTGTTTGAGAGGTTGAGGGTTAGATGATTGTCCTTAAATAGGTGGATCTTCATGAGCCATCCCAAATAAACCTGGCAATAAGTGATATTGTAAAGGGCGTAATTTCCATATTTCCCCTGAGGGCTTGTTATCCTTTACTAACCTACACTCTAACATAATGTTGTAATTATTGATTCTAGAAAGCACCTCTTCAAAATTCTTTGCTCTTATGTAGATGTCATCACCAACACCTAGTTAATGTCCATATTCAATTTTTGGGACCTTTCTATCTCTGATGTGGTCAACCACTCTACTCTTAAGGTCCCATATTTTAAAGTCATCTAACTAAAAATCAAAAGCATTTATATGCATGACCATGACCTCTAGCTACTTCCAATCTTTGATTATGATTTTACCAACATCCAAAGGGAGGGGGTAGACTTGGGCTTTCTTATTTTCTTTGCATGTTTTGTCCACACCATGAATGATTTGAGAAGTAATTTATTGCTCTGCAAGCTTGTTTGGGACATGGATTTGTATCCTATAGGGTTGGATCAGGATCCCCTCTATCCTTATAAAAGTGTGATCTAGATAGTACCACACATATCCCATGGTCTCTACCTATTTCTTAATGATAAGATGTAACTTTGGCATAGGAATTCTTGTGATAGCCTCATATATGGCTAAGAAGACACCATTATAGATAAATTGTATGTGGTTCCTATATTTGAATATATGTAATTTGGAGTAATGGTGGGAAATTGTGGTTCTACCATTAGGGGACTAGTTTATGATGCTAGGGAAGGTCACAGAGTTTAGGAGGGAATCCAAGAGATAGGAGATCATAAAGAATTATTTAGAGTTCATTCTTTTAATGGACATGAATTGCTTGTCTATGAAGAATCTTATTAGGTCCCCTAATAGAGGGGTTAATTTATCTTCTATAATGAAGTGGACATATGATACCTAGACTTTGTTTACATATGTGGTGTAAAGGGCACCAAAGGCCCTATTCATTAGGGTCATAGCTACTCTAATGCCTTCCCTAAATTAGACTATAGGAATTTTGACATCTAGGGTCCTAAAGACATGGGGTCCTTAGATTAGACAAGGTATAAGGACTAAATGAAGGTCTTTGGTGTTAGCCCAGTTCCGCATGTTAGGGAGATTGAGATGGGGTAAGGAAAGCTTATAATAAGTCTCAAAGGCCATGGGGGAGATATATTCTACTCTATTGCTGATACCCTCTTAAATAATCCACTCTCCATTAAACCTATAATCTACAAATATAAGAGTAAGGACATCAATACAATGCATTATCTCTAGTTTTTTTATGGCATGGTGGAGGCTAACCATTTGAATTACAACTGGTCATTGTACCTTTGATGTGTTGTGGTGTTTCTCTTCTCATCTTGAGATATGGGCTATAATTCATCCACTAAGAAGAATAATATAGACCAATTCCTTACTCCATGAACATTTAAGGCTACCAAATCTAGCTTTGTATCCTTAAAAACCCTCCCTTCACTATCAGAGGTTAGATAGAGCTCTACTTCCATCTTCAATTATTGACTACTAGCCACCATTGATGATACTAAATTATTCTCAAAAGATTGTTGAGGGTTTTACTAAGGCACTTACTCTTAGAGGCACAGTTATGCTATCTTGATTGAACTACAACTGACAGAGTTAATTTGGGTCCTCTTTATAAAGGGCGTAGGGTTCTGAGCTTTAATGGTAGGAGATATTCAGACTTTAAATTCATACATGTTTTGGATTTGATGGAGACCCTTTTGTCTTATACCCTTGCATTTTCAAGTGTAGAAGATCTTTGATTTTGACCTTTTATGCTTATGTGGAGTCCATGTGGCATCATTCTAAGCTTTTCATGGTAGTTTTCATAATTTCCATTTGGATACTAGCCATTGGCTTTTATAAGCCTCCTTTATTTTTCTTCATTTGATCAAGATAATAGGCTTAGCATGATCCATTGATCTAAGTCTGAGTCTTCACATTTTTATTGGTCTATTGATCTCTAGGCTCATGGTCATGATACTTAGCATTCTCATATATCTTCCCCATGTTACATATCTCTTGTTAGTTACTACCTTGGTTGAGCATTGGCCATGTGTCAAGCCCATGGAGCCTTGAAAAGTCATTAGGTTCTTTGTATTATTGGATCAAATCTAGAAAATGAGTGATTGTCATTTATCTTTGTGGGGCCTGTTTATTGATCAAATGTCCTCTCACATCATTGGATCAAATCTAAAAAGTGAATGATAATTATTTATCTTTATGGGGGACTCAATCATTAATTATATTCCTTTATTAAGTAGGTCCCTTTCATTTATTTCCTTTGATTACCAAGCTGCCATGTGTCTAACTCTCAGGGCCTTGTATCCCTTTTGACTTTTCCTCCACATCATTCTATTGGATCAAATCTAGTGAGTGAATTATTGTCATTGATCTAAATTCAATTCACATCATCTAAGCAAGGGCTTCTCAGTTAATATGCTTCATTTGATTAAATATGGTAAGCAAGCATCGGTCGTAGGATCTTATAAAGGATGAGGGAGATAACTATTAGACCCAAGGATATAAATATATAGCATAAATTATCAAGACTAAGGTCGAGATGAATATTAGGGCCTTAATATTAATAACCTAGGCTAAGTTTAGAAATGTAAAATGGACCTCATAAACACATCAAATTAGACCCAAGGAAAAAGGAAAGGGGAATGGAGTAAATAAAAGCTTGAGTCATATTTAAAAACGTGACTTAACCTTTTGTTCACAAATTTTTTTCATTAGTTCCCACCAACATGGCTCCCATCATAATTTGAATTTAAACCACGGGCCACCTAATGTTTCTAAAAATCTAACCCTAAACCTTCTATGGAACCTAAAAAATGAATCACATAATTCATCAACAAGGTTAGTCTAGAACAAGAGGTTGTAATTTATACAAATATGCTCCATCCTTGAGTGGATGATCTTCAAATTTTGTCAAAAGACCTCAATGTTTAGATCCTTCAATCTTGGATACACAAATCTCTTAAGAGTCCCCAATTTTTAATGAATGGGGTATGTTTGTCCTAACAAATGGCAACTTCTAGGGGAAACATAGTAATATGTTATAACTTCCAGACTCTAAGCTCAGACAAATGTTGAGGTCACCATTCCCTTTGACCCAAAAAACTACCATCTATATTTAATTGTGGTTGAAATAAACCTTGAACTAGTGAATTTAAGGTTAACAACTAAGACATACCTAAGTTATGTGTGTGCTTTGATTCCACTTACTGCATGTAATAGGGTTGAAGAAGTAGTCCTTAGCTTTTTGCCTTCAATCATTTACCTTGACCTAAGGTACTCTAAACATTTTTTGAATCATGGTTTGGATTAGGGAGGGCTTGGGTATTTCTCTACTACTAGATATGCATCCATATCCCCAATAAAGATACCCTTGGCTCCACTCATGACCTTGCTCCATTGCCAACTAGGCATCCATAGCCCTGATGGAGGTTACCTAAATCACCTTTGTATGAAAGCCTCAATTTTTGCCTTGTATTCTTATCATGTTTTTTGTATTTTTATATCTTTATGATTTTAGTAAGGTTGGGAAGCAAGATATCCAAGTTTAGGATTTGGTTAAATATTTGATTTTAGGAGGATCACTCAAGGTTATAACTCTTGTCCTAGGCATGGATGTTGATTAAGTGCTAGCTAATGGCATGCTCTTGATACTTTAGGCCTCAAAACCCTAACTATAAATTTTCTTAAAACTAGTGTGGATCCAAGGTCATGACTTAGATCTTATGGAATGACTTTCCCTCCATCTTTATATACTCATTTTCTCCAAGTTGTGTCATAATGTTATGTCCCAGGACCATGATTGCCTTTGTATGGGGTTGTAACTTTTTTTAGGATTAGAGCACATCTTGAGCAAATTTCATAACTTCTAAGTTTATGGATGACTCGAAATACATCCTAATATTGAGGTAAAAAGTTATATGTAAACAACACACTAGAAATAAAAAACAAAATAAGGGAACCAAACAAATATGAAAAAACTTATATACAAACTAGGGACAAGAAAGAAAAGATGTTCAAATAAAACTAGCTAACCTACCTACTCTAATATAATCACCTTAAACCTTACTACATAAGGACCCTAAGAGGGGTGGTAGATAAATAATGCTTGATGTATTTCCCATTAGTAGGCAATATGAACTTTTCCCCTTGTAAATATTTAAGCTTAAAGGTATTATTCCCCAATGTCTTTGTAATCTGGTATGGGCCAATCCATAGGGGTGTGAATTTGACATGCTTTCCTTTGGGTTTAGATGCTTTATCCCAAATTAGGATTAAGTCTCCCTAATTAAACACCTTGACCTTAGATCTTTTATCAAACCATCTTTTCACTGAGGCTTATTGTCTACTAAAATCATCAAAATTAGTTTCTCTGTCATCTTCCATCTGGATGATGTCTAATAACCTAAAAGAGGCATGTTCTTGACTCTCTTCCATGTACTCTTGCATGAATATATATGTAGGAAATTTGAGAGTGATGGGAAAGATGGGTTCCTTCCCATACACTAACGTAAATGGTGAAGCTTTCAAGGCTTTCTTGATCCTTATCCTATCATCCTAGAGTGAAAATTTGAGTAACTTATGCCAAGTTCTAGGTTTTTTTTATATAGACTTTTTGATTACCTTCATTAGGTTCTTATTCGTGGATTAAGGAACACCATTCCCTTGGGGATAGTGATTGGAGGAAAACTTAAGTATGAACCATCGTCATATGCCCATTCAGTCATCTCACTTGAGATGAATGCAAACCCATTGTCACATACCAAATAAATTGGGGTCCCAAATCTATTACATATATTTTATTCTAGGAAATTGATCACTTTTTCCATTCTACATTGTTTGGTAGCCACTGCCTCTATCTACCTAGTGAAATAATCTATGGTAGTTAAGACATATTTTTAATACTTAGATGAGTTGGAGTTAATTACTCCAAAAAATTCCAAACCCCATTGTGCAAATGGTTAGTCAACCATGATAGGTTATAGAGGCATGGCTACTTTGGCTCTTTGGTGTTAAAAATTTGGCAAGAGTGGCATTCTCTCACATGCTTGTGATCATCCTTGAATATCATATGCTAATAGTAACTAGCCCTTAAGATATTATGGTTTTTAGTTCTTCCATAGGGATGTCTACTACCCAAATTTTCATAAAAGGTGACCATAATTTGGGTGGCTTCTTCTTGTGAGACATAGCTTAGGTAGATTCCTTCAAAGTTCTTTCCAAACAACACTCCATCCTTGATTAGGTAGTGAGGTACATTAAGCCTCAAGGTTCTCTTTTACTCTCTAGATAGACCTACAAGACAAATACCATTGATTATCAAGTGTTTTATTGAATCATACCATTCAATATTTTGAAATTTTTATTGGACTACTTGCATGATACTTAGCCTAGGGCTAGTATTGGCAATCATTTGGATCAAACCTTGGCATCTTACCAAATCTTATACCTTCATTTCCAAGTCAAATTCTTGTAAAATTGACATCCACTTGCCTTTGTATTCTCCCAACTCATTTTAACGCAACATAAGTTTAATAGCAAGGTTAGGTAGGATGGCATGTACTTTATTTTTTAGGATGTAGTACCTAAACTTATTCACTATCTTTACTAGTGCATATGCCTACTTATCAATCATAGAATAGTTCATCTTAACATTCTTAAAATTGGTACTCAAGAAATTTATTAGGTGATCACACTCATCAAATTTTTGAGTCAATACAGTAGCCATAGTATGATCAGATGTGAAAGAGTAAAGGTAGAAATCCTTTGAGAAATCAAAACTTATAAGTGTTGGGGCTTGGCCAATGGCTTCCTTGATGTTATTGAATGCCTTCTTGGATTATTCCTTCTAAATCATGAGCATGTCATTCAATGGCTTAACAATTTTTTAAAAACTATAGATAAACTTTCTTACAAAATTTATTATGCAAAAGAATGACTTTAGTTCCTTCCTACTATTTGGGAGTTTGATTCTATATATGGCCTCCACTCTTTCAATGTCTATGGAGATGCCATCTTTGGTTATAAAATTCCCTAACATTTTTCCTTCAGTTACACAAAATATGCTTTTATTAGGGTTTAAGGAAATGTCATACCTTCTACATCTTTCAAAAACTTATTGCAGGTGTATGAAGTTATCTTCCCTATTTTTAGAGAAAACTATTATATCATCCATATAAATGATGATTCACTTACCAATAAATCCTTAGAAGGTGTGTTCCATGGCTCTTTAGAAGGTATATCCTACGTTGATCAATCTAAAAGTCATCCTTTTGTAAGCAAAGGGCCCTCACTTTATTGTGAATGTTATCTTCATCCTATCTTCTCTGTCAACTAGTACTTGGTTATAGCCTAAAAAGCCATCAAGGACATCATAGATAAACCTAAAATAGTTTGAATTACTTGATCAAGGGAAGGGAGAGGAAAATTGTCCTTCTTTTATGATTTGTTCAAATTTATTAAGTCAATACATAGCTTAATCTCACCATTCTTCTTCCTGGCTGACACTATATTGGCCACCCAAGTTGAATGTCTAATAGGAAAGACTATCCTAGCATCTAATAACCTTTTAACCTCCTTAAATATCATTGATTCTAGCATATGTTTCACTAGTCTTTGTTTTTGTATGAAAGGTTTACAACTTTTTTTTAGGGGTATGGTATGGCTAATGACCCTTGGATAAAAAATCTTTAGGTCATCATAGGACCATGCTATAACATCCCTATACTTGGTAAGGAGTTATTTGGCTTTCTCATTTTTATTAGTTGTACAATCCTTTTCAATGTTCACTAATTTTGGTTGCCCTTAGATACCAAGATCTATAGTATTTTAATCATTTCCACTTACCCTGGGAAATTTGGAAACCTCAACTAGTTTTTCTTGATCAAATAATCTTTCCAGAGTAATCATCCCTTTAGGTATTTTTTTTTCATTCAATTGAATGACTTTGTTATCAAACTTATTCCTTCAAGTTGCATTTTCATTAGCTTCATTGATGATATGGGTTTCAAACGCCCCAAAATTGGTCAAGAAATCCAATATCTATTGGTCATCATTAAAGACTTGGAAATGGTTAACATTATGAGGCACTGATGGACATGGGATCAACTCAATACTAAAATTAGGGGAGTCTAGATTAGGCATGAGATTCATTGCAACTAATGGAAGTTCATCTATATCTTGGTTTTATTCTTAGGGAATAGAGGTGATGTTTAAAACATTAAAAGACTCAATCAGGTCCTAGAATCTAAACTTATACTTCTTAAGGTATGATAGTTTACATTGATACCTATTCCTGACCTAGTTGACTACTAGTTCTGAATCTCCAAAGACTAGTAGTTCTTTATCTTTATTCTTGATATAAAATTGTAAACCAAGGATGAGGGCTTCATACTTAGTAAGGTTATTAGTGTAGGGGAATTAGTGTTTGTAAGAGGCATGGTTCCTTTTATTGGTTGGATAAATTAAGACAATGCCAACACCTAATCCAAAATTGCATCTAGCACCATCAAAGTGTAATTTCCATAGCCCAGGAGGAGTCTCCATGTCCTTAGGATCATCTAATTTATCAGCTTATAGGGTGAAAAACCCTAAGTCTAAGTCAATTATGTTGACCCTTTCATTAATAACATTGTACTACATTATCATATGTTTCATCCTTGGTTCCCTCTCAACACTTATTTGATTTGGGACTCCTTTCCAAGGTATCCACAAGTGGGAACAATCAGTAAGATATACCCATTTAAGGCTTTAGTCCATTCTCTACTCAACAAGATATCATAGGCATCTAGCTTGTCTACTACTTGAATGTTAATAAATTATTATACCCTAAGCTCAAGGGATATATGCATGTGTATGTTCAAGAGTTCTCCAATTACTTTAACCCTTGATTTATCTAATTGGGTGACAATCCTATCAAACTTGATGGGGGTTAAACCAAGTTATTTGCATATGCCAGCAGGAATGATGTTTGTAGAGGCACCTGAGTCTAACAAGCAATTGTGCAAGTTTTTGCCAAATATTATAACTGTGAGAAAGAAAGGGTGAGATTCAGGCTTGGCCTTATGCACTATTACATTAACATGATCTATCTTTAGAGGTTTTCTAAATTTTAAGGACTCCAATAGCAAATCCCTTTATTATCTGATCTGTGTTAACTCATGTAAGGTGATATTATCTTGTATCTTCTTCATGTCCTCAACTATGTTGTAACTAGTTTTGGGAGGACTGGTGACCTCAGAGTTATGCTTATGAATTTTCCCTTAGGTGGGCTTAGGGTTATTATTTTAAGAAGGATCTAGAGGATTTCCAAAGTTATTTGGGGGGGTTGAGGTAGTCAAGGGTTGTCTCTATTCTTTGATTCTCAATGGGTAAGTATTTTTTAGTAACTATTGAAATTCATGGATTTATTTAGGGATCTCATATGGTTCATTTTCCTCTTGAAAGGGGAAATTAAAGGTTTCTACCATGAAAGCCTAGTCAGAAGGCTTTAGGCCAGATGTATCTACACTATTGTCCTTATTGGGAACCACCTTAAACATGTCCAAATCCTCTTGGAATGCCTAAAATTATTTATAGAATTGAATGAAATCAATCTCCCCATGTTTGGCTATGAAATGAACCCTAAAATGGTCAGGTAATGCAATATCTATGAGGTTGATATCCATGGTTTCTATTATTATGGAAACTATCATTCTGAAACCTATTTCCTGGCTTGTTATATATTTTAAATGAGAAGTTCCTTCCTAAAATTTTAGTAGTATTCCACACTTGTTTTTGTAATTGGAGGAAATTAGTACTTAGCTTCTAGACCATTTTTATAATAGACTCATTTTCACCTTTAGGGGTCTTAGAATTTTGTACTTGGTTATTGCTAACATTAGCAGTTGGTAATAATGTCATCTGATATCCTATTTTAAATCCATTATTGGTGGGTTGACTCAAGAATCCTAAGTTTTGATTAGGGGTAACATGATTCAAGGGAAACTGAGTGAGGTTTGGGAGTTGGTTCATAGTAGGCATGTTTTGATTATTGTTAGGAAATAAGTTCATCACTGGCATGTGGGGGTTAACATTTGGCACAGAATAAGCCATTTGTCCTTGGGGTTGCATCTAATCATTGATAGTCATTGCTTTCAAATAAGTCCTATCCAATGAGGTTATGACTGGTATGGATCTATTTAAGAACACCAAGGTCATAGGATCTACTGCATCCTTGTAGATCTCTAGAGTTAGAATCTCATTTGGATTGTATAGATCTATGGTTCTACTAAACATCTTTTGAAACCTAGCATTAAAGGATCTGATAGGTTCATTATCATCTCTTCTCATAGTTGTAAATTGATGATAAATGATGTAAGGACTGATGATTTTTCCAAACTAATCTATGAACACATTATTAAAATCTTCCTAATTAGTAATGTAGTTATTAGGCAAGTTTAAAAACCATTCATAGGCAACATCCTTAAAGGTGAAAGGGAAAAAACTACATGCTACATCTTCATGCACAATGTTGAGTAGCCTTAAAAGACTTTATATGCTCCTCAGAAGTTATTATGCCTATTGGATTAAATGTAGGAAAATATTTCTCTAGATTATGTGGGAGATCATGGACTACCCCAAGCACATTAATGTAAGAATAGCCATTTTCATATAAGGATTAAAATCAAGTGTACCTTAAATAGGCGATGTTGGGAAGGATTTGGATTTATTGCATATACCTTTGTCCTACCTGAATTTATCGTGTTCTTGAAGCTCAAGAAAAGGCTCTCTAGTTTCTGAGTGTGATCTTTTCCTGATCCTAGGCAATTCTAGCATGAAATTTGAAGATCTTGTCAAAGATAAAATATACCATGTTAAATTTCCATGAGAAAGGGGTTTAAGCTTGGATGTGGGGCTATATAATGTAAAGGGTGTATAAATAACATAAATATTTGGTTAGATCCTATCAAATATGTACCTAATTTCATGAATATGTTATATCTTAATGCATATATGCTTGAAAGAACCCATGCACACCTCACACATACCACCTTTGATTAAAATAAGATGTCTAATTCCATATTTTAGGGATTCTCATGGTTTTGCACTAAAATATATTATAACAAATAGTTATGACCTTAAATAATGTCAATCCCTAGCCTATAATAGCCCCAAATGAATAATAGAAGGTCGAGATACATGACCTTTTCAACCTTGTGTTAGATTTACCATGGATCAAGAATATAGGCCCTCCTTCTAGTGCCGACAGAGCTTCTCTTGTTGATGCTTCCAAGTGTACCACAAGTGCTCTCTAGTCTTTAAATAACACTTCTCATTTTATAATATGAGAATTCAAGGCATGAGTTGGAGTTGTTTGGTAATTAAGATGCCTGTGGTGAAAATAGCAGTAGAAAAACATGGATTATTCCACAATATTTATAAAATTTGGTGTTAGGGAGCCATCTTTGTACCTTTCTTGAAAATCTTGATGTTAATATAAGACAAACTGACCCCGATCCAAACCACTGAATAAACCAAATGGTTATGAACAACGTATTTAAGCTAGTGTGAATTATTTTTAAAAAAGGAGCAAAAGGAGAGGGTAGAGTGAAAAATAAATAGTGATTGTTGATATGTTATTATGAATGTATTGACAAGATTCAATATTTCTCAAGCATGATCTCAACAAACATATAGTGTAATGTAGCCTAAGCTCATGTTTCACTACAAACTAGGCCTAGTTCTAAAGGTAAGATGACAATACAAGTAAAAATTGGATTTACTTTAAAGTTTTACACTACATTTAGATAGTTGAAGCATATATTTTTTGCAGAGCAAATGAAATGAAGTAAATGCAATTATTTCAACTAACCTAGCATACACAAGTTATCAGCACTATGATTAATGATTTAAATTAGTATTCCTTGAAACCATTCATGTTCAAATTCAGACAAATGATTGAGAAACTTAGCTATTCAAACACATCAAACTAGACAATTCTTGAAAAATTCTTTGATCTCTTATATTAATCACTCAAAATTGTATAAAAATATCTCAAAGTCTCTCCCTTTTACAAATGGTAATACATGCCTTTATAGAAAGACTAGGTAGTATACCAGTTATTTTTACCAATATAGGTGTATAAAAAAGAAGCATCTTTGTAATAACTATAGTACATATATGTTCTACAATCCTATTGACCTAGAGGCAATCACACTAACAAACTAGTGTATGCGCTTACAAAAGAATACTCCACCTTGTTGGTAAGCCATGATTAGGATGTTGAAGTTAGGTCCCTTTGATATTAAAAGATATTCATGGCTCTTGCATGTTGTTCATCCACTAAGCCCAAGTCTATGGTGGGCCTTGTGATATGCCCCTTTTCTTGATCAACCAGCTCATCAAAATCTTTGGCATTCTTAGCCAAAGCTTCCTTAATGCTTATGGCTTCATTGATCATCTTCCCTATATTGAATATTATGTCAAATATTATACTATTATATTCCCCTGATTATCCATGACTTTTACCCTTGATTTTTTGAGTCCCTAAAGTGGCTCTATTCTAGAATTCTTCATCACTAATAATCCCTAGGGTAGTGGGCTGTGCAGGATCCTCAAACATAGTTCCTAAGAGGTTCTCAATTCTATCCATGAGCTCTTTATCCTCCTTAATAAGTTCCTCCACTTTGGTATGCCAAGTACTCAAGGCTTAGACCTTATCCATAATAATTCCCAAAATGGCACTTAGGTGCCCCATGCTGATGGCTTTGAAATTTCAGATTTGCTTCCTAACTTGGATGTTAAGAAGTTGGGAAATATTATCTTTAGATGTTTCCATTGAGTAACCAGCTCCTTGGCTAAGGTGGCCTGGTTTTATAGTGCACCTTACCTTAATTTCATAGATTTTAATGCTCTGAACATGTCATAGAATGACTCTTATAACATTTTAATCATGGAATCTAGCACTGAGAGAATTGCTTAAGTCTATAAATTATATTTTTCCTTCTTAAGGTTCTTAATTATTTGTACCAATCCCTAAACACTGGCCCTGGATTACTGAGATTGAGCCTCAATTAAACTTTCCACATCCTCTTCATGGATGGGATCCTCTCTAAGCTTTTGTCCTCCAACAAGGGTTAACTTTGTGAATGGTTCCACATTTTGAAAGGTGAATTCTTCCTGACCCACCATAACCACCCTTGTTGTGGTTCTTTCCAAGAATATTGAATTTGGGTTAAATTGCACCTTAACCTCTAGTTCCTTGAATTTTGGAGGCTCAAGCACCTCCACACTTGTACTACCAAAAGTTATTAGGGTGTCAAGTCTTTATCCTACTTGGGCTTGATGGACTTATATCCTCCTTTCCTCTTACCTTTTAACTATATCCCTGATCCATGGCTTGATGTTGTCATCTTCAGTTAATCCAATCTATGTCAAGGCCCAAGAAGGAGAGAGAGATGAGATAATTTATAGCTTTGCATAGACAAATTGGTCAGGGATGATTGATCTATGAATTGGATTTATACCATTGAAAAGGTTGACTTCACCGGTAGAGTAAGTGAAGGTCAACCTAGGCTATTTCCTTAGCATTACATGCACCAAGGCAAATTTTTCTTTCCTTTTCTCCCCATCTAATGAGATCATCTCCTTACCTACTTCACCAGAGCGATCCTCCTCCTTATTATAATTGTATGTAGTTACTATATCAACAAGGGCACCTTCCAATGTTTCTCCTAGTTTAAGGCCAATCATACCAATGAATTCTACTAGATAAGAAGGTCTCTATGGGAGTTTTGAAGGTGGAGGACCTTCCCTAGGTATATTCTCTAGTCTTGGTTCCTCAGCTTTGGCCTTACCCTTTCACTTGACATCTTGAAGGTACATAGCCTATATTTTTTTTGCTTGTTATGCTTGTTAGAGAGGTTAAAGTTCAGATGACTATCCCTTAATAGGTGGTTCTTCATGATTGGTCCTAGATGGACCTAGCAACAAGTGATACTACAAAGAGTGCAATTTCCATATTTCCCCTGAGGGATTGTTATCCTTGACCAACCTATGCTCCAACATAAATTTTTAATTCTTGATTTTGAAGAGCGCCTCCTTAAAACTATTTGCTCTGATGTAGATGTCATCACTAACACATAGCTGATGTCCGTATTCAATTTTCGGGACCTTTCTATCTCTAATGTGGTCGACTACTCTACTCTTAGTGTCCCACATTTTGAGGTCATCTAACTAAAAATTGAAATAATTTCTATACATGACCATGACATCTAGTTATTTCCAATCTTTGATTATGATTTTACCAACATCTAATGGGAGGGGGTGGACTTGGTCTTTCCCCTTTTCATCATGTGTTATGTCCACACCTTGAATTATCTAAGAAGTAATTTCTTTCTTTTCAATCTTGTTTGGGACATAGATTAGTAGCTTATAGGGTTAGGTTAGGATCCCCTCTATCCTTATAATAGTGCAATCTGGGTAGTACCACACATATCCCATGGTCTCCACCTATTTATTAATGAGAGGATACAACCTTGGCATAGGAATGCCTATGATAGCCTCATATATGGCTGGGAAGACACCGTCATGAATAAATTGCATGTGGTTCCTATATTTTAATATATTCAATTTGGAGTAATGGTGGGAAATTGTGGTTCTACCATCAAGGGACTAGTTTCTAATGCTAGGGAATGTCATAGAGGCTAGGAGGAAATCTTGGAGATAGGACATCATAAATAATTATTTGGAGGTCCTTATTTTAATGGTCATAAATTGTTTGGCTAGGAAGAAGCTTATTAGGTCCCACATTAGAGGGGTTAATTTCTTTTCTATCATGAAGTGGACATAGGATACCCAGACTTTATTTACATATGTGGTGGAAGAGGAACCAAAGGCCCTATTCATTATGGTCATGGCTACTCTAATGTCTTACTTCAGTTAGAATATAGTAATTTTTCCATCTAGGGTCTTGAAGACATGGGGTCCTTGGATTAGCCAAGGTGTAAGGATTGAATCAAGGTCTTGGGTGTTATCCTAGTTCTTCATGTCAGGGAGATTGATATGGGGTAAGGGAAGCTTATAATAGGTCTCAAAAGCCATGAGGGAGATATATGATACTCTCTTGGTGTTACCCTCTTAATTAATCCACCCTCCATCTATCCTACAATCAACAAAGATAGGAGTAAAGACATCAATACAATGCATTACCTCTAGTTTTATTATGGCATGGTGGAGGCTGACCATTTGAATTACAACTAGGTTATTTTAACTTTGATGTGTTGTGGTGTTTCTCTTCTCCTCTTGAGATATGGGCTATAATTCATCCACTAGGAAGAATAATTTAGACTGGTTCCTTACTCCATGAACATTTAGGGCCACCAAATCTAGCTCTATATCCTTGAAAACCTTCCCTTCACTATCAAAGGTTAGATAGAGCTCTGATTCAATCTTCAATTGTTACTTGATAGCCATCATTGATGCTACTAAATTTTTCTCATAGGATTTTTGATGGTTTTATTAAGGTACTTGCTCTTAGAGGCATAGTTACGCTATCTTGATTGAACTATAATTGACTGATTTAATTTGGGTCTTCTTTATAGAGTGTTTAAGGTTCCCATATTTAATTCTAGGAGATATTAAAAATTTAAATTCATACATATTTTAGATTATATAGACACCATTTTGCCTTATACCTTTGCATTTTTGAGTTTAAAAGATCTTTGGTTTTGACCGTTTAAGCTTATGTGGAGTCCATGTGGCATCATTCTTGGCTTTTTGAGGCAAGTTTCATAATTGACATTCAGATACTAGTCATTGGATTTTAAAAGCCTCCTTTATTTCACTCTATTGGATCATGATCCTAGTCTTAGCATAATCTATTGATCTAAATCTGAGTCCTTACATTTTTATTGGTTTATTGATCTCCAGGCTCATGGTCATGACATTTGGCATTATCATAGATCTTTCTCGTGCTATGTATTTCTTGTTAGTTACTACCTTGGTCGAGTATTGGCCATGTATTGAGATTGAAAAGCCTTGAAAATTCATTAGGTTCTTTGCACCATTAGATCAAATATAGTGAGTAAGTGATTGCCATTGATCTTTGTAGGGCTCACTTATTGATCAGATGTCCTCTCACATTGTTAGATCAAATCTAATGAGTGAACAATAACCATTAATCTTCATGGGGGAACTAGTCATTAATTAGACACCTTTATTAAGTGGATTCCTTTCATTTATTTCCTTTGATTACCAAGCTACCACACATCCAACTCTCAGGGCCTTGTATCCCTTTTGACTTTTCCTCATTTATGTCGCACCGTTGGATCAAATCCAATGAGCAATTACTTTTTGTTGATCTAAATTCAATGCACATAATTTAAGCGAGTGTTTCTCAATTAATACACTTCATCTGATCAAATCTAGCCAATAAACATGGATTGTAGGATCCTATAAAGGATGAGGGAGATAACTATTAGACTCGAGGACATAAATACATAGCATGAATTATCAAGACTAAGGTTGAGATGAATATCAAGGCCTTAATATTAATAACCTAGGCTAAGTTTGGAAATGTAAAAGGGACCTCATGAAGACATAAAATTAGACCCAAGGAAAAAATAAAGTGGAAAGGAGTAAATAAAATCTTGAGTCATGTTTAAAAACATGACTTAAACCCTTTACTCACAAATTTATTTCATTAGTTCCCACTAACTTGGCTCCTGCCATTAATTTGAATTGAGGGCCACCTAGGGTTTCTAAACACCAAACCCTAAAACTTTCATGAAACCTACAAAATGACTCACATAATTCATCAGTAAGGTTAATCCAAAAAAAAAGGCTTTAATTTATAAAAATATGTTCCATCCTTGAGTGGATGATCTTCAAATTTTGTCAAAAGACCTCAATGTTTAGATCCTTCAATCTTAGATACACATATCTCTCAAGGGTCCCTAATTTTAAATGAATGGGATATGTTGTTCCCAACATTAGTGTCATCAATCAAATTGTATGATTTGAAAATTTAATCTTTCAACTTAGCAATATCTTCACATACTTTAATTTTTTCTATTCAATCTCAACTAATTTATACACCATGGATGTTTAGAATGTGGTATCACCTTAAATATGACTCACAAAAAATAATTAAGAAGAATCAAGAGAAACATCTTTTCCTAAAGTCATTAGGGATAATTGGGTCATAGAGGCCACATATGTCATTGGTTGGTACCTTTTTTTGTGACTTAAGGAGCGAATGTGGTTCATCATAATGTTGGTGTTTAGATATCCATCCACCAAGATTTTATATAATCCCATTTCTCTTATGAATCTTCTTCATAGGATTCTCTATGGGTGGACCCCAAAACCACAAATTCTATTGATGATTGTGCTTGGGATGCTACTATTACAACCTATGTTGTTCCAACTCATTATTATTTTTGCACTAGATTTTCCTGGCCTATCATTTTTTGGACTTGGCATGTGACTACATAGCTATCCTTTATATCCTCATCCTAAAACTTATTTAATAATGCTTAGTTTTCACAACCTTTTTAGCTCTTTTTCTACTTACTCATTAGTGGCCATTTTCCTTTTCTCTTATTACTAGTATAGGTCTTCTTGTTGTTTGTGTTTGGCCACTTTGAATAATTTCTTAGCCTCAACCTTATATAGGTTCTCTTTTCCCATGAAACTTTTTATTATTTTTACTTATACTATTAGAGTAAGTCCTCCTTGTATTTTCGGGCCTTCTCTTTAGCTACATTCTATTCCTCTATTATGGCCTTATTAGTCTCATGTGGAATTTCATTCTATATATCTTGCACTTTTGGTTGATCTAGATGTGACTACATGTGAGGTTGATCCATTAGTGTTTATTTTTATTGGGAAACCTATGCCAAGGATTCATGAGTGTTATAACTAGAAAAAAGTCCTCAAATTTGTGTTAGAGATTATAGTAAGAGCAAGGGTGAAATTAGTAGGTAATAAGATGGTTCCACTTGATGCTTAGGAATGATAGCCTTTCGGCATGTAGGAGGTATAAATATTTTTTGTCTCTTCACAACATAAGTCTAACCTCTATTTGATTCTATTTTTTCCTTTATTACTCCCTCTAAACTTGTGAATATTTCCATCCACTTTGAAATTGTTTAAAGTGGCCTAACATCCTCTAGTGTGCAAGGATTCCACATGAATGGCTTGAGAGGGTTATATTCTTCTACACCACCTTCTCCCAAAAGATATTCCATTACAACCTATTCTTTTCATGGGGTCTTTAGTTTTGCTTATTCCATTATTTTTTTTATTTATATGGTTGTGGCTTCTTTTGTTAATATTATGGACCTTAATGCCCCTTCTTGGAATAGATATTTCACTCTATGTTTATCCTCCACTTCTTTCCTGGATATTCCCACTACCATGGAATCTAGAGGTGTACAAATCTATACCATGAAAATATATGGGACATCATTTCACACCAAAAATGTGAAAACCATCTTTCAAAATAATAATTTTTTATCCTTATCTTAGTTATATATTTATCATCCTTTAGATCCTCAAGAATTACCCTATACAAATCTTTGAGTGTAAATCTAAATGGTTGTAGATTATATTCTTCTATGATTATGGGCATTTGTTTTTCATTGAGCCACAAGGTTGCTCTACAAGGTTTTTTTGTAGGTGGTGAAGGTTGAGGATCTGGTGCCTTGCATGTTGAGGGGGTTGTTTGCAATGGTGAGGTTAATGGTTATTCTTGTGGTTGGCCTACATTTTTCCTCTCACCTATGATTGTCAATTTGCTTATCTCTCTACTTGTGATTGAGGTAGTGGTTGTTAAACTCTAGATGGCATGGATCATAATGGTTGGACATACCTAGAATCTAAGTTCTTCTATCTCATCACTTCTTCTTAGTCTATGTGGATGTCAATGAATAATGGAAGAGGAATCATGGGTGGTTTTTGTAACTCATGAATCTGAATTTGGACTCTATTATATATTTTGGTCATAGTGGTGATTGTTATGAGATACTTGAGAACCTCATTAGGTATGTGGTGGTGCATTGTGATCATGCCTTGGATTTGTGTCCACCATTGACTGCACTTTCCCACTTGGATAAGGTGTTGTCCATATCTCATCCAAATAAAAAAAATTTAAGGCATTGGCTAACCAATCATCAACATCTAGTGTAATTTGTCCTCTAGTGGATGTCCATTGTGTGAAGCATATAAGGAGTACTAAAAATTGATACTAAAAATATTGAGTTGTTTCTATGAGAATATTCTCAACATTTTTTTATGATTTATGCTACTATGAAATCTATCCAGCTAAATTTATCTCCCATCATTATATGTGTAATATTACACTTTTTATTTTCTACCATTACCTGTGCATCATGTATTATGTGAGGAATCTAACTATCATATATGTGACTTGATAAATTGTCACTCCTTTGATTTTGTTTTCATGTCTTTCTTAGATTTATGAATGAATGGGAAGGTTCTTTGTACTTTAGGGTTGTATCAACTTCCCCCTTTCTAGAAATCTTGTGGCCTATGTAACAATGTTGACATCAATGTGAATTATGAATTATTTAGACAAATGGATGGCCCACTCATTATATCTACTAATTATTTTCATCATAAATTATTGATGTTATCAAAAAATAGGTAATTTTATTATTCATTTGACATCATACCCTCGTAGTCTACTAATAAGTACAAGGAATCCTTGCTAGGAAGTAGTTACTTATTTTTATGGAAACCATTATCTATCTACCACATCAATGAATTTAAATGGCTCAACATCACTCCATTTGGATTTTTGAAATTTTAATCCTATTCCCATCTCTTCCTTTTATAACTATGACAATTGAACTATAATATGATGCATGGACATATGATATTTTAGTGTGCTTTGATTGATTTTACACAAGTTATTTTGCATAATTATGATTGGATCATTGTAGCTTTGTTGTCCACCTGAGTTTTTACGTATGATTTGAATTTTTGTCCTTATTTATATATAAATCTAGCCCCAAATCTTCACTTTTCTTACATTCATCCTTTAATCTACCTTTTGTGCCTCCACATGGTTTCCTTAAATTCAAATAACCATTTTGATTTGATCCTTAGAATCTTTGTGGTTAGATGCAATGTTATTTATTTGACTTATATGAAGTGATGTGTCTCCATTTCATTCATCAATGCTTTCCACTTTTGGACATTAACTTTATTTTAGAATATCTCTCCTTTTCAATAATGTCATGATTACTTTTATCTTGACATTAACTAACTTGTATTGTTGGCAGTTATCCATCCCTTACCATTTTTTCTTTATTTTTTGATGCCTCGTTATGATACTTGAAATTTTTCAAACCCAAAAAAAATATTTATCTTCGACCCAATCTTGTTTTTGTTCAACTAGTTATATTGAAGCTTGATTATAATACATCATGGTATCTCCTACAATAGAGATTGTAATGCATTCACCCACTACCAAAAACCTACCAAAAGAAACAAACCATAAAGTAAAAAAAATACTCTACTATTTTCCATGAAACACTTATTTTATTGAGTTTGTTTTACTTTGATACCATTGGCAATAGTGTTTGAGCCTACAACTATTTATTATGCCTCAAAGAACAGTTCCTTTAATATCCATAAATGTTATACTGCCTTATTGTGACACTTGATGAATGATGTAAGGACCTTTCCATTTGATGCACAAATTCCCTAGATGTGTTTTTAGTATAATGTCATATAGAAAAACCTTTTGTTTTAGTTGAAACTCTTTAGATCATAAATTATGATCATGCCATGCTTTCTAAATTTTCTTATCAATTTATAGAGTCCAATTTTTCAACTTCCTTATTTCCTCCATGTGATTTAGATCTAAAAATCATTATTGTAATGACTCTTTATCTCCTAATCATGTTATCATCCTGATTCATAGGCTTAGAACAATGTACACCATGGTAATTACTACTTCCATTCCATACACCAGTTGTAATGGTATGTTCCCAGTCACACATTTATATTTTGTTCTATATGACCATAAGATCATTGGTATGTGATATTCCTAATCATTTTTCTATACATTACAAATACTAGTCAAAATATTACTTAAAACCTTTTTAATTGTTTTTGTTTGACCATTTACTTGCAAGTGATGTGTTATAGGTTTTGACAGTATTATTTAGGAAGTGTGTAGCCTTTTCAATTACTATATTTTTAGGACATCCAAACCTTGTTATGAGGTTTTAATGAAATAGTTTCAAATCATATTTTACACTAAAACAAGGAGTCATAATAGCTTCAACCCATTTGGTGAAGTAGTCAGTCATAGTTATAATGTATATGTAATTAGATCACTTAGATTAAGGATTGATATACCTAAAAAATGAATGCCCCATTTTTCAAATGGTTATGCAACCAAAATAGGTTTTAAGGTAATCCCATCCCATTGATTTAGTTTTCCTACCTTATAACAAACATCACAATGTCTTACAACCTTTTGTACATATTGAAATAAGATTGACCACCATAGCCTACTTTTTAAAATCTTTATCATAGTTAGCTCACCTATGAAATTTCCTCCAGCTACTCCTTAATGTGATTCCTCTAAAACCTATAGTATTTTAAGTTTTAGAGCCACTCTGCATAGGACCTCATCCTTTCCTAGCTTGTAAATAAATCCATGACTGATGTTGAATGGCAAATCTCTTATGACTAGATGTTTCTCCCATCATACATAATGAGTAGGTAATAAACCATGATCTAAAATTTTTACAATATCCTTTAAATTTTCTATAATCATAGTTTATTTGAAAATATGTGCATCTACATATCCATCATGTATCTCTTATTATTCTTTCCCTATTTGAATATGATTCAAGTATTTAGGTCACATGTTTTCCCTACTAGGTTTCACATTGATTTTGAATTTTAACTCTTGGAAAAGCATTACCTACCTATAAATTATTCCTCCCAACATTATTTTATTGACCAATGTCATAAATCAAATTGAATGGGGTAATTAACAAGTAGTGTCTGAACTTTTGATGTGCAAAAATCATCACTAGAGCTTCTCAATTTGTGGTAGTATATTTTTTTCTTAGAATATAATAGATTAAAACTTAAAAAGTAAATTAGATTATCTATGCCTCCATACCCTAGTTGTGCTAAAATACTTGAATTATTTTCCTTGAATCATCAACATGAACATGGAATGGTTTGTTTCAATCAGGAAATCCCAAAATGAGTGTTGTAACCAACTTTTTATTCAAATATGTGAAGGTTTTTAGCATTCATAAGTCCATTATAATTTATTTTATTTGTGCAATAGCTTCTCTAGTGGTGTATAAATGGTTTCATACTCATTAATAAACTTATGATAATACCCTATGTGACCTAAGATGAGTGCACCTCCATTGAGATAATAGGTGGTTTGAGTCCCACTATGACTCTAATTTTTTTGGTCTACTAGGATTTCATAACTAAAAACAAACATATCAATTACAAGATTTCAATAAAAAATCATTTGATCTAAGTGTTTCATGGTATTCTAGATTCAATTGCAAGATTTTAACAAAAAATCATCTTTCTCCTTCTTAGCTCGATACTCATTTATGGTTGTTTAAGACTTATACTTTTCTCAATTTGAAATGTATAATTTTTTTAGTAACTCTATCTTCCTCTCATCCATGACAAAATTTTGATTTGCATAGAGCCCTCTGCATGACTGGATTCTCAACTTTAAATACAAACTTTTGGTTATTCATATTAGATTTGTGGCCAGGTTCAAGTCTCCCATATGCATGTATCAAGATCTAGGTATAAGAGCTAAGTTATGTTAAAAAAATATACAACCAATACCTTGGTTCTGATTTTTTTGATGTCCATACTTCAATGCACTTATGAACATGCATCCCTAATAGTGTCCCTCTTGTAATAATGGCCACTTCTCTAATATATGACTTGTAACTTGAAATATATCTCATAGCATTTCATATGCTTCTTCCCAATTAAGTTTTATAGATCTATGAATATCCCATAAACACACAATAAATCCTTTCAATGTATAATTCAATTCACTAATTAGCATGTCTATATCTAGAATATTATTTTTCATCCTGTGAATAAATTATGCTAGATATTTTATATACAAATATTGAGGTAACTATATTTTGTGGAAAACACCATTCTCATGGTTCTTATTTCATGATATACACACCCAAATTTATCATATGTGCATATGACTCCCCATTTACTGATGAAATTAATTCTCATGGAAATTTTCCTTCATTAGTTGGTTTAATATAGTGTCTATCCATATGAGTTAACTAATAGAGTTGATCAACCTCTGATTTCATATGAGAATTCATATAAAGAGGCTTAAATTATTCCATTTTAAATTTTGGGCATGTGTTAAACATTTAGACTGGTCAGGGTTAATATTATTATAATTTTTATATTTCTAGTATCAATTGTCCATGCTAAAAATAGTAGGTAAATTCTCTACTTCACAGGGCTTCAAGTTTTTCCTTTGTGATAAATTTTAACCAATTATCATCCTTATATGCATACAATGATTATGGTTCTTTTTGTATTGAATACGGTGTGTGTTTAGCTTTATTCAAAGGTATGATAATGATAACATCCCCTAATGGGCCTCCAATTGGTTTTCAACTATGTTGATGGTCATTTGACCATCATAAGCCCATATTTTTCTAATTAATTTAAGATTCTATGTTTCATCTATCTCCATGTCAATCACTTTAAAATTTCCATGCAGGCTTAAGTTAGTCACCTTTATCTCTACGTCTTCAAGTACCCCAATGGGTTTTACCCACCCATAGTCCACTAAGATGAGATTGATGGGACTGTAACTTATAGCCGGTCTTCTAATGTCTTCCCAAGTCAAATGAGGAATCATTTTTAGAGTATTACCAAAATAAAATATAACATTTGGAACCTTTTATCCTACAATTTTAAAATTCATTATAGTGTCTGCATCTCATCATTTCTTGGTATTGACATACCATATCACTCACTCTAATCTATGTTAACCTCTTTTTATGTAATCCAAAAAATTATGAAATAAATTTGTAATTTTTTTGGAAATGTCTTCATTTTGTAGAGTACTTACTAGTTTTATCAAATCCATCAGAGCTTTGACTACTCCATCATGTCATAATATTCAAATGATTTATTCATACATTTCAGTATATATTATTACAAGATCTCTTTCATTGTCATTTTGATTATAGATTGATTGTAATAGTGCATTGTTGCATTCATTAAAACTTTCTCTCTCATGGTGTCTATATACTTTCCCTCTCACAATTTTTTATCATGTTTTATTATATTACTCCAAGAGGTGGAAGCCCTTATTCTCTATGTTTATTTCTAGTCACATCTTGTATAAAATATAGCTAAAAGTGCACCAAATTCATGTTTTATCATCCATATACCTTTCATAATGTCTCACCAAGTCAAAATGGCCTTAAAATGAATCCAAACATAGATATAAAAATAGTTATTATGTCATATTCTTCCACAACACCTTCAACATGTCTAAAATGAATAAAAAACCTACCTTAAATTAGCGAAAAATGGTAACTATGCAGTCATAGACATTATAAGACTGAAATTTCAAGGAATTTGATTGGTTAATAATGAAGAATGGATAATGGAGGATGAATTGAGAATGAATAATAACCAATAGAAACCATGAGTTCTAATACCAATATCAGGCTAGGTATTAATGGAATGGTAAGAGATAATATTTATGCAAATAAAAATTATATTCACATACTTTGGAAAATAATAATTGTTACAATATAAATTCAAGGAATATTTTTCATTTAACCTCTTAAAATTACTCTCCATATTATACAAATGACTATCCATCTATCACTGAAAGACAAAACTCTCCTTATAATACAACCAGTATTAATAACATATATTGTTTAATACTGTTACAATTTACAATGCACATCATCTTCTCCTTACTTTTTTCAAATAATAAGACAACCCTCAATATTATGTTATTCTACAATCCTAAAATATGCACAAAACATTTCTCTTTATAAATTATAGGGGAAATTTCATGTGATGTGATTCATTTCCCCACATTGATAACACATAATAGGCTTCTTGGGATGTCTATTTCCTTGCCTCAAATTTTGATATCCACCCTAATAACCCCCTTGATATCCCTTTTTATCTCTTGAAGACCCATATAATTCTTATTATCATGGTTATTATTTTTACAAAAAGAGTAAAATAATTTGTGTGATTATTGTACATATTGTTGTAATAGGTGAAATTTCACAATCGTATGTTCTATAGTGTGATATAATTTGTAAAATTCTATTTTAATCTTTGGATGTTTGTTCTTATGATGTTCATCTTGTCTACATTTAATGCACCATATCAAAAATCATGGTTTATTTCCTTCTTGTAGTTCCTCCATATTATGTAATACTACATCTAATTTAGCATCATTTTATGTGACACTAATAGAGTATTCTTTGCATTCTTTTATTTGATCAACGTTGATCATAATGGATCTCACATCAAATTTTATGCCAAGTTATGCTTACATTGTGGAAAAATGAATTTTGATTTATAAGCCTTATAAAAGCCAAATGAATTTATATGAGTTCTAAAATTTAAAATTCACATTAGTCATCACATCTGAGAACTGGATATCATAGTCCCATAATAATTCTCATGTTTTTTATCTAATCTCCTTCAAATATTAAATTGTCTAACTCACATATTTCTACATTTTTCATTCTTATATCAATTTATCCTTCACCTAAGGAAGATTCATGGCTACATAATAAATATGAACTATAAATCTTGATTAGTCAAGCCTCCTATGAGTTTGCACTTTTTATCATCATCAGACGTCACACCCTTGACCTACCACTTCATTTTAAAGATCAATAAATACTACTCTAAGTTAGTGTACCCATAATGTGGTGTTATGGTAACAAAATCCCCAATAGGAAATGACATCTTTCCAATGATTGTGTTATATGTGACTACCTTATATGATGATGATTATGCTAGTGTATGTAAACTTTTTATGAATTTACTTGGAGTACCAAGAATCTTAGATTCTAAAATTGGGTTGAATTCATGTTAAAATTCCTTCTTATTCATAACTAAACCACTTCTTAGTTGTGGCTACTTCTATAACTATTTATGGACTATTTTTATCAATTAATAAAATAACCATAATGGATGCATCCCTTTAAATTCAATGGACCATGTTTGGAGTATCTATCATACCCATTCTCTAACTTGACTTGACTTTGTTTTTCATTATTATCTATTAGATACTCTACTTTTATTCTTCCCCATACAATTTTTGGATATGTAGTTGCTCTTTATATCTATCATTATGTTATTTCAGTTACCTTGTCATAACATTTTTATGGTGTATTTATTCTCTTCCTTTCTTTTTGAGTCATTTTATAATTCCCAATCTATTTATATATTCTCTATGGCTCATGTGTTCCCTTCTTTATATTCTAATGATATCTATCCTATAGTTTCATATTCTCCTTATGGAGGTCTAGTACCTCCTATTTTATTGGCAACTTCCTATCTAATCCTACTTACAATTACTTGTGGCCCTTTGTCTTCTACAAGATTTTTCTTGTTCCACATTTTCTATGTTTATAGCTCTCTTTGAATCCCAAGAATCACTTTCTCATTTTGATTATCTACATCATCCATTTTTTGGGTTTGGGTTTAGGTTCTTTAGTTCAATTATTCTTCATTCATCACCTTTTTTTCCACATCCCCATACTGCCCTAAGTGACTACTTTATATTGGTTGGAATCAACACCATGGATTTTTCCACAACCAACATATTTAACAACATAGGAATTCACTTCAAAAACTTGCCTTGAATCCCTCTAACAAACATGTAGTAATAAGCTTAAAACACAATATACACTTGAATAAAAAATTCCATGATGTACCCATCAATTTTAGTCTTTAATGAACGGTCAATTGCATGAGTCCATTTAGTATCTATATTGTGTAATCTTTCTAGATTTTATTCACTTTACACAAAATGTTTGATTTCTCATGATATAAAGTAGTAGTATTCAAGTCTAAACAACCATGTTGCTAGCAACTTTGACAAATCACACCAAATTTTTTGTAAATTTCTCTGTGGATATGTTCAAAAATGATCTCATCTATATAAACTCATATTATTATGGTTTATTCCTTTGTGAATGTATGTATCCTCATGTATATCCAATATTGAAGGTCCCTTTGACCAAATAATCATTTTAACATATTTAGGTCCCAAAAATGGAACCATTGTTAGTAGTGGCCCCTAGAATCACTCATCAAGACATGTTAGGTATTGTAGTCTATAATGTTGTGATGGGACTATGAAAACTTATAGTAATTTACACATAGGTTATGGATAAATTTAATGCACACTCATAATACCAACTGTATTCATGTTTTTTATTAACTTATGTACATTATATTAACATTTTACCATTCAAAGAGTTCAACAATAAATAGTAAACAAGGATACATTCAATAACAAGGAAGATGAAATCAATTCAAGTAATATTTATACACATATAGAATAATTAATCAATAAATACCATTTTTTAATCTCTATTACTTTATACTTTATCCTTTTATTTTACAAAAGTAGAGTATACAAAGAGACTATGACTCTTTATCTTTGCAACCTTTCATTTTCATGATCAATGTAGTCATTCAACTTCTATGTGCTTAACTATCATACATGAGACCATATTTTATCTAAAATATAGTATGTCTTAAAATTGTTTCCTATTTATCTCACAAAAATATGTGAACTTATAATTCACACCTCTATACTAACAATAAGTATTTCCCCCCGTAATTTCATGATAATAATATCCTGGCCCTTCCTTTAGGTTCATAAAGCCTTTCCTTGATTGTTCAGTTTGTGACCTAATTTTTATTTTTTTCATATTCTTCAGCTACTTCAAGTACATTTTGTTTGCAACTTTCATAATTAGATTGATTTCTTTCAATTTCCACTAAAGGTTTAAAAACTAAGTAATCAAATTTTATTGACTAGCATAGTGTGTATTATGAATTACTACATCTAAATGTGCATCAATTTTATCCTTGTATAAATATTATGTAAAAAAATTTGGTAGCCAAATTTCTTGAGATAAATACCCATGTTTTAAGTTTAACATCCTAACATGATTAGATTTTGATTTCTTGTCATGTTGATTAGATCTTGATGGCTTACCATGAAGGGAGTTTGATGGCCTACCATATTGAATGGAGTTTGATGCCCTGCCATGAGAGTAATTTGATTACTTTCCATGTTGATGAATGGAGTTTTATGGCATTCCATCATGAATGGATTTTTATGATATATCATGTTGAATGAAGTTTAATGACCTATCATGAAGGGAGTTTCATCATCTACCATGTTTATTACGGCTTGATGTCTTGCCATGAAGGGAGTTTGATGGCCTAACTTACTAAATGAAGTTTAAGTGCATTTCACACAAATTGCATTTAAATTTTTCCTACCATTAAGGTGTTGATAAATAATTCTAACCATTATATTCAAAAAAAATGATGATAGTGGAACTATGAAATTAGTAGCCAAGTTGTTTTGATCAACATTATCTTCTTGTTGAAGGAAAAAAATGAGTACCATGGGAACATGAGAAACACTAAAAACATAATTATCATGGTAAAGATATTTTTTTTCCTTCATATTGATTGTATTATAGTTAAATATTGTTTTGTGTATATGGTAATATGAACAAATTTGGCCTTAGGGATTTATTTTCTTTATATAAGAATGTGTGATTTTTGTTGGTTTGCATAATCTTCTATTGTATAGAAACTAAAAAAATAAATTAAACCCAACTGTAAGATAATTTAAATAAAATATATATAAATGGTAAGGTAATTCAAAGTAAAATTAAATAAAAATGCAGTGTGATTTTATTATCCAACCAGTAAGTATAAATGGCAATGTCCTTATATTAGTTGATCGAGGAACATAAATACGTTCATTGGTGTGTTTTAGTATTATATGATAAAAAAAACAAAAGATAATTTACTTATATTAGCTAACTAGAAAACTTAAATAAAAGTGTAGTTATATTAGCCAACTAGTTAACATTATTTAAATTGTGCTTGTACTAGCCTACTTGTTAATATAAATGATAATGTGTTTGTATTGCTTGATCAAAAAACATAAATGATAACAAAAAAATTAAAAATCACAACTAGAAAATAAAATATTTGGTAATAGGGTTTTAAAACATTTACTATATTATATCTAATGCACATTGATAAGTGAGTGTTATGAGTGAAGATCTACTAATTGTGTCAAGTGACTGAAGAATAATCAAGATAATTTAGAACAAAAAATAGGATAGTTTATTTATGTCTAAAATATCAAAAAACCAAATGTTTTATTTTTTATTTTTTTAGAGGACAGTATCATGTACACATCATGTAATAATTAGGTAAGTATAAGGTATATATATGATAAACATCATGTAGGTATTGAATAAGTATCATCATTATATATCTAAAATATTAAAATGTGTGCCATATTTCAATCCCATTTTAAAATTTAATATAAAATTAATGAGATTATGATTTATAAAAATGACAATTTTATAATAAAATTTATAATTTTGAAACAAAATTGTAATTTTTTTTATTACTAAACTCAACCATAACCACCTCTAGCCCAATAGTAATTGATAATTTTAATAGTTTCTAATTGAGTGGGGTTATTTAATACAAAAAATTTAATGTGTAAGATAATAAAAAATTAAAAGGATTTAACTAATAAAATAATGATTTTTTTGAAAACTATGTTTGCAATGTGAGCAGCATTACTCTTGGCTTGTTGTTATGAATAAATAGGTATATAATAATACACTCAATCAAATAATGTAATATAGTAAATTAAACATAATTTAATATTATCCTATAAATATTTACATAACAATAATGAAGCATAGAACTAGCCAAATTATTCTACACTATCAACCTATGTTAATGTCATAGCATAACAAAGTAGTAAATCCATGAAATGTAGAAATGTAAAGAAATATATGCAAGAGAAAAACATGTGCAATCAATCAATGTAGTTTAGAATGATAAATTGAGAAATTATAGAAAGATATAACCTATAACAATATAACTTATGGAATGAGAATCCCTTAGCATTATCATGGCCCCTTGGTATAGGAATGTCTTGCATCGATGTATCATATGTATCATGTCTGTCCTACATCTCACTCACATATATCATGAAATAGGTGTGTATGAAAAAGGATAATAATCCAAACATGTGATAAATAACATAAATAGACAATGTGAACTAAAAAACATGTCATGCTTAGGTCATTTTTTATTTTTTAGAATATTTAGTTTTGTTTTAAAATATTTTTAAATAAATGATTATGTAAAAAAATTCTAGCCAATTATCCCATCGATGGGATGGTCATGTGTAGGTCATGTATCTAATAAGGGAATGGTCACCTATCATGATCGAGTAGTGTTATGTGAATATTTATATGAATCTAATGAATGATCTTATGGTGTAATGTAGTTATCATCATCAATATGACCCATAATATTTTGTGTATGATGAATAAATGTAGAGATTATATGATCATGTGGAATCTATTGTATATGAGGAGAAACATGCACATGTGTTCACTGTCAAACATGATGAGGCATCTATAACATTAGTATAATGCATGAAAGAGTATATAATGGCTGCCATGGGTCCAAATAACTCTAATGTAATGGGCATTGAAGCATTGGTCATCTATCAAAGTCAATTAATTTCCTCTAAAGTTTCTATATGGAATGAACTTGAATAGGTTAATTAATTGACTATGCAGAGTAAATTTGAATAGTTGGAATAAAAGACTATGTGGAATTAACCTAAACAATTGGTGTGTTGGTGGTGGGGGTGGAGGAGGAAATTTCTCTAGTTGAATACGATACTTATATGAAACACATGAAACTATGACACCTAACTTCCATGTATATACTTGACACATCTATGTATTAAACATGGTACTACTTGAAGCTTATGTATCCAAGGATAGCCTAACAAATATCAAATACCCTTGTACTGAATAAGATTAAAAATAAATTAGCGATTACTTCAAGGCCTACCTTAATAGTTAACATAATATGCCCAACAGGGTTTTATTCCTTACCAGAAAATCTTTCGACCATCTTGGTTATATCCATAAAATTATCATGTGTATATCTAAGAGATTGAGAAGTGTCATTTACAAACATTTTAACTTATATCATTATCCATGTATGTTTAAAATCAACTAATGCTCTATAAATAGTGATGTATAAGTGGTATCATCATCCAAAATATTTATTTCATAAATTGTAATTGTATATCATTGTATAGATGTGCTTTTAAGTGTATCAATAATACCTACCAATAAGTGATTATATGTTAAGGAGGAGTGTGTGCATTGTATGTCATATGCACTTTAGAAGTATCCTTAGTTTTTATTATTTTATGATTTGGAAAGGGGTCATAAAATATTTTCAAATTCACATTCCAATTTGGTTGTGGTCCTATATCATTTTTAGGTGTTCTAAATAAAATAGTGATTTAATCAATGAGACCATGGATCTTATGTCTTATTCCAAATCATTGATTGTAAAATGCCCTTCACATCTACAGTATTCACGTATTAATGTCATATCCCTTAGGTATATGCATATGCATATCAAATTCCTTAGGTGATGGAAAGATATAAGGTTTCTCTCAAGTAACTTATACAAAATCATATGAGGAGATTGAGGTAATCATGGAAATTTCCTCATTTGTTAATTGGACAAGACAAGCCTGATATTATGTTATGAAACTACATTAACCACTATTTTTGCCTCATTTTTAGTATCATTTAGTTTTACCTTGTTACTTGGTTTGATTTGAAACTTTGAAGTTGAATTAGGTGTATCATTAGGCACATATTTGAGCTTGTTCAAGGATATGAGACTAACTTCATGTTCTATAACTATATGACATAAATCATCAAATGATTTAAATTTTTTAACATAATGGACTCATGGAGAGGATCAATAAAAATTTTCTTTAATATATATTGTAACTCATTTTTAGTCATAGAATTTATCACCATAAAAAGTATGGTCTTCATATTGAAGCACATAGTCATTGATTGGTTTATTGGATCCTTGTATAGGTTTTATGATTTATTCATAAGATAATTTTTTTCTAATATTGATCAAAAAATTACTATAAGCTTATCAACTAAATAATTTAATGAATTAATATATTAGAATGCGACATTATATAACTAAAAACAAACATAGTCCTTAAGGTTCCTTAGAAATAATTTAGTCAACAACTTGTTATTGGAAACATAATTTATCATGTTTCATGATAAAATATTAAGTTTTGTTATAGATCACCTTTAATGTCATATAATTTAATATTATAAGTTACATAACCCATAGGCAAAATATAAGATGAAATATCTAGAGCTAATGGATTATGAATCAAAACATAAGAATCAATCAAATGACTTTCTCTATAAGATCCTTGATCTAAATGCAACACCTTAGCTTGCATAAATATAATAGTATATTCAAATGATCATGCAATAATCAAGGATGATGATGTAACATGAGTAAAAATCATAGGATGTACATATATTGGATGTGTATGAATAGGTATGAAAATATGAGGGGAACTTTGTGTTTCCCCACACCATGAGTAGACATCACATGTATAGACAAAGGTGTAGACATTAAAATAGTAAAATAGCGGTAATATAAATAACTATGGTGGAATTAATACCTTAAAAAGGCATATTAATATCAATGAAGAGTTCATGATTTTATTCCTCAGATGTGATAACCTTAGTTATATGTAACAATGCATCATGGAAGTGTGGGTTCATGTTAAGACATTAAACTAATTCCCTTTGATATTTTTCATTGGATATTTCAAAAATATCAATGTTATCATCCATATCATTTTTTATTGTTCATGAGCATTTTCAGATTCAATATGAATACAAATTCCATCAAAAGGGTGTTCTCTATTTCTTCTTGTAGTGATAGCATGGACCATGGAATCCAATATGAGCCTTTAGTGAATAATGGTGGTGGGATGGTAGAAAATATAAATTTGAGGCCTAAAGTATGAGGAACATAAGGATTCATGCATGCCCTTTGGCATCCAGTGGTACCATAAAGCAATCAAATTGAACATTACAATGATACGAATTAATAAATGATAAATATGGTTCATTATTAATTTTAAAAGTATTATTGCACAAATATTTGACCCATGGAATTATATAGTCATTAAATATTTTTCATATTAAAAGATAACAATATGCAATGATTAGATTCATAGCTTGAATTATAAAAATAAAAACTATCTACATCTATTATAGTCATCATACAATGTCCACAATAAATAAGTAGACACATAAACAAAATTGTGAATGTTTTTATTTTTAAAAATATAACAATATTTTTGATGGAAATCAATAGATAAACCAAACACAAAAAGTATTTTGAAACTAAATGGCCCTTCCCTTTATAGACCAAATTTAATGAAAATATTAAAACACAAATTTTAAAAAATATGTACATAATTTTAGTGAACAAAAATAGGTTTTTGATCCAATCAAAATGGCTTAAAAAAACCTCTAAGAGTTTTCAAAAATATATTCATTTTAAATTGGAGTTTATTCAAACAAGGAAAACCCCTAATATATAAACCCCTAATAGGTGAATAGGCATGATACCTAGTAAAAATAGGAAAAACATCATATTTTAACCTATGAAGATGGAAAAAAATTAGGTCTGAAAATCAAACCCTAAGGTATAAATTTAAAATCCCATAAAGAAGGATAAAACTCTAAGGGAAAACATAAGGTTTTTCTATGTTGTAGATAAAATGTGGGTTCACCAATATGTTCAACCTTTGTTTAACCCTAAAATAATCTAGGTGATATTATTATTAACCCTATATTTGATTAAAGGGGTATATAGAAATGAAATAGCACAAGAGTGATAATCAGATCTATAGCAGACCAATTAGATGCTAAACTTAGATTTAGTCATATGTTGAATTCAAAAAATTGAGACAGTCTAAATATAGAAATAAAAACTAAGCTATGTATGGAAATGATAATGAAGTAATATACTTAATTGATTTAGAATAGATATGAAGAAGGATGGAAGATAGTTCTAGAATAGTCATCAAATTTTAAATCTAACATTTTTGTCACTCTAAACACTACCATCAACTTAGGATGGTTTCATTGATGTTATTATCTGGGTTTGACGTAAATTTAATATGCAAAATACTTGTTGAAAAGAGATGCAAACACCTATATACTTCTAGGTTTGACTTCACCTTCATTCTAGTGCATTTAAATCTAGGTCATGGCTATCGCTCCTCATGATTATTGAAAAATCATAGTTATTCATATTCATTATGACCTTGGGGTAAATGGGTTAGAGGGAACATGATGTCAAGCTAACACCAAGACCCTATTATAATAGGGTGTTGCCTATATAGCCAATGCTCCAAAGAGGGCCTCATAGTTTTTCCCTACATGTTGGCTTATGTGTGAATCATGCAATATGTGGAAAACAAGTACAATAATGACCTAAATTATAACTTGGAAAATTTGGCTCTTGGGATACTCCTTTAATACTTCATAGATTTATATGTGTTTAACCTATGATTGGAATTGAATGCTTGATAGATTGCTTTAGATAATTTGCCTTGGGCTCTTTGGTCTTTTTCTAGATGAGGAATGAATGAGGGTTGATCTTGTATTTATATCAATCCCTATTTATTAATAAATCACATTAAATCACTTACATCAACCATTAGGATACACTTAATTTGAAAATTGGATGACTTTAGGGTACTAGACACTTGCATCAGGTCAGGACACTAAATTCAATGTTAGTACTTATCTTGGACATTAGTGTCTAGGGAGCAAGGAAATAAGTTCAATATTAGAACTTGTAGAGGTGGAAGATAATTACATTTTAAGCATTTATACAAGAGATAAGGTCTATGTAATCAACATAATACTAGTCAAACTAAGATATAGGCTAAGCAAAACAAGATAGAGTAGATGCAAGACTTACGGAAGTGGGAAAGGTCTAAAACTAAGAGGAATAGCCAAGGCCTATGTTTTTCAAAGTGTATAAGACTAAGATGCTATATAATCATAAAATAGTGTTTGCATTCCCCCCAAGTTTAATTTGGTAATGAAATTTCTATTTTAAAGGAAATGAATGTGTACTTGGGTGTGTATGTACACCTTATCTTTATGTGTGCCCAACTTAAGTGCTTTATTGGTGACTGATCTACAACCAAAAGCATGTTATAGTGTATAATCAATGCATATAATCTTTAATTTAAGAGTATTTAAATTGATTTAAATTTAAAGAGAAAGGTTTAGGAGTACACCTATGTGTCAATGTAATCACCTTGCCTATTGACAAGTTGATTTGAAAAAGATGTATCATTATAAGGCTCTAAAACTAAGATTAGGAAAAATATAGATAAATCTTGAAATTGTATTTATCCAAGGAGAGAGATAAATACAGGGAGAGAGAGAGAGAGAGAGAGAGAGAGAGAGAGAGAGAGAGAGAGAGAGAGAGAGAGAGAGAGAGAGAGAGAGAGAGAGAGAGAGAGAGAGAGAGAGAGAGAGGCACATACACCAACTTTAAAGCAAAAATGAGTTGCCACCTAGAAAGTGAGATTAGCTCAATTGTGTAACCTAATGATACTTATAACTTGGTGAGGCTAGATGATAAAATCATGTCTAATAAGGAAACTTAGAAATATTGAGTGATTTTATCACCTCAACCATATCAAAAAGTAAACCAACTACTATAATATATTGTATCAATAAAGTTCATAAAAATCCATGAGGTATTGATACAAAAAAGTTTGTGATGTGGTAACAGTCCACAAAAGAGTTTTTTAATTTGAAACTGATTTGGATTTTATAGTATTATTCACAAATTTCATAGCATATGTACCTTATATATTTATCATGCTAAAACTATGTATAACAATGGTATCAATATATATAGTTATGCCACAACTATGAATCTGAATCATATAACTATGTGTTTTGGCCAATTTAGAAAACTTTATAAGTGTGGAGAATATGCTTCCAAAGCATGCCCCCACTATATATGGGAAAATATGCAAATTGATATAAGTACCAATGTGAATAACATGTTTCCATGAAATTCCCCCATTTAATCTAAGAACTATGAATGTGTGTAATCCATGCCCATATGACATGCCCCCATTAAATCTAAAAACTGATATAAGTACCCTATACTAAATTAGTGTGGATAACATGCTTCCTAAACATACCCCCACTAAATCTAAAAACTCAACCAAGTGTGGATAACATGCCTCTATGACATACCCACACTAATATTCCCCCCTTTAAAGTGAGGTAAAAATAATAAATGGTATTTATCTCACCTCAAAAGGATAAGACAACCATATAATTTTTGAATGTAATCATGTAACATATATAAGGAATATGTCTAGGTAGATATAACATTGAAGTGCATAAAACTAGTGTGATCACCTGAAGTCCTAAGATGCATGATAAAAGTCATGGAAATGTCTAGACGGTAACCATACAATCTCAACAAGCAAACAAGCACACACATAAGAACACTCAAAAGTAAGTCAAATGGAAATGGTCTAATGAGACCGCAAACAAGGGGCATGTTCAAATGTCACACAATCGAAGGGACATGACTTAGTTAAATGTACATAAAAAAGGAATGACATATTCAAATGTTTATAAAATAAACAATTACATATGCAAATGTTAAATAAAGCGTATATAGACATGAGATTCATAAGCAAAGGAGCATATTCAAATTCTTAAACAAGGAATATAATATTAACACTCAAGGAAGTACGTAAAGGAAAGCATAAGCAATGAGCATAAACATGTCATAGTATCCCATGGATTAGATGTGTTAGGAAAAAATGTCAAGTGTATAACATATCAAGTACCTTATGTAAGATATAACCATGGATAAAGGCGTGTGTAAGTACATATGTAATTTCAAACATGATAATAAAATGTGATCATCGAACCATATAACTTGTGTGTATCAAGATCAAAGAAGCGTATGACCCCAATGTTTGCATGATATGAGTAAAGGGAAGGACCAACATCTGAAATATTAATATATCATGTTTCTATGTATTTTTATATCACACTTCAAGTAGAAGTGTGACATATATGTGTATGAATAAGTAATGGGTATGCTATCCATCAACATGGAACTAACACATAAACACCAAGGATCTAGTAGAACATGCAGGTGCCTAAAATAATTTTGGAGTGTTGAATGTCTTTGATTTTTTTTGTAATTTTTGGAATTTCTTAAGAGGAAATATCATCCTATGATGCCATCTAATGGATGGTCATAGATATCTCCCCACTTTGAACCTTAAAACCTTAAGTTAGATCTTTTTCATTATTTTCATCATGAATGGATAGGTTGAAAAGGTCCATAGTATGTTCCTA
Source organism: Torreya grandis (assembly GCA_037957365.1). Classification (NCBI taxonomy): domain Eukaryota; kingdom Viridiplantae; phylum Streptophyta; class Pinopsida; order Cupressales; family Taxaceae; genus Torreya; species Torreya grandis. The sequence goes on from JARHVA010001714.1 coordinate 1,677,777, forward strand.
TTCACATTTTGTATGTGTATTATAAGAATTAATTCTATCATTTGAAATATTTATTAACTGTCATACATGAGAAAAATAAATATCTTGCTGATTTGGATCAATTTTTGCTTCTATTTGGTATAGCCAAAGAGTTCCTAGTGTAAAAGCATATGAAGATGTGGTAGGCATAAACCAAACTTGTGTTTGAATTGCTTTATAACCATAACCAATTGGTATTATTATGTTTCCCAAAGATTCTTTACAACCTCCTTTTTTTTAAGTTTTCTAGATCGAAGTCAATTAGTTGTAAATGTCTCACATTACAAGTAGTTTTTGCTTGTGTAGGATTTATACGGTTATGCCAAAAATAAGTACCACCCATGAATAATGTAATTTTTAAGTCTTGTTGGTGTGGATACATTTTATTTTTTTCACTATGGAATTCTTTCATAAGAAATGGACCTTTGATTGGCCCCACGTTGAATAACATTTACAAGTTGGTCATATAAAGATTAGGGATACCACATTTTTGTTCATAATTCTCCTTAGGTAATTTATATTCTTCCTTTGTGTGAGATATGAAAATTTTGTTTTTGGAGGGAGGTATGTTAAGTTCCTTTGAATGAGTAATTATGAAGGAATCATATATGTGCACATCCACATATTAAAGTGTAAATGACTCATATTATTTACACAATGTTCATTCCTTTAATGGTGAAAGAAACCCTCGACTAAACATAAATTAGAATTTTGAATCCGAGGTCTTATATGGTAGCTCATATGATGTACTTTTATATCAAATAGTATAGTTTTGAAGGGATGCATCGTCATGATGTTTAAATTTGTGAAAATATTTTAATGTAAGTTTTGGCACCTTGTGGATATTGAAAGCCATGAACAAAACATCTTCCAATTGGGAAGAAGTGGTTAAGGATCCTATTGGTAGGCTATAAAATGAATTATGAGATTCATCAAAAATTCTCATATATAATACTTTTATCAATAGTTTGTCATATTTTTCCCATTGACCAAAGAATTTGCATAGTTAATCATGTGGCTAAATTGGTCCTTGTGTCTCAAAAAGATAGGTAAATCTAGTAATTCAAAATCTTGTGAATAAGGATATTCAAGGATACATTTCACAAGAGGTTGATTATTGAATGAGGTTATATGTGCATTATCATTATGGAAATCCATTTGTATTTGAATTAAAGAAACTTTATTTTTAAGATCCCCAATAGTGGTCATCATATACATTAGATATTCTATGGGAATAGTGGTATTTATCATGGGTGTTATCATTGGTTCCAACCTACCACCTTTTTTGAATCTAGACATATGAGTATCATCATCCTCATGTATAATTAGTGAAATTTCATGATCATTAAATTTAGGAAATTTTGATAGTGGTATGGGATCTTTTAAATTTAGTACATTTGGTATATCATTTCAATATCTTGTACCAATTTAATAATTTGTTTCATTTTCCTTTGGTAAGGGTATAACAATTTTATATTGGGAAAACTTTGGTAAGGACACCTTTTTTGATATATAATTTATTTTAAATGAAGCTAGGAAAAAACCATCACCCTTTAATAGAGGTATATTGTTTATGAATATAATAATTTTGGTAGTTTAATCACTTTACTTGAAGACATGTCCCCCTTACTATTTGTTCGTAAATCAGCCATAATCTCTTTATGTAGTTGTCATAATTTTTGAATATCAAATAAAGGAACCTCTTGGTCATATGGACCTAAATTTTTTTTTAAATGTACATGTTTATTTGACTTGAATCATTGGTAACTCAATGATGGTTTTGAAAACCCCAACCCTTGCCTATTTGTATTGGTGTGTTTAAGATGTTTAGGGTGGGTTATACCTTGCTCATGTTTACCCAATCCTTGGCCTTGGTATCCATACTTTTGTAAGTATAAAATGCCAAAGTCATATAATAGTGGTGTAATAAGTATGGATAAAATATTTTTATCTTCCTTAAGATGGATCAACTCATCTATTGAAATGGTGGGAACATAGATCTGATTAGAGGGATAAAAAATACCACCATTCAAGGATTTTATATTACATGATTTAGCACTTGGAAGAATGAAAGAGTATTCAATTTTAATTCATTACTTTAGGGAGAGTTGGATATTTTCATAATCATATTAATCAAATAAATCAACATTATCCATGATAAGGTAAATAAAAAACATAAAGGTTATGACAAATCAGGTAATAAACATCCTATAGGGTATGATTAGGTAGAATGGAATTCAAAGAATATGGTCACCAAATGTTTGACCCTAAAATGATCTAGGTGATCTTATTTTTAACCTTATATTTTATTAAAGGGGTATATATAAATGAAATAGCACAAGGTTGATAATCAAATCTATAGCAGTGAAACTAGATGATAAACTTAGATATAGGCATATGCTAAATTTATAAAATTAAGATATTATAAATATAGAAAGTACATATAAGCTATGTATGTAAATGATAAGGAATTAATATACTTAAATAATTTTTGTGTTGACACAGTGTTGGTTCTAGAACAAATAGTAAGAAGATTGGAAGATAATTCTGGAACACTCATCAGATTTTGAATCTAACACTTCCAGCATTATGGACACTAACATCATCCTAAGATAGTTGTATCAATGATACTATTTGGTTTTGATGCAAGTATATTATATATAATAATTTATTAAAATAGATGCAACCACCTATATGCTTCTAGGTTTTAATTCACCTTCATTCTGGTGCATTCAAATCTAGGTCATGTATTGTCATTCCTCATGAATTTTATAAAACCCTAATTCTTCATCTTCATTGTGACCTTGGAGGAAATGTGTTAGTAGACACCATGTGTCAATTTGACCCCAAATATATTGTTTTTAGAGTACACTACCTACATATCCAATACTCTAAAGAGGGACTTAGACTAATTTAGTTCTCCCCTACATATTAGCTTGTGTGTAAATCATATAATATGTGGAAAACAAGTACAATAGTGACCTAGTTTATAAGTTATAAAATTGAGCTCTTGGGATGATCATTTAGTACCTCAAACATATATATGTGTTTTACCTATGAATGGTATGGAAATATAAAAGCTTTTTTTAATTGAATGTTTGATGCAGTGTTTTTTATAATTTACCTTGGTCTCCTTGGTATTTTTTTAGTTGGGGAATGAATGAGGGTTGATATTATCTTTATATCAATTATTTTGGAGTAATAACTCATATTAAAACACTTATACTAAGCATTAAGATACGTTTCATTTTTAAATTAGATGATTTTAGGGTACTTGATATTTATGTTAGGTTAGGGCACTAATGTCAAAGCTAGTGTTTATCTTAGACATTAGTTTTAAGTGAGCAAGGAAATAGGTATAGGCTTAGAACTTATAGAGGTGGAAAATAAGTAGATTTTAAGAATTTTTGGAAAGAGATAAGGTCTATGTCATCAACATAGGAGTGGTTAGACTAAGAGATAGGCCAAGGGGAACAAGATAGAGTAGATGTGAGACTTGCAGAAGTGGGAAAGGTATAGAATAAAGAGGAATAGCCAAGGTCTGAGTTTTATTGAGTGTATAAGAATAAGGTACTATATAATCATAAAATAGTGTTTACAACATTATTATGATTAAGTAAACCTAAAAAATTATAAAACTTTGAATTATTTAGATTATATGAAGTATAAAAATAGTACATGAGTATAAATGTAAAAGGTAGATGTGTTAAATAATTCCACTTGATATAAAAATAAATGACATGAGGTATTTAGATACTTAACTTGTTTATATTTTGTGTAGGTAATTAAAAATACAAAACTAGATTGAGAATCACTAAGAAAAAGAACTAGATGTATAGATACACCTCGATGAAATAATTGATCTTTAGATGTTAGCATCTTGTGTAGGCATCTGATATTTATGATTCTATCATGTGAGTGTTGATTTGAGTTTTATGCACACCCCTATAATAATGAATGAGGTAGCCTCTAATATTTTATGATCTCTGTGGAATGAGGTTCCACTTTAAGGAATGAGTTTTAGGCATTTGATTAAAACAACTAGGTGGTGGAATAGCAGGTTGAGCTTACAAGTTGTTTAACCAAGTTTATGGATGGATGTGTGAAATCTAATATAAATTAAACATTAAGTAAGTTGGATAGGTGGATAATTAACTTATGGTGGGTATATCTTAAATAAACTCAAAAATAAGGGGAAAGGTAAGGTAGAAAAAAAGGTCATGTTTTCCTAAAATGTCACATCTAAGGTTGTTTATTTGGTGGAAAAGTATATCCAAGACCAATGTTTGTCACTTTTATCTATTGCACACTCAAAAATAAGCACAGTTAGTAATGTGGGAAAACAAGTATAAGAAGCTTACTAATATCAATTTAATATTGTTTTCCTTAGGGTTGTTTCACACCCTTATCTGAGAGGTTACAACTCAGACCAGAAATTTGTCTAAGGTAGTTATAGCACATACCTAGATGACTATACCAAAGTAAATAGTCATACACACCTCAAATTATCAACTCAATCTATATTGATTACTCAAACTAATGAAATTTATAAATATTCAATAGGTGTTGCACATATAAGATCAATATTCATCAATTGAAACAATTAGATTCATATTTAACATTATCACACTTCAAAATTATTGAGTTGATATAGACAAAGAAACTAAATTTTCAATAACACAAATAAATAATAAGAAAGAAAAAACATATTTGCATGACAATCAATCATTTGATTTTTTCTTGTATATTGATAAAAACTTTAACCCTTTAAAAAGAGGGTTTTACATGTATTTATAGGACATGGGGAAGGGGTCACCTCATCCTCCAAGTGTATCAAAACTTTTGTTTACTTCAAAATAACTAGAAGCTACATTATAGATCTATATAAAATTGCATTTTATAACTTATAGATTACACCAGTCATGTGCGTGTGCACATTGGTAAAAATAATTTGTTTAATTATAAAATGGATGTAACAAGACTTATCTAGACATGAATAATCATTACATATAAAATTATTAAAAATTATCCTTCAACTAAGGCTGACTTAGCTCCTGCTTGGTACTGCTCATGGTTGTGGTTTCAACTAAGTTAATAATTGGAGTTGAACTGGTGATTACAGTTAAAGTAGTGGAGATAGTAGATGTAGTAACTAAAGTTGAATATGGATACAAACTAGTGGCTTGAACTAAATTTGTAGGTAGCATGGATATGGTAACTTGAAATGAGATGGTAGGTAGAGTTGATACACTTTTTGAGTTAGGAGAGACTGAAGTTGTTGGTGGTGTTGTAACTAGCACATTAGGTGGAGTCTAAATTGAACTAGTAGGTGGTGCTTAAGTACACATCTTCTTGGCCTCAAACTCCTGATAATGTTTGTATCCTCTAGCATGATATGCCCATATTATTCTCATATGAAGGAGAGGGGGTATATTTACCCTATTTTCTTATTATAATAACTTTGCATGTTTAGTTTTGGTAGCTAAGAATTGTACCCAAAAGACCTTCACTTCAATTGCCTTCTTCATTGATCTCAATTTTGCCTCAATATATTATAAATATAGTCCTTGAAAACTCTACTTGAAATTATCTAACACTTGTTATATCATTTGGTCAAAAAAAAACTTAGCCACCAACCTCCTAATGTTATCTCATGCTCATGTCAATTCTAGCTCATCCAAAATTTACACTACATGCTTGTCTTGTTCTATAATATTAGTAACTAAAGCATCAGAAGCATTAATCCATTCCTAGGCCTCTTAGGTCCTAATGACTTATATATTTAGTGCATTTATTGCCTCAAGGGGAGTCATCAAATCCAAATGGATGAATGCCTTATTGATAGTATACAAAACTAATAAATTTAATATGTTCTCATGTTCCTTGAGAATCTTAAATAATTTTTTTATTGTGGTTACATGGGAAGAAAATTGTGTTCTCAAAGAATGAATGGTATCTAAAATTTTATATAGCCTTAAGGATATATTTTGTACATCATGTTTTATCCTAGAGGGAATGTATATTACTTATTATAGTTCCCTGAGGGTCTTCATCTCTTCTTCTAATTCTTTTCTTGCCTACTTTATTCCCTCATGAATAACCAGTATTGATCCAGTGTGGGTCTCCATGTAGGAATTGAGGTCCTAAATGTAGGTAAATTGACCATTCTTTTTATTTTTTCTTATTGAAAGAGAGTAAATCTCTTCTATTTCTTCTAAAATTAGGCCTTGCCCACTTATATATTTTATCTTCCACTTCCTCATCCTTTACACTAAGGGTGTTACTTTATCAAATAGAAAACTCATAGTGGGAAGCTCGGTGATATTCAATTTTGGCCCCTTAGAAGGTAGCACTCTAAATTCCTTGGCCCAAATTAGAAGAGTCATCTTTAATGAATCCAAAGGCCATAACTCTATTTGAGTGTCTTCTATGGTCTTAGTCTTAAGGGTAGGCTTAGGAATTAAAGGCCATATAATTTTGTACCAGTATACATTCTTTAGATGTGACATGGGATGGATAATGTAGACTATTTTATTCTTGGGATCTCTTTTTTTGGGCACCACCATTGTGATTTGCACTACTCCTGATGAGGGAATTGGTGAAACTCAATTGAGTATAATGAGCTAACATTTGGGTGATGAGTTGGCTAGTGGTAGTGGAAACAGAGGTGGATACTAAAGGAATAGTTATTGGCATAATGAAAATAGTCCCAGTAGGTAATGATGACATAGGAGTAAAAGTAGAGAGAATTGGTAATGGCAAAGAAGAAATAATTGGTAATGACATAATAGGAGAAATCCCAAGGGGAGTAGTAAATAAATAACCCTTACCTAATTGGTCACCACTAAGGGGTGCCTTTACTTTCAATACCTAAAATCTTATAACCTTAGCTTGATTAAAATCCTCTTCATCCACCTCATGGATTGGCTCACCTTCAATTAAAGGTTGTGCATGTCCACTTGCTACCTTTGTGCATGGAGTTTGTGGCCTTTTGTCCTAGATTTTATTTTATAATCAATTGTTGTCCTCTTAGCTTGAGGAGTAGTCACTTATTGGGTAGGAGAGGGAAGATTCATACTAGAGGTTATGTTTATCTAAGCTACCTTAATAGGTGCAATCTCTTCCTCGTCATAGGAGTCTAGGCATATGACTCCCTCTTCCATCCCCATAGTGTTGTCCTTTATCTAAATTGACTCTTCAAATAGTTCTTATTTTATTTTCCTCAGTTCAATAGTATATATTTGAACTTAAGGAGCTTGTTATTCCTTTTTCATATTAGAAAATGACGTCTCCCCTTCACCTTGATCTTGCTATTATGGTGGAACTATCATCATAGTTGGTAGAAGTTGAGGCTCTTGGATTTAGTCTTGTGAATGTTGAAAAGGTATACCACTCTATAAATTAGATGATGTTTATCCCTTGAGTGGTGAGATCCTAAATTTGGCTTGCCCAAGTGTAAGGGATGAATCTACTTGGATTACCCTCATCATGTCTTCACTGAAACCGATAGTATCAACCCTTTCCTTGACTTTTATATCATCTTTTGCATTGAGGAATAAGAATTCATGGTTTAAATTCTCATGCTTGTAAGGTATGCCCAAATTATGAACCTTTATTGTACTTTCCCATATGGGTCATAATCCCTATGGGGAAAAGTAGCCAAGGCATAATCCTTGTTTGCATTACCAGTCTCTTTGAAGTCCCTATGATATGTATATTGCATCCTCCTAATTATGAGATGGGAGCCATGGAATGTAATCTTATTTCTCTTGGTCATATCCTCATCTATCCCATTCTATAATTATAAGTCAATATCTTGCTCAAAAACTTTGTCAAGGACAAATTTTGGGAGATAAATAAGGTCTACCCTATGTCCAACAACCATGATAATAGTATAATCTAGGTATAACCAACAATCACCAAAAGATATGAGTGTAATGGCTATGCTCTTAGATACCTTGGCTAGAGGTTGGCCATGAATTTACATCCAAAATTGAGGATATATATCCTCTAAAATTATATAAATGTTCCTCACATATGCATACATATGGATGAATGATTAGAAGTCATATATTTTATTCTAGATGTACTTGAGGTTTAAATTTCACAAAGACTCATTATGTCTATGACAGTCCCCATGAATACATCCAAAAGAAATGACATCATGTATAATTTTCCACCTTTGGGCCTCTTATCTGTGTTTAGTATCAATTCTTGTAGGTGAGCACTGATAATTTCCCCTAATGCATAGTTGTGCTCTTAGGTGATCAAAAAGTTGAGCAGGGGTACCCATTCTAAATGAAGGAAATGAATGCTTGGGTGGCCAAATAGTCAATTTAATAATTCCATGATAATATGAATTCCCATCCAAAATTAAGTGATGGGCATAGGGTTCTTATTGGTCTCCTTGAGTGTAAATATCTCACCTGGGAGAAGCCATTTCCTTAGTGTTTATTCCATGTTATTATTTTTATTCTAACTAACCACACTATGTAAATCAAATGTGATGTCTGGAATGGGAAAACATAAATACCTCATGAATGTATCACCTAATATATGTAATGGTGGTGTCATTTTTGTCATAATTTAAGAAACCATTATTTGTGATTCTCCCCTCAAAGAATAGGTCTCTCAATAAGTCAATGCACAACATGGCTTCTATATTTGCAGCTGCATAATAGAGTGATTGGTATTTAAAGGGTATTAATTTAGTTTTAACTTGTTTTTATACTATGAATACATATTCCTTGTAATAAAATAGGTTAAAATTTTGTATGACTTCTTATAAAGTCAAGTAATTGGCATGGAGAGCATCAAACATTGTCACATAAAAAATTATATCTAGGTATTTTCTTGAATCCTTAATAGAGAACTTAGATGGTGTTGAATCTCCCTTGTATGGACTATATGAGAATTTCATTTTTGGTTATTGATGTTGATAAGGTTTAAACTTTTGAAAATGTTGGATTAGAACTTTGTTACACAAATTATAGATTATTTTAGACATATCTAGGGCTTTTAAAATTATCAAAGGTTGTGTGCACTCTATATTAATGACAATCAAATGATGTGAGATTCATTTGGATCCATGTTATATTTTTTTGCATTCATTTTAGTTTTTGCACCATTAATCACCAATGTCTACAATTTCATCACCTTCATTCAATTCAAACTTACCCATCTAGGCCTAGTGGGCATGCCACCTAGGATACTTATTCATTTAGGGTGCCATAGTTTTACTCCCTTTTTGACACTTTTCACTATATGGTTTATTCAAGGGAGTCAACATTTGCATTTGGGCTAAATGATGTGATATGGTGAGCCTAGAGTTCCAAATGAAATACCCTGAAGACCAAAATGTTCTTTGAAGAGATTCATTTAGGGAGATTTATCATGGAAAGTCATCGAATAGAAATTTTTTAACAAAAAAGGTTCTTGATGAATGTAATTGAAGAGAAAGTTCTTGAAAACAAAATGTTCTTTGAGGATATTATCGCTTAGGAGGAAGTCACTACAAAGAAAGTTCCTAAAAACCAAATGTTATTTGAGGAAATTGTCATTCTAGAGGAAGTTTCTGAAGACTAAAACCTTAAGAAGACAAAAAATTTCAAAGTAAATTCATTACATAAGAGATTCCAAACAAAAAAATTTGAAGTAAAGTCATTGACCAAAAATCTACCAATCAGGAAGTTACCAAAGACCAAAATGTCAAAGACCAAAAATTTCCATTGACAAAAAGTCATTGAAGACCAAAAATATCTATAATGCCAAATAAAATGAATCTAAATAAGTAAATCCAAATAAAATAACCTAAATAAACAAACCTGAATACCTATCATACATAGCAAACTTCCAAATTTTCCATTAATAGATTAGTTCCAATGAGTTATTCTAATGGAAATGGATTGCAAGAGAAAACAAGTGTAACTAATAGTGATTCAATTTTTAAAACATCCAATTTCCAAGATAAAAAAACCGACTAAAGACACATGCATATCCTAAATAATAAATAAGCCTTCTAAAAACAAAGGGGGTCTCCACTTTTAAAATAAAATCCAAGGTGGGTGTGTTGTATACAAAAAATGCCAACTCACAAGGGTGCATACTCTTGAGTTTCAAGAACCCAAAATCCATGGTTTTGAAATCCTAATATCAATCATGAACCATACTATAAAAGATATTATTAGATCATAAATATGAAAGAGACTCTTAATAACTCAATACAACATACTTACTTTACTCATTCCTTGGACTAGTATATGTCTAAGTGATATATTTTCTTCTTATCTACAAATTTTAACAAAGACACAAGATGAGATACAGGTTTCATTCTTATTTTGGCATTAATATATCATAAATTTAGGAAGCTCAGGAACTGCTCTATTACCAGTCAGGCATCCATAGTCCCAACAGAGATACATTTGATCACCCTTCCTTTCTTCCATCATATATTTCCATGATGCATGATACATTGATCTTATTTCATAATATAGGATTTTAATTCACTTTGATTTTATTTGTACTTTTAGATTATACCTCTTTTTTTTAATAAAAGAAAGAAGTTGACCACCTTGAACTGGTGCTAGTATATTTGGGTTCATTTGAATATGCATGTCAACTATATTCACATCAATGGTTATTGCCCCAAACAATTATTAGAATTTAATGTTCATTAGATCTAAGGAGAGAAGGAAATTTTTCTAAATTTACATGGATCTATGGGAGAAGATTTTATATACCTGGTGAAATCATTTCCTTTATTGTATTTTCATAATTAACTCTCTCATTACTTACCTAGATTAGGAATTCCAATGTGCAAGGTGCAATACTCTTTGATTCATGTTGGATCAAAAATTCCCAAGGAATCAGTTGATTATACTAGGATTGATCAATTAGATTGCCCCAAAATCAAAAGGAAAACTATTATAGAAAGTAGGAAACTACCTAAAACAAACCACCAAACTAAGCAAAACAAACTACAAAAAGTAAAAATGGCTAATCTAGAAAGCATGAATTATTCTAATGAAAGTGAATGACTAAAATTAGAAAACTAACTTAACAAAGAAAATATAACCTACCCCTACCTCTACCATAACATTTTTTTTTACTCAAAGACCTCTTTTAGATGGAGCAACCATGAAATAATGTTTCAAAAACTACCCATTAAGTGGATATGTCAATTCATTACCTTAGAGGTCCTTCAGATGGAAAACATTGTTACCTAAGATCTCAAAAATATGAATAAGTCATATCCATATCAAGGTGAACTTGTCATGCATTCCTTTCTTTTCATGGGTTTTGTCCCATAGAATCACTAGGTTAGAAATCCTAAATGTTTTAGATTGTGCTCTCTTATCAAATCATATTTTGACTATGTCTTAATGTATGTTAAAGTTTTATAATCCTTCATTCCTAAAGTCTTCCATTTATATGATATCCATCAACTTAGACTTTATCTTCTCATTGGGCTCCATGTATTTATGGATAAATTGATATGTTGGCAACTTCAGCATGATTGGGAACACTGGTCATTTCCCATAAACTAGTAGATATGATGAGTCTTTAAGGGCCTGTTGATAATTCTTCCACAAGTCATATTATCTCTCGCCATTCAAAAAATGCACATCTCTAGCCAAGGAAGAAAAAATACATTTTTTTCTTTGTTAAGGGCCTTTGCTACAAAAGGTTAATCTTCAAACTTTTGTCTGAAGGAATGGTGTTCATCAAAAAAGGCTAAGCCAAGGAAATGACAAATCAATAAAATTCCTTCAGAGAATACAAAAGTCTACACAAAAGGCAAGGAAAAGCCAAGGATTAATTTAGAAGGGTCATTTTCAAGAATTTTGAAGGGCAGGGTACCCTTCAGAAGGATCATTTTCAACAATCATGAAGGGCACCTACCCTTCGAGAAGGCACAAGACCAAATTCAGAACCTTAGCAAAAAGTCTGGGAACCCTACAATTTTTCTGAAAGGCATAGAGGGAGAGCTAAATGCCCTTGCAGAGGGCACTTGGTTGGCGGAAGGGACCATGACAAATTTCTTGAATGGCACATTTGGAGGAAAAGGCAAGGGAAGATATCCTTCGAATGTTTTGTTCGAAGGAATTCCTTCGGGCACAAAGTCTAAAGGAATTCAGAAGACATAAGGAGGGACCAAAATAAGAGAAAGAACAAAGAAAATGAATTCTTTTAGACTTTTGTTTGAAGGAATTCCTTTAGACAAAAAGTCCAAATAAATTTGGACAAAGGCCCATAGAAAAGCCGATGGAAGAAATCTCAAAGAAATTTGGAAAAGTTGCAAAGTAAAGGCAAAGGTAGGAAAAAGGGACCTTCAAACATTTGTCTGAAGGAATTCCTTCAGACAAATAGTCTGAAGAAATTCGGAGAAAGGGCCGTGGGAAAAACCTGAAGAAATGTGAAGCCAATCAAGCCAAAGGAAAGAAAGCCATAGGAAATATATGCAAAGAAGAGGTTCTGAAGGAAATAATAAAAATTTCGGTGACGTCCTGCAAGCCATCAAATTTTGACTACGAGAAGTAATCGTTAAAACCAGGGTAAAGCCAGAGTTCCAAAAGCAAGCCCAATGGAGAAAATATAAACCAGATATAATTAGACTAACACATCCAAATATACAGAATCCCACCAGAAATAGACCAGGATAAGGTAAAATACATGCAAGCGTGGGAAATCTTTGAACACTAGTCAGAGCTTTAGTTGAATAGTTATTAAAGTCCCACTCATCTCTAGATCATCTCACGCATTTGAGGGTCTAACTCAACTCCAACTGGAGTTCTGAATTTGAATGATGAGTTGACCATTCCAGAGTTAGATTTGACTAATTATTAAATGCCGCATCCACTAGGATATTTCCATGCGAAAGCGAATGATCTCTTCGTCTAACTCAGCATACCAAATAGTTTAACTCAGCATGATCTCTTCATACAACTCATCATGATCTCTTCATTTAAACTCAGCTTTCAAACACTACAACTCAGCATCAAGCAGCTCACAAAGAAGTTCTAAAATTGACATTTGCATGGATTTCCATGCAAAGAGAGGTGGGTGGTTCATAACAAAGACAAGTTCACTTCATCAAAAGAAGAATCTTCATGCAAGGACAAGAAGGAAAATCTATTTTATTGAAAGTCCAAGTAAAGCCTTGAGTTAACCAAAGTGAATCCTTCTCTTCAAATTTTTAGTGCCAGTCTTTAGCCTCTTGTAATTTTCTATATAATGGCTTTCAGCCTTGATTAAAATCATCTAATATCTCTCTTGGTTAGACTAGACTCTGCCATTTGTGAGTTTTGTAACCTATTCAATCAATAAGAAGGACTGTACTTTCATATTTCAAGCATTGGCATAGTGTATATTTCATTCAACAATTTGCAAAAGTGGTAGATTTCTCTCCCTTACCAAATTCTGGTTCATACCTAGTTGCTAGATTATCCTTGTGCAGGTAATGTTAAGTGTTCATTATGTCCTTATTAAAGTTGTAAGTGGATGTTAGGTGGCTGCAAAGTGTCTTGTATCAGACCTCTCTCCATCATTTTCCCTTAGGTTTTGGCCATTGGATCGAACCTCTTCATGAAATACTTATGCATAAGTGATTGATTAAAGTCTAAGGTCTTCCTTTCCCCTTGATTGTTCAGTGTTCAAGGTTCCAAGTTGAGTGGATCAAACTTCTGGTGTATCACCATTTTTAGGTAGGATTTCCCCTTTAAGTTTCCTTCTCCCTTTTCCATGGTAGTCCACAGTGTAGAGTAGGGATCTTCATTGATGCATCATACAGGAACCAGCCTTCTCTAGAGGTTCTCCTCACCGTTGAGGCACCCACCCTCATGAGAAGATCCCATTGTTTTATCCGAATAGAGGATTGGCCATTTCATGCACATCTTCGAATCAGAGCGCAGCTCCAAGTTGACAATAGTTTTTGGCATGCCTAGTGGGACCTAATTTTTTTGGTCTTGATGAAATTGTAGTTATAGCAGGTTCTTTAGGAAGTATTCAGTTATTCCAAGCTCAAGCAGTTGCTTCTAATAGTTCAAGATAGTTTCCATGTAAGGCTATTTTTATTGCATTATCATGAAAGAATTTTGACCATTGTGTATGAAGAGAATTCCTATACTATGTTTCCTTATCAGCCTAATGATGGATCATACCATCCTGGTCATGATACCTATGAGCATTTTTATGAGCCTAATCAATGTTATCAAGGGTATTATCAAAGCTATGTTGAGCCTTATCAAGCTTCTCATGATCCTTATTATCAAGAGCATGAATTTTACCTTCCTTATGAGCCATATCAGTCTCAAGACCAGATTTCATCTTCCCCATATGGCTATGATGTTGCATATGAGTAGTATTGCCTTCAAGAAAAAATGAATGAAATAGAGCTCAAAATACTAGCATATGCAAGAAAGGTTTGTTCTAACTCTCAGTATGAGGAAGTGAATGGTCTATTTCAAAATGTGTCCAATGATCCAGAAGAGATAAATGGACTATGTATTCTTTCATTGGAAAAGATGGAGGCTTGGGAAAGGAAAAAAATTGAGTTAAACCAATTGTCTACAAAGGGCTATTATACTTCTTATTCTCATGAAGTTCTTAACCATGCCCAGTGTGTGCCAAGGGAGCTTCCTAGTTGGATTCAAGAGCCTATTCAAGTGACTATTCATGAGACTAAACCTTCCTATAGTCCCATTACCTCACCAATCATCTCTCAAGCTCAGGTTGTCCAGGAAGACAAGCAGGTTCTAGACTTTGATGAGGTAATGGCTAAGTGGAAGGAACAGAATACAGAGGTCTTTAAGAGTTTCTCTTTCCCTCCCCTCCAAAACTCCCTAGATAATTCCATTGCCCTCAAGATTCCAAAATCTGATCATGATCAACCTCCCATGCTTTATTTTCCCTCTCAAACAAATGAATTTCATCACCCTCCCGCCATCCCCCTTACTTAGGAGGAGCCTGCTCTTTGGAGGATTGAGAAAGAGGTTGCAGCTACATGACAAGTTCTTGTAGAGTGTGAAGAGGATGCTTCAGATGTGTTTAAGGAAGAATTTCCTATTGATACTTCACTTGAGGTTGTAATTGAGGATCTAGTTATAACTAAAAGTGGAAAGATTGATCTTGATGTAGAATAACTTCAAGAGGAGTCGGTACAAATTGATGCCATACATGAGTTACAGGTATCTCCTATTGAGGAGCCAGATAGCGTGACAGCTGATTCAATTCAAATAGATCAAAATGAGGAACAAAAAGATGATTGGCATCTATACCTTAAATATCTACAAGAGATCAAAGAGCTTTGTATGGATATGATGGCTATTAAAAAGTGTGTTTATGAGAAATTTGATCAAGAATCACCTATTCAAGATCCCAATATAGATTGGGTTGCGTAATCAAAGCTCCTTGAAGAGCTAGATGAACTTGCAACAGTCAATAAGAAGGATGTGGCCACTCAAAAATCATGCATAAATGACGTATCTATGACATGGTTGTAGATGATAAGCAATCTAAAAATATCAGGAAGTACTTGGTGAGTTTGTCTTTATTGGTGACTGGTTTGTTGTTGATGACTCATTTGAGAAGATGCTAATATAGTTGGTGGACAAGTAAAATGCCTCATCCAAGGTTATGACTAATAAACATCCTGCCTTGCAACTTGTACCATCTCTTAGAAGGAGTGAGTTCAAGAATTTCCCATTTGATCCAAGTGGATTATGCTTTATCATGGTTAGATAGGTTATTTAGTTGTTTCTACTTTCCTCCAAGTGTTGTTCAGGCACAATAGTTTGCTTCAGTTTTGTTGCAATAAGTGTTTGTTTTCACATTTGCTTCTTAGTTAGTTTTCTACTTTTATGTGTTTTCCCTTCTTATTTTGAAGGAGAAGGTTACTACAGCCATGATCAGAGTAGTTCTTTAGTCAGAGATTAGGTTCACCATTTAGGAATTCAAATAACATCCATACATGGCTTGGGTTCTCAAGCATAGCAGGCATGCTAAGCCAGCTGAGTCACTAGAAATGTTGACAATTCTTCCACAATTCAGATTGTCTCTCGCCATTCAGAAAATACATGTCTCTAGCCAAGGAAGAAAAAATACATTATTTTTCTTTGTTAAGGGCCTTTTTTGCAAAAGGTCAAGCTTTGAACTTTTGTCTGAAGGAATGGTGTTCATCTAAGAAGGCTAAGCCAAGGAAATGAAAAATCAACAGAATTCCTTCAAAGAATCCAAAAGTCTACATAAAAGGCAAGGAAAATCCAAGGATTAATTTGGAAGGGTCATTTTCAAGAATTTTGAAGGGCAGGGTACCCTTCAGAAAGATCATTTTCAACAACCTTGAAGGGCACTTACCCTTTGGGAAGGCACAAGACCAAATTTATAACCTTAGCAAAAAGTCTGGGTGCCCTATAATTTTTCTAAAAGGCATAGAGGGAGAGCTAAATGCCCTTGTAAAGGGCACTTGGTTGGTGGAAGGGACCATGACAAATTTCTCAAAGGGCACATTTCAAAAGCTGAAGGGCACATTCGGAGGAAAAGGCAAGGGAAGATATCCTTCGGACAAAAATTATGAATAAATTTGGACAAAGGCCTATAAAAAAGCCGACGGAAGAAATCCCAAAGAAATTCAAAAAAGTTGCAAAGCAAAAGCAAAGGTAGGAAAAATAGACCTTCAGAATTTTGTTTGAAGGAATTCCTTTAGACAAATAGTCTTAAGAAATTCAGAGAAAGGGCCGTGGGAAAAACCCAAAGAAATGCGAAGCCAATAAAGCTGAAGGAAAGAAAGCCACGGGAAATATATGTAGAGAAGAGGTTCCAAAGGAAATAAGAAAACTTCTAATGACATCTCGCAAGCCATCAAATTTTGTCCACGGGAAGTAACCATTGAAACCAAGGGAAAGCCAGAGTGCTGAAAGCAATCCCAATAGAGAAAATATAAATTGGATATAATTAGACTAACACATTTGAATATATAGAATCTTGCCAAAAATAGACCAAAACAAGGTAAAATATATGCAAGCATGGGCAATATTTAAACACCAATCAAAGCTTTAGTTGACTAGTCATTAAAGTCCCACTCATCTCTAGATCATCTCACGCAACTGAGGGTCCAACTCAGCTCCAACTAGAGTTCTAAATTTGAATGATGAGTTGACCGTTCTAGAGTTAGAGTTGACTAATTGTTAAACGCCGCATCCACTAGGAGCTTTCCATGCGAAAGAGAATGATCTCTTCATCCAACTCAGCATACCAAATAGTCCAACTCAGCATGATCTCTTCATCCAACTCAGCATGATCTCTTCATTTAAACTCAGCTTTCAAACGCTACAACTCAGCATCAAGCATCTCACGAAGAAGTTCTAAAATTGACATTTGCATGGATTTCCATGCAAAGAGAGGTGGGTGGTTCATAACAAAGACAAGTTCACTTCATCAAATGAAGAAGCTTCATGCAAGGACAAGAAGGAAAATATATTTTATTGAAAGGCCAAGTAAAGCCTTGAGTTAACCAAAGTGAATCCTTCTCTTCAAATTTTCAGCACCAGTCTTTGGCCTCTTGTAATTTTCTATATAATGGCTTTCGTCCTTGATTAAAATCATCCAATCTCTCTCTTGGTTAGACTAGACTCTACCATTGGTGAGTTGTGTAACCTATTCAATCAATAAGAAGGATTGTACTTTCATATTTCAAGCATTGGCATAGTGTATATTTCATTCAATAATTTGCATAAGTGGTAGATTTCTCTCCCTTCCAAATTTTGGTTCATACCTAGTTGCTAGATTATCCTTGTGCAGGTCATGTTAAGTGTTCATTATGTCCTTGTTGAAGCTGTAATTGGATGTTAGGTGGCTACAAAGTGTCTTGTATCATACCTCTCTCCATCATTTTCCCTCAGGTTTTGGCCATTGGATCGAACCTCTTCATGAAATACTTATGCATAAGTGATTGATTGAAGTCTAAGGTCTTCCTTTCCCCTTGATTGTTTAGTGTTCAAGGTTCCAAGTTGAGTGGATCGAACTTCTGGTGTATCACCATTTTTAGGTAGGATTTCCCCTTTAGATTTCCTTCTCCCTTTTCCATGGTAGTCCACAGCGTAGAGTAGGGATCTTTATTGATACATCATACAGGAACCAGCCTTCTCTAGAGGTTCTTCTCACCGTTGAGGCACCCACCCTCATGACAATATCCCATTATTTCAGTCGGATAGAGGACTAGCCATTTCACGCATGTCTTTGAATTAGGGTGTAGCTCCAGGTTGATAATAGGGCCTTATTGTATCGAGTTTGATCTACCCAAAGTATGTATTTTAGTAAGAGATACCACTCTTTGGGCTTATCCATAGTGTATTTATTAATAGCATCAATTAATTTTTTATTGGTTGATTCAACTAATCTATTCCCTTATAAGTAGTGGTTAGAGGATGATCTAATTGTGATATGATTATCATGGTCCCATTATATAAAATTAGCCAATTGAAATGTTAGCTCATTATCATAAGCCAATGAAATAGGTATGTCAAACCTAGTGATATGTTCTTCAAGGAAACTGATCACATCTTGTGCTCTTGAGTTCTTGGTGGTTGTTGCCTCAATCCATCTAGTGCAATAATTTGCATTAGTGAGCACAAATTTGTGCCTAGTTGAATAATTTAGGTTTATGACACCAATGAAATCTAAGCTCTATTAGGTGAATGACTTACCCTCAATCATAGGTTGTAAGGGCATTGTTATGTACACTTCTCTTTTCACTAAGACCTGACATTTTTGGCTCATCCTTACGTGGGATTAAATGTCCTTGAATACTATTGGTCAGTAATATCCCATTATATTTTATGATCTATGGTATTTCTAGATGGATGGTCACTGCCAATTTTTTGATGCAAATTTTCTAGAATTTATTAGGATTCTTTGTGTGACACACATCTTAAATAAATGCCTTCATATTTCTTCCTATAGATAATTCCCATTATAATCATATAATGATCATATGTTAGCCTCAATACTCTATATTTCTCTCTTTTGAGTTCTTGGTAATATGTTTTAGTGAGTAATAACTAAATAATACTTGAATACCAATCTTCTTGGAAAACCTATGTTTAACAAACTTCTTCGATGGTGATGTGTGGGTATGGTTTTGTCATCAATTGAATAATAAATTATCTTGTGATTATCTTGATAGGTTTGATCTTAATATCAAACTCTTGAAATTTTTCCATACATTTGCCCCAATACTCTTCCAATTCATTATGTCCCAACGTAATCTTAACATCAAGATCTAGTATAATAGCAATGGTCTTGTTCTTCAAAACGTAGTGTCTGAAATTTTTAAACACTTTGACAAGGGAAAAGATATGTTTGTCAATCAATGAGTATTTAATCTCTACATATTTCAAATTAGTACTCATAAAATCAATGGGATGTTTGATTTCTTCTTTCTCTAGTGTAAGTACATCAACGATTGTGTGCTCTAAAGAAAATGAGTATAGGAAGACATCCTTAGTAACTTCTAGACTCACCAGCACTAGGGATTGTGATATAGCCTTCTTAATGTCTTAGAAGTACTTCTTATCTTTAGGTGTCCATTCCACTTTAGTATCCTATTTGAGCATTGTGTTCAAAGGTATAACAATTTCTACAAATCCCAATATGAACTTTCTCACAAAATTAATCTTCCCAAAGAAGGACTTCATCTCATTTTTGTTGTTTAGGAACATTATTTTTTAAATACCTTGAATTTTATCTAGGTCAATGGTGATTCCATCCTTAGTGATAATGTGCCCCAACAACTTGCCTTTAGTAATGCCAAATATACTCTTCTTAGGGTTCTATGAGATACCAAACTTCTTATACCTTTCAAAAATGGACTACAGATGATCAAAATTTTTTTAGATAAAATAGTGAGGTCATCCATGTATATAATTATGCACTTATCTATCAATCCTTGGAATGCATGATCCATGGCTCTCTAAAAATTAACTCTAGCATTGAACATCCCAAATGGCATTCGCTTATATGCATAAGTTCCCTATTTTATAGTAAATACGGTTTTCATCCTATCCTTTGATTCCACCAATACTTTATTATATCCTAAAAACCCATATAATAAATACATCATTCTAGAACCACTCACAATTTGTATCACCTCATCTAATTAGGGTAGAGGATAATTATCTTTCTCATAATCTTTGTTAAATTTTATGATGTCAATGCATAGCCTGATTTCATCGCTCTTATTCCTAACTAAAAATAGATTAGCTACCCAATTTAAATGCTTGGTAGGAAAGACTATTTAGACACTTATCAACTTCTCTACTTGTTTTTGGATCAATGATTCTAGGATAGGATTAACCAGTCTTTGCCTCTACCTAAATGGTTTATGATCAGGGTTGAGTGAAATTGTATGGGTGATGAATTTAGGATTGATTGTCCTTAAGTCGTCCTAGGTCCATGAAAGTACATATTTACACCTAATAATCAATTCTTTGACCTTTTGCCTTTCATTTGGAGTGTATTTTAATCCAATATTAATGAGGTATGCATACCTTTCATCACCCACATTTTTTGAGCTAAACTCAGATTCATTAACCTTGAGATAACTTTTTTGTTTCACTTGAGGATATGTATCAAAGGCCCTTTCCAAGGTGACCATCCCTAGTGGGAGATAATTTTTCTTCAGTTGGATGACATCCTCTTCATATAATTCTTCATGGTACCCATGAATCCTCTACTCATCATCTATTATCTAGGACTTAACCTATCTGAAATTGGTCAAAAATTGGATGATCTATTAATCATCATCAAACACTTGAAATTTTTCAACATTATCTAGCACTGAGGGATAAGGTACCAGTTTTATGGAGAACTTTTTCACTTTTAACTCTTATAGGGTGCCAAATTTGCCTTTAAAGTAGCTAGTGAATCGACATCTTAGTTTTGTTCTCTTAGAATAACCACTATATTGAAAGCCTCAAATGACTCAATTAAATCCCAAGATATATACTTGTACTTATTTAAATATGACAATTTACATTGGTACTTATTCTTGACCTAGTTGATTAGAGTTCAGAGTCTCTATATACTAGTAATTCATTGACATTATTTTTGAGGGCAAATTGTAATCCCAAAATTAGGGACTCATACTCTGATTTGTTATTATTGCATGGAAATTAAATCCTATACATTGATAAGTATTTATTTCCTTATGGTTCAACTAATTCGATATCAACACTTGATCCTTGCCTGGATTTCACTCTATCAAAATGGAGGGTCCATAATTAAGAAGGGCCCAACACTTCTTTTTATGTTTCATGCTTCATAGTAAATGTATAAATTCCAAAGATAGGATACTTATAACTTACTTATTCATTAGTAGTGTTGTACTTTATAATAGGGTGATTCATCTTTGGATCTCAATAGATCTTGATCCGGTTGGTAATACCTCTCCATGGTAGCCCCATGTGAGAGAAGTTTGTGGAAAGATATCCATTTTTCATCTTAGACAAATATCTACTCAATAGTATCCTATATCCCTTGAGAATATCTACTACTAGTATATCAATAGTCATCTGCACTCGAGGTTCTAATGTAACCTAGATTCTTATATCACTAAGATTCCCTATCATATGTACTAATGTTTTATCCAACTATGAAATAATCCTCTTTGATGGAATTAAGGTCAAACCAAGATTATAGAAAATGGACATTGGCATTATAGTAGTTGAAGATCCAAAATCTACTAAATGATTGTGTATATTCTTGCCAAATGATCAAATGGTTATCAAGAAAGGGGGAACCTCATGCTTGCTTTTGTATATAGCATTTGTATTAGTTATTTTGGACTTTTCTACAATAGATGTTTCTATGATAGACTTCCATAATAGCTACTTGTGCTCTATAATTTGTGTTAGTTCATGAAGAGTGATATTGGCCTTGATCTTCTTCATATCCTCAATAATGTTATATCCTCCCTTGATTTTCTCTTCTCTATGTTGTGGTTGATCATTCCTTTTTGGGGGAGGAGGATTATTATCATATTTAGGATTCAGGGGAATAACTATATTATTGGAAGGAATATAAGTGGTGAGAGGTTTCCTATTCCTCAAATTATAATTATTTATATTGAACTTCTAAAATTCTTGCACTTCATCAAAATTATCCTTTGAAATGTTGTCATCTTCACTGGGGAAGGGAAACTCATAAGTTTTAAAGACCATAGAGGAACTTAAGGGGCCATATTCATGAGGGAGATGTGGAGGATTCATCATTTGATAATGTGTAATCATTTATCTTTGAAATATTTTAGAGGCTACCCAAAACTCTACATAGTCCAATTTCCCATACTATGATGTGTTGCGAACCCTACACCAATTAGACAAAGTTTTCTCCATGATATTAATTTCAGGCATCTTATTAGACTATTTTTGTTCTACATTATTAGTGGGCCTATCAAAAGGCCTATTATATATTAGAAATATAGAATTTTGGGTATTAGAAAGATAGAATTTTGGTTATAATTTTTATTGGTTGTATTACCCATACTTTCTTGCATATTCAAGAAGTCATTGCTTAAATTTTGGATTGTTCTTTATATAGAATCCAATTCACCTTTGGTGGAGTCAAAGCCCTAAGCAATTGTTGTGTTGGTGTGAGCCAAATGTTAATTTTTTAGGTTTTTTTTATGGCCATTCATTTACATGTGATTATTCAAGAAACTATAATTTTGGTTTGTTGCTTTCTACATCATGGGAGGTAGAGTGTATAGTTGATTCTAGTTGAATACATGGGTGTTATTATTAGCATAAAAAATTGGATTCAAATATGGGTATCCATTATTAAACATTTGGCCTCCTAAATTATGAGGAGCAAGCTATAGATTGAGTTGCTTGTCAATATTAATAGCTTCTTGATATGCCAATACTAGAGTATTGGTTATGACATCCCTTCGTAAAAACATTGTAGTAATGGAATCCAAAGCATTATTGTATATTTTGAGTGTTAAATCTATGTTTAGATTATACATGAAACTAAGCCTATAGTATTACATCATAAAGAGGATTAGTTCAAGCATTAGTCATGAAAAACATAAAATAATGCATAAGAACTAACAATCTAGACCAACCTATTCAATAGGGTTTAAAAATGACAATAAAAAACATTTGAAATAAATCACACATACCTATTACCTTCCCAAAATCATTTCACCATCCAAAATTGGCTCCAAGCATGTTTTTCCCCTTGATTTGGAGTTCTTGTCTTCGTCAACAATGGATTCTAAGCTTCTCCATCATCTCAAGATCACCATGCATAATCTAGGCTCATGATATGGAATCACTAATATACCTATCAAATGAAGTTATCCTATTACAAATAAATCATTTATCAAACTACACAAATGATTTGTGGAGAGAATTGGCATTATAAGTTTACACAATTTAAGCTTTAAAATGATGTTATATGCCCTTCTATTTATAGATTTTTCAAATGGGCCAAGATATCAACCATGACTATCCATCTCAAGATTGAGATATGTGTCCATGAATTAATCTAATATTTCATAATAAATCCATAAATATGCTCATAAATATTTGAGAGGAAGAGGCATTAATTAGGCATGGGTGCCCATAAGCTTGATACTTGTTGCATTTATGGCTTACGAATACCACCCCATTGATCATGTCATTAGGTGATGTAGATATTTAGAATCAATTTTCAAATAAATAAATATTCAATTTGATCCATGTAATTATTACTTAAGCTCATTAATTGGTTTAATTTTCCTAAGTAAGATTAATCAATTTTAGTGCATTTCTTTGGAAATTAGTGCACAATTAATCAAAATGATCATAAAGTCATATAACCGGGTTGTAATTTGACTCAAATGGAATTGGAAGGTGATGTTATATGTGTACATATCATGATCCCATTTAGGATGTTATGACATAAAATAACAAATGTATGTGATGTGTACTTATGAATTAGAAGAAAAGAGTGATCTAGAGCACCACAATGATTTAATAAAAAGTTAAGAATCACATAAAATGCATTGCCCCATTTAGGGATACATTAGTCTAAATCAGAACGTATATACAATAAGCTCAAACCAATTAGCACGTTTAAGTGATTTTGGCCTAAATTAAGCATTTGAGTGCAATTCAAGTAAGATTGACAATTTCAACATAGAATGGTGTCAGGAATTGGATGTCTACATTTTCCCCTATTTGAGAAGGTATAGTGAGACATTCAGGTGAAGAAACATCTTTTCAAATAAAATATTTGTCAAGAATAAATTTAAAATGACCCATGATGCCCCCTTGAGAGGACATACTAGGATGAAAGAGAAAGATAGACTCTAGAAAAGAGAGAGAAAGTGAGATTAACCCATGGAATAGATTAAATATAAATGAGTTAATGCTTGTATGCATTGATTCCATCAGTGATCAAAATATAATTATAATATAATAGGCCCTAAAGATAGGGGTAATGGAAAGGATATAATCCAAAAATGAAGTGACACATTTTGAACACACCCAAAGCTAGGGTGCAAGTTGCATGCCTTGGAATTGATCAATCCTAAGATAAGTTACACACTAAAACATTACCATCATGAGAAAAAGTGTGGAGATATTAGAATTAGAAGAAAAGGATAACATTTTCTCCAAAGATAGAAGAAATAATAATGTGTTCCATTATAGCAAATATGATCTGATAATCAATTTTTCCCTAGTAGGGCTGATTTTGATCACTGATAAATAATGGTCTCCCTTGCAGGGATGATTTGATTCTTATGGTAGGTTTAAATGTTGTGTCCCAACATGGGCAAATTGGCAAGAAATATCTCAAGGATATAACCTAAGGCATATATTAAAGATGATTGAGAGCAAACATAGATGTGATGGTGGAATGGCTATAAAAGCCACAAAGAACCATACATATGATAATTCACAAAGTGATGAAAGAAATGAAAATGGCTGAGCTGACCTAAGATATGTCATATATCCAAGCTCTACCTACATAATATAAATGGACCTCAAGCTAATGTGGTTCACCCAGAATTGGGATAGAATGGAATGAGGGACGATGAAAACTGACCATTCATGTGATTAGACTCATGATGTATACTAAGAGATGCACGTCTAAGCATAGAGTCAAGTGCTAAACCTATTGATCTTGGTTTATGCATGGTGATCTTGATATTTTTTCATCGAAGTTGTGTTGACAATTAGACTTGAATCCAAACCTAATTAGGCATCATAAGTATGAGGAACTTATGAGGTTTTAGAATTTCAATTAAGCAGAGTTGGTTCAAATGTGAATACCTATAACTAATGATAATGTTAAAAAAAAATGACCAAAAATAGAGTTACAACTCTTTACATTTAAACAAAAAAGCAAAGATAAAGAAGAAGTAAAACATAAATGAACCCAACTAAAAATTGAGATATGAACAATCAAGACTTAATTAGGAACAAGAATGTTTAAAAACAAAGCAAGAATAAATTGATAACATGAGATCATGATATAAATAATCAAATCCATGTGGACCATCAAGATGTTCTTGGAAAAGAGAACAAAGAAGCAAGACCAAATAGGAAAACAAAAGACCAAGGAGAGACAATAAGTAATAAAAATAAAAAATAACCAAAGGAAAGAAATAAAATGAAGAGATAAGAATTCAAAACAAAACACCAATAAAACTCAAATAAAAACACACAAACAAAAACCAAGTTAGTGCATTTTAAACATAATTATTCATGCATATGTAGTAGAGGCGTTACTCTCTAAAACAACATATCAAGAAGGACATAAATTTGCTTCCAAATTATGGGGAAACAACGTAGAAAAAATGGGGGAAGAAAATAAAAGGGGTTGGTTGAGTTGGCTCCACATGTGCAAGATAAGTGGATGCTATCTACATAGTTCCATGGATGCATGTTCCAACATGACCTTCAGGCTAAATGTAGTTCTCCCAAGAAATGGGATGGAAAAAATATGTGATGACTAGAACATGATTAATGTTGTAGAAGAAAATGGAATAAAATAACACCAACAAGATACATGAGAATGGTCTTACAAATGGAAAGTGTATGGGACAAGATACTTGCAAAATGGTAAGATCATCAAACAAGATTACTTGTAAAATGACAGGAGCATGGGGACCAAAATGTACAAAAGCATAAGACAATGTTTTTATTCTTTTGTGGATCATTTTCTAATGTTTTTGGTGTTTCAGGGATAAAATATTTTTTAAAATGTCTACCAAATAGTATTAAAGTAATAACAGCCCATGCTCTTAAATCAATGAGAGTGAGGATCTTGTTAAGGTAATAATGTCTACCAAATAGTAGTAAATTAATATAACAATGTACAATTTAAGATAAAATATGAAGAACCATGTAGCAAGAAACAACCATACACTATGGTATCCATGTTCACTTGTCAATAGAAGAAGCTAAAAAATACTATCCATGTTGATTTTCTTTGTAAAATTGATGTCGAATGTGATCATAATGCCTATGAGTAATAATCAGGATCATAAGTGGTCATGGGATAAAAATTTTTAGGTTATAACAAACCCAAGACATAACAAAGAATGTGGTTCTCAAATAGAACTATCCAAAATCAATGGGTTCTAAAGGATAGTATAGAATGAATATGGTTCTCAAAGAGTGGTCTAGAATGAATGGGGTCCAAAGGATGGTACATATTGAATATGGTTCTCAAAGAGAACGATCCAAAATTAATGGGGTCTAAAGGAGGATGGTACAAAATGAATATGGTTCTCAAAGAGAATGGTTGAGGATGGGATAAAATATGTTCAAAGTGCCAATGGTCCAAAAGCCTTCACTATCAGAGTCATGAAAGTAATAATGTTCTCAAAAGAACGGTTCAAGGTAGATTTAAATAATATGGTCCATGAGAGGATGATCCAAAATACAAAGGTAAAATACTTCAAGACAAGTTTCCCCTAAGTAAGGGGTCTTTTAAACAATGGTTCAAAGCTTTTCAAGCATAAAACCTCTTAAGGTGCACAATGTTCATGGGCTCTGGAAGTTATTCAAAATTTAGATTAGCCAATCAATATGCCTCTCACCCATAGTTTGTCATGATAACATATGGTCCCAACCAATTAGGTTAAAACTTACCCTTTTTCTTACATTTAGCATTTGTGTTTTTTGGTTCTATTTCAAGACCAAATCACCAATCTCAAACTCCCGAGGGATAATTTGCTATTTTTATCTTCTCCACAATATATTCTGATAGGCCTACAATTTTTCTAGGGCATCCAAACACTGACCATTAAAAATTTATAGTTTTTGCAACCTTGATACTTTATATTCCTCATCATATTCAATATGCTCCAAAGATACTCGTAATGAAGGAAGTTTGATCTCAATCAGGATAATAGCTTATGTGCTATAAATAAGGGAGTATAGATTGGGTCCTATAGGTGTTCAATGACTAGTTTGATAAGCCTAGAGGGTAGGAAATATTTACAAGTGCCAATTATGGCTAGCATCATTGACAATCTTCTTTAAAATGGCTAAAAGGGTCGTGTTTGACACCTCAGCTTATTCATTACTTTGCGGGTTACATGGAGTAGATTTATTATGCTTGATTTTAAATTTTGCACAAAGATATTTTACATCTCTATTTAAAAAGTATCTATCATTATTGCATATAATACATGTTAGGATGCCATATTGATAGATGATATGGTAATGAATGAATTTGGATCCCTACTTCCTGGTAACGTAAGTGAGAGAAATGGCCTCAATCCACTTAGTAAAGTACTCATTAGTAGTTAAAATGTGTTTATGGCCATATGAAGATGTTGGGTTTATTTTTAGGATGAGATCGAGGCCCCAAGTTGAGAATGGCTAAGGTATTGTGATTAGTTGTAGCAGTAAAGAAGGAGTGTGTATTAAATTTACATGTTTCTGACAAGGAACACACTTCCTCACTAATTGCAATCATATGTCTCTATTTTTGGCCAATAATAGCCTATTTTGAATCCATACTTTGAGTGAATAGAAAACTAGAGAAGAGGAATTATCCTTTAACCTCTGTGGATCCTCTAATCTCTAGTTGGCTATATTTAGCCGATCAGATCCTTAAGGACTTGTAAACACCAAAATGTATCACCATCATCACCGACACCACAAGCGATGGGATACATCATTATGATATTTTTTATGTATACAACACATTTTTACTATTTGAGAAAAAATGTGGGGTGTCAAATTCTATCAAAAATGCACTCGATTTCATTACAATGCATAATTTATTCAAAATATGAAAAAATATATTTATGCATGTCAGAATTAAAAATTATCACACTGATGATCTTATAAATCCATTTCCATGAAAAATGAGTGGTCATATGAAGAATTTGGCCACCGTATGCAGAAGATATGATAGTTTAAAATTTTACTCCTCTGTCAGGCTAGGCATACCCCCCCCCCTCAATGTTAATTAAAAAAATTGACTAGTTTATAGGGATTAAAATATCATATCAAGACATGATGGACCCCTACTTATTTATAACCATTGAAAATCTATTCGAGTCTTGTTTCTGGAAAGATAACTTTGACAAAAATGACAATGTGTTCAAGATATGGTAAAAACCATCATGATAGATGCAGATTTTCCTAGTTTTCACAATTAATTCAAATGACTCCTTTGCAAAAAAACACTTTAGAGGGTTGAACCCTTGACCTCATTTTTATCAAATGTCTTTTAAAAATTGTCTATCCAACTTGTCGTCAATCAATTCAAAGATACATAGGTAAAAGTTTTTATATGACATGTGTCTTTTTGGATGTGAAAAATTAAATATGCATTTAATCTTTCATTTGCATGTAAATCTGTACTCTATATTTATAAATCAAAATAAACAATAATAAATAAATTTACTATTTCATTACGTCATCCTTGTCTGATGGGGCCCACATAGTTTTAAGATCTTGTTGTGCCCTAATGCATAGTATAGCTTTGTTAATGTATTCGTTAGTGGATCCCAATTTCTACATAGATGTCATTCACCAAAATGATTTATATTCTGACCAATATTTTTCAATAGAGAAAACTTACAACCTCCATATTCTATATCTCCAATAAAATATTATGAGCTCTTGTCCCACATATCAATGAAAAGTCCAAAAATTTAAAAAACTTTTAATTCACAAACTTACTACATTCAGATTATTACACCCACTCTGATATACACGAGAAGTCGTACTGAAAAAAAAAAGTGTTGTACAAGTTTAAATTTGAATTACAACCAAAAAAATGTTTCTTTTCTTTTCGCTCAATATATCACCAGATCAAACAAATAAGTACCCTAGCCATTATGTTTGGCTTCAAATGGTTTCTTGTCAGATTTTCAATAGTTTCCAACACTCTTAATCAGAAAATGATGCTTCCCAAGCTTTTCCTCCAATGCTTCAAGCTTTAATCATGCCTTGGCAATAATTTACAACACTTTCTTGTTGTTTCCAACATCCTGACAAGTTAAATAAAACCAAAAATGAATTATACTTGCCCTGGGTAGAGGAATAACACTTTCCAACAAAATTTAATACTTCTAGCAAAGCAAATAGTGCCCTCCAATCAACAAAACATGCTTTGGACTGTTTTAAGCACCCAAAAAAATTAAAATCCTTCAACAAGTTTAAAATTCTTCAAATTACTTCCCAAGGTTTTCAACTCTTCTCAAGTTGAGATAAACCAATAATTCAAACAGATAGTAAAAAAATAAATCTCTTCTTTTCTTTAGCATTCATGGATCTCCATGGCTTCCTTCTCAAGGGTCTAATGCCACCATTGAGCTCTAATACCATTGTTGGTCTAGATAAATGGAGAAATAACTAGAAAACAACATTACAAAGGAAATATTTAACACAAAATGATAAAATGTATTATTTTGAGATGATTTTAAGATTAATGGTGAAATCTTTAAAAAGCTTCACAGGTGGTTATGGGAACCAACTTTCTCGAGTAACTAACTTATTTAGCAAAGCAAAATTAAAACATTAAAATAAAATACTTTGGATTATAAACCCAACATTTAGGATAGGAAACAACAATCATCATAAATGAATAGTGTTAAATATTCATAGAGAAATCATGAGCAAAATTGAAGGAAGCCAAAAATTAAAAAAATACGAAAGCATCGAAATAAGAAGATAACTAAAAAAATTAAACAAGATAGATGTCAAAATTAAAATAAGCTAGAGGCAATGAAAGACCCAAGAAGGGAACATCATGGAAGAAATCTAGAGATTTTTATTGGAAATCCATAAAAAAGATAAATAATAAAATAAAACTAGGGAGAAATAGGCAAAGAAAATAAAACTATGTATAAATATTTTTTAAAAATTCAAGGACATGAAGTTAGTAGGAAGGGCTTACCAATAAAACCAAATGTCTGACTAGATTGTGTATAATTATATTCAATCATGTCCTCAAGGTCTAGATTTACTTTTTTTAGGACCCATGGTCCAAGAAGATTGTAATCATATAAAATGTGAAATTGGATGACTTAGGCATGGCCAATAACACCCAACCTATATGTCCTCTTTCTTGCTCACTTAACCCTTCTCAGCTAGACTTTCACTAATTCCCAGTCACCCATAACTTCTTGGACTTAGTTTTTTAGGACCCAAGACACCTTCCTAAACCTAGATCCATCACCCCATGGCTCATCCTCCTAGGACAATAGTGCCCAATTTGGATAGGAGTGCTGAAATTTAGGGGTGTCTTATTTTCAGTGTTATTATCCAAGTTCATTTTCACCTCTAACGGTCAAGTTTTCTTGATTCTTTATCTTTTCCCTTGTCAACCTAATACAGGTTCATCTAACCTAGGGTCATCAGTTTCCCTATAAAATGCTATTAAATGTCCATTTAGAAGGGTTAGCACTCATTCACAGGAAAATATCAAGAATACAAGCAAGTACACTCAAGCACTCTTCCCTATTCTCTACATACAACCTTCTAAGACCAATTCAAGCCTATCCAAGCACTCATACCAATCCCTAGTCATCTAAAGTACATTCTAGTTTCACATTATAGTTTTCATACATCAAACAATTGCACCAAGCACTTCAAATGGGAGAACTACATTAGCTTGATCCCTCTTCAGAGTATTATTATGTAGGTAGCATGCCCACACATGATGTGTGAAGTGTATCTAGTGTATCATTTACACACTAACCCCTTCTCTCTTTCCTAAGTTTGTTATTCAAGTTCAAGTACTAGGAGCTCTTAAGGGTTTTGAAGATTAAATCAAATTCACAATGATATTTTCATAGAATCAAGCTTTGATATTTCACTACCAAGGTACTATACACCTAATGAACAAACCCCAAAAAATCTAGGTCACCAAGACAACAGCACTAGAATTAGACAATAGTGTCAAAAATGGATAACAGCTCTAAAAAGTGGACTATAATGCCAAGTAGTAGGGTGTCCTGAGTTTGGTGCTCCTGTTCAATCCAATAACATATTTTTGGGTTCTGTTTGTGACAGTCTACCATCCATACACAACAATTTATAGATCTTGAATCATCTATTTCAACCCAAATTAAGCTATGTTTGATTTCTCTACACTTTTTTCTATTTTTAGAAAAGATTATATATATATATATATATATATATATATATATATATATATATATATATATATATATATATATATATATATATATATATATATATATATATATATTTGCATAAATTAGTAGGCTAATTAAGACACACCAATTATTGGTTCATATTTACTCATACCCTTTTATTTGTTTAGGAATTAAACACCTAATTCCTAGAAAAAAATAAAACATTTGGTGAACCTGACTTACTTCAAACTTCCACACAACCCTAGAAACCCTAGGGCTAATTATTTATGATTTTTTACAAGATTTTCATGATTTTTCCTAAAAATAAAAATAAAAAAACTACACATTAATTGAACTATTTTCAATAAATTCACCCAAAACCCTAGTTTGCACATAATTTTAGAAATATTTTCAGATTTTTCCTCACTTTTTCAAAATTAAAACTACAAATTTTCTATAAATTTCTCAAATTACTGCACTAATTTTGAAAAAAAAACATTCAAAATCCTACTTACATCAAATACATTCTCAATTATTATTCATTACTTTTCACATAATTTTCTAAAAATTTAGTTGCATATCAACTTCAAAAAATCAATTTCAAATTCAAAAATTTCATAGTATTTTGCAAATAATATTTTTGAAAAATCCCTAGTGGCATATACTAGCTCCTTTTTGCTTTTTGAGGTATCACCTTACATTTTTCAAAGTCCTATATCATTTTCATGCATATTTCAATTCCTTGTTTAGATTATATCATCTTAATCTTTTCCACTATTATCCAAATTGTTTTCCTTATGCCACCTAAATTTCTTACATATTTTCCTTCGTGATGAAGTGTAAGACTTAGTGTCAATCCTCTTGAATTCACCTAGATTCTTACAACTTGGCCATATACTATGGATAAACAACCACTTCAGGTTCCAATCATAGATTCTACACATCCAAATTACACCAATTTTAATGAAGATAATTTTGACAAAGAGCAGTATGAAAATAACAATGATTATGTACACACTGATGCTCATGTTCCACCACATTGGACTACTAATCCAATTCCACCCATTGTTGATAATGAATTTGTACTCAACAAAGATTTTATTTTACAAAATTTCATAGATAGACTTAAAGAATAGCCTAAAGATCATACACGGATTTTGTAATCTATCATGGAAATTAACAAGGCTAAGCAAGTTGAGTCTCCAATCCCCACAAAGCAACCAATTGAGAATGCAATACAGGGGAAACTATGTCTCAACAACCCCATATAGAAACCCAACCTTGTTTTATGCCACTAGCTATAACTAGTACATCCCTATCTCCTAATGTGGCAACCCTTGTGTAAGAGATCCGATGTCTTCAAACCAAGGTACAACATCTTGAGCAAGGTAACACTAGATCTACATAGGCATTGGATTCTTTTGCACTTTTTTAAACACCATTGGTATGTCATATTGCTTCTCCACCCTTGCCAAAATGATTTGTTCAACCCAAGCTTACTCTTTATGATGACAAGGGTGACCCAGAGACACATTTGAGAGTTTTTCACAAAGCATGTTTGGACTATGTACCCAATGACTAGCTACTTACCATCTTTCCATGGAGCCTAAAGGATTATGCTCTATAATGGTTTTATAGTCTACTAAATTAGTCGATCACAACATTCAATCCTTTAGCATCCATGTTCCTAGCACATTTCAATATCAACATTGATGATAAGGTCTCATATGCATAGATTTCATAATAAAAACAAAGGCCAAAATGAGCCTCTCATAGATTATGTTCTTAGATATAATACTATTTTGGATAAGTTAACTAGCCCCATGGCTGATCAAGAGCTATAAGACATGTTCAAACACAGCCTACTACTAGCATTGCATGAATCCATTATGTTCAAAAGATTCTCTTCCTTCACTGAATTATATCATACACTTAATGGAAGAGAAGTCAAGTTAATCTCAACAAGCAAACTCAAGTATTCAAGTACTCTAGACATAAAAAATAAGAGTAATAGTAAAGTCCCATATAATTTTAAAATTAGTGACAACAAGAATCAGAATCAACCAACAATCAATGCAGCTTTAGAGCCCCCTCAGTGTGTGGTTTTATCAACACCTCCTTGATGTGCATTTACCAATTTACCAGTTTCTCTAGCCATAATTCTACATCAGTTATTGGAATGCAACATTACAACTCTCCCACTTATTCAGGAAGTAGATCCAACAAAGCCTCTTCATAGGGATATGACCAATAGTCATTTTGTGATTTTCACAAGGCACTAGGCCACACAACAAATAGATGCATCAGTTTATGACATAAGATACAGTAATTGATAGATGATAATCTACTGGATCTAGGCACTTTAGCTGAGCATCTAAAGACAAAGCCAACACAAGATAAGGCTTTGAAAATATTTTTAGATCCATTTCTATAGCATTCAAAATAAGAGAAATAAAACACATCAAGTGTTCATCATACATAACATACACATCCTCCACTAGCTACATACCAGGTATCTTTAGTTTAGCACATCCTTTGAGGGGTATGATAGGTGTGTATGAGTCCATAGTTCTAGCTAGACCTTCAATATCTTTTTCAGATCAAGAGATATACAAAGCGCATATCCATAATCAACCTATCCATAGTGTACTCATTGACAATGGTTCTAATCTTAATATGTGAACTTTCACACTACTATAGCATTTGGGTTATTCAGAACAAGATATCACTCTGAAAGATACAATTACTAGTGGTCTTAGTGGGCATGTTCAAATTTCATTAGGTGAGATAGTACTTCTATTACTATTTGGTCCTACACATGTGGTTACCCATTCACTATAGTTCCCAGCACAGGAGTTTTTGACATATTACTTGGTCGACCATGGATTAAAAAACTCAAGGTAGTACCTTCTATAGTTCACAAATGCATGAAGTTCATTTATGCTAATTAGGTTATTACAATTGGTAGAGTTTCTTATGAGTCACCACTCCCCACTTCAGAGCCATCTACTAGCTTCCAATCACTAGATCTAGTTCTTCCACCAGTTTTAGCTTCTCCTCCAGCTTCTGTTATAAGTCCACTTCAAGATCATCCATAGTTACAACATCCATCACTAGTATAGAGGGTTCATACACCCCCATAACTTCAGGATTCTACATAGCTTCCAACTACAATATTCACACCTAAATTAGTTATATTATGTTCTCATATAGCTACATAGAGATCACATGTTCATAGAGCTTCTTCTCCTACTTTTAGAAGGGTCCCTAAGAGCCCTATAGTTGTAT
Organism: Torreya grandis; assembly: GCA_037957365.1. Classification (NCBI taxonomy): domain Eukaryota; kingdom Viridiplantae; phylum Streptophyta; class Pinopsida; order Cupressales; family Taxaceae; genus Torreya; species Torreya grandis. The sequence continues at coordinate 1,712,698 of JARHVA010001714.1, forward strand.
CCACTTATCAGAGTCATAGGGGGACCTCACATTTAGCTTCCACTTCAGATATTTCAAAGTAGTTACAACATACACACATTCCATCTTTACAATCTCAGACACTCTATTATGCCTTATGATCACACATGATCCCATTATTGGACATAGGACACCATGACAAGGACTCTCATCCGAGGCCCATCAGTTAGTATCACTACTTTATAGCATTTATTGTACATATACTTTCTTGCTTGATTGTACATAGTTCAAATATCTTCAAAAATACAAAAACAATATAAAAATATCAAAAACACCATAAACAAATTTTGATTATATGCATCATTCATGCTTTACATCACTACTATCATGTTATAACTTACATTTGTTGTTTCATGCTATTGTATGTTGATTTTTCTACATTATCATGCTTCACTTGATCTTATTTGAGTGTGTGCAGTGACATCCATCTATTTGACTGATTCATTTTACCTATAGAGGGGGAATTTTTACTTCTACATTCGAGACATACATTGTTATATATACCCACTGGGGGCATCTTCTACATGACTACACCATCTAGGTTATATCATTCCTACACTACACACTATGAGTTATCATACTGATGCACATTACTTACTAGATTACATAGATTATCACATCGACATTTTATTAGTACCTAGCACTTGTGTATTTATTAGCATATACCTTGTCTTGTATTAAACATTTTTTGCATACTTTCACATTTACTTTAATTAGTTAGATGTGTTTGTATCTTCTAGTTCTTACATGCTTTCTCTGCTTACTTAGCATAGCTTATGTGATTGCATTTTCAATTCCATCTTGTCTCCTGCTTGTGTCTTAGGATATCTGCCAATGTCATTTGCTTCTTTTTCGTGTATGTGCCTTAGGACATTTTCAATTGTCCTTTGTTTGTACTCCTTTATGTACCTATGGCCTGTATGCCAACTTTGATTATTTCACTTGTATGTGTATGAGGCATTTCATGCCTTCCATGCTTGTTTCTAGTTTTATTAACATGTGCCCATGTCCCTTGTTGCATGGCCCCTTGGCCCATCTAGTATGCTTCTTGTTTTTTTGCTTGTTGCTTGTCAAATGTGTGCCATTTCAAGATCCATATCATGCATTTACATTGCTTTCTTGGATGCCATGATGGATATCATACTCCATCCCTCCAAACTAACAACTAACAACTAATATCTAACATTACTAGTCTAGTTTAGTATCATGCACATGATTTCATATTGTTATATATATCTAGGCATACCCCTATTGATAAAACAATCTCTCAGTACAAACATTGTTATATCTTGAAACATTTTGTCAAAAATCAAATGCTTTATCATATATCTTTTTAGAATTAACACACTTGTAGGACTCTTTTCTTCTGAGAGTAGTCATTATAGGTTCATCATTCCTACCCTCAGAAGAGGGGGCATCCAACAAGGACTTTATCACAAAAATAAAACCTCCTAGCAATAAAAATAGTGGCATTCATAATACTCAGCATAGAATCCAGAGGTCAAATTAGTCAAATCAGAGTAGAAAAATAGGAACAATCCCATATTAGTGGTCAATTTTCACACCGAATAGTAGCACCAAAAATTGATAGTAGAACTAGAAATAGCTAGTAGCACTAGAAATGGGAAATTAGCATTAATAATAGGGTCCACAGTTTAGCACTCTTGTCTAGGCATAAAAACACTCAGTTTTTCTAAAAATAGGCAAAAAGTTTAGTTCAAAGGCAATTTTTGCACTTTTAGATTCAGTAGTTTTAGCAGAATTTTCTTAGATACAAGAGGTTATCATGCGTGCCATGATGGTTCTCACTTTCAATTTAGATTAGGTAGTTGGCATAACTTCTAGATCAAAATCCATGTTTTAGACATCAGTGACTGGGGGCAATGTGTGCAGTACATTGATCTTCTTTTGTTTCAGAGTTTAATTTATTCCAAGCATTCTTAGTAGTTGTGTGCCTTACTCTATCTGTAGGTGGTTGGCATCACATTTGAGTTAAAATTTCATACAAGTTTAGCTTTTTGAGTACCCTATTTCTCAAGTTATCTTTCATATAATCCTAGTATATTAGTTTTGGAGTGGCTTTCATACAAGCCTAATCTCCATCTTTCTAAATGGCCAAGAGTGGCCTAGTTTCCAACACACATTCAGCTATCCACGCCATAATGTCAAATTTCTAGCACATTCATGGGCTCCATGAGCCATCCCATATGACATCTATTCTATACCAGTATCACTTCATAGTTTCACTTCACATGGCAATGATGGAGCTAAAGGGCCATCTTTTGTATTCTTGAGCCACCTATTCAGAGGTATTAGACACATAGTCTAGACATTGATTAGCACACGCATGATTCATTAACTTTACTTAGTTGGTGATGATGGAGCCAAAGGGATATCCTTTGCATTATTAATCCACATTTTGATGAATTAAGCACTCAGATCTGTTCATGATATTACTCTTTATTCAACACATTATCAACACAATTTAGCATCACAATAGATTTTGTATTGGTTCACGTACCTGGTGAGGTGTATTCATTCCTCTCTCTTTCTTTACTTAGTTTTTTAAATTTCTTATTTTATATATAGTGTATATAGTAATAAATTATCTACTTCATGTTTTTATTTGTAGATTCACACATCACAATGTGCTCTCTCTACTCACATCTAGCATCACATAGCTTCATAAGCTTTTCTTTCACAGGTAAGTTCAAGTCTACTTTCTATTTTTCCTGTATCCTAGTATTTTGATTTATTGCATCACTATAATAAAGGGAGGGGGGAATTTAATCATATAAAATGTGAAATTGGATGACTTAGGCATGGCCAATAGCACCCAACCTATAGGTCCTCTTTCTTACTCACTCAACCCTTCTCGGCTACACTTTTGTTGATTCCCAATCACCCATAGCTTCTCGAACTTAGATTTTTATGACCCAGGCAGCCTTCCTGGACCCAAATCCATCCCCCCAGGGTTCATCTTCCTAGGATAATATCACTTAATTTGGACATGAACACCAAAATTTAGGGGTGTCCTATGTTTGATACTATTATCTAAGTTCATTTTCACCTCTAACGATTAGGTTTTCTTGATTCCTTATCTTTTCCCCTTCGGCCTAATACAAGTTCATCTAACCCATGATCATTAATTTCCCTATAAAATGCCATTTAATATCCATTTAGAAGGGTTGACACTCATTCACAAGAAAATAGCAAGAATACAAGCAAGTATACTCAAGAACTCTTCCCTATTCTCTACATACAACCTTCCAAGACCAATTCAAGCCTATTCAAGCACTCATACCAGTCCCTATTCATCTAAATTACATTCAAATTTTGCATTATAGTTTGTTTAAATCACATAATTTCACCAAGCACTTCAAATGAAAGAACTACATTAGCTTGATCTCTCTTTGGAGTATTTGTATGTAGGCAGTGTGCCCACACACAGGGTGTGAAGTGCATCTAGTGTATCCCTTACACACTAACCCCTTCTCTCTTTCCAAAGTTTTCTATTCAAGTTCAAGTACTAGGAGCTCCTAACGGTTTTGAAGATTAAATCAGACATGCAATGAGCTCCACACAAAATCAAGCTTTGATATTTCACTATCAAGGTGTTACAAACATGTCAAACAAAATTCAAAAAATCTAGGTCACTAGGATAATAATTTTAGAATTGGAAAATAGCACCAGAAGTGGATAAAAATGCTAAAAAGTGGACTATAGCTTCAAGTAGCAAGGTGTCTTGAGTTTTGTGCTCCTATCCAATCCAAAAATAGAGTTATGGGTTTTGTTTGCGATAGACTACCATCCCTGCACAACAATTTCTAGATCTTGAATCATTCGTTTCAACCCAGATTAAGCTAAGTTTGATTTCTCTACACTTCTTGATATTTTTAGAAAAGATTATATATATATATATAAAGAAGTAGTCCAATTAAGGCACATTAATTACTGGTTTACATTTACTCATACCTTTTTATTTGTTAAAGAATTAAACACCTAATTCCCAAAAAGAATAAAACAAAGACTAATGTATAATCAATGTCAATATAACCATAGATACTATAGTGAGGTATCATTGTAAAAATAATTACCATTAGAATTGTATTTATTATAAAATTTTTCATTATATTTTTATAAAAATTCCCTTTTATTTTATCTGAATGGTAAGTATTATAATGATTGGATCTTTGATAGGTGTTTTATTTTCAGTAAGTGCATAATGATACAGTAGTAGTAATTTTGTTCATGGATGAATAGGTACTTGCACTAAAGGTGCATATGGTTGAGGTCATACAATTATAATTTTTGTTAGCTTTGTATGTAACACCTCATGTTGCACTTGTGTTGGAGGTTCATAAATAGTGCCTTGAATACAAGTCACTTTATTATCATGGACAAATTTCAAAGACTAGTGAAGTGTTAGTGGGAATAATTTCATTTGATTAAGCTTGAGTCAATTGAACAATACATCACATGTCCCATTATTTGGAAATGCATGGAACCATATTAACATAGTATTAGGACCAAAAGTGCCATGAAAACTAATGCCACCAAGAATCATCCTAGTTATGCCATCATATCCCCTAATAATTTTGGTTGTACTATCTAATTATCAAGCATATCCAAGATTGTTAATGGCTTGAATTATACACATGTTTATTCTTAAACCATTATCTACCTATAAACACCTAATTTTTGTACAAGACCCTTTTATATTAGGTATTTTCCATGTTTCATCACATTTGGTTCATGTGCATCACACATTTAGCTATTTAGAGTACATTTTCCCTTTTGTAGGGCCCCATGGCATCATCCCTTGACTTAGGTCTCCTCATATCTTCACTATATATTCAACTTTATCCAATAACAATATTTTCATTCAATGCATAATTTCTAATAACCTATATATAAACTATTCATTTTCCTTCATACAATCCCTGATGCTCTTGAAATGTCCAAATCACTATTTCAAGGTATTTTTATAAGTTATAGTCACTCCATATGATTATATCCTTAACTTTCAGGGCCCTTATGCCTCGATTATTTTATTTTTATATCTTCTAGGGTTTCCAAAGCATAGATTTGCCCTTGAGGACCCTAATATACAAAGTTACCCTTAGGCATTTGGTGATCTATCTATTTCATACAATCCTCTTAAAATTTGAGTCTCTCATGCCTATTTTATCAAGTATTATTATGAGGAAATCATATCAAGGATTTTGAAAATTTATTCAATTATACCCTCATGTACCTAATTCTTGTACCCAAATAATGTGTTTAACAAAGACAATGTAGTTGCATTTGGTTATGTAGGATCACAATCATATGTACAAAAGAAATACATTGGATCTTATTTCAAGCATGTGACATATGTATCTATAATTATTCTTGAGGTTTCTTGAGCCAACTAATTCTCGAACACACTCTTTATTGTATCATTTGTGGAGAATAGTTCAAGATCAAATGAAAAACAAAAATAAAAGATTTAGCTTGTCAATTTTAAAAAGTGAAGATACAAGAATGGATGACATCAAATTGTAAAACCAATTAAAAAATTAGGTCCTAAAAGTGAGTAGATAAAACATTAAAATTCAAATTACACTTTCTACCCATCGAATCTATCCCTTGTGAGCATCTCCCAGTATAGACTAGTGGAGCTACAAAATCTAACCCATTTTCAAAACCTCTCATATCTTGAAACAATTTATGGGTTTTATTTTTATTGTTGCGTAGATTGACTTTCATAATTGTGACATCCTTTGAAAATATACATGTAAGTGTAGAAACCCACATTGGGTATAAGTCTTGTTTGTATAATATTTTTCATGTGACTTTACATGTATAGGATCTTAATGGTGAATAGAGAACCTTTTGGCATATATGTCTTGGTATTGTGTATTATCATTTATTTCATTTGATTGTGTAGTCTTTAGTTGATATCTTTTTATCTTTATTGACTTTGTCATGGGATTCTCCGATCCTTTTTTTAACATTGAATTTCATGGCTTCAAAATAGTTCAGTTCTGTTAATCTAAGATAGGGATGGTTACCAAAAGTGTATGTACTTACCAAAAACATCCTAACATATCTTTTAGGTCTATTTTGGGACACATCACCCTTTGGGAACTTTATTTTACCCATTTGAATCTTGTTTAGTCGGCTTGTACATGCCAATAGTTTACCAATTTGAAATTAAAAACTATATATATATATATATATATATATATCCCTTAGAATCATTTTAAGGATGAACACTCATTGATTCAAAAAGGCACACTAAGAGCACATAGACATCTAACTTGTTATCCAAACTCTAAATTCTATATAGGATATATTTAATTGCATGTTTGTACCTAAGGAGGGCCTAGGTGAATTTTTACTTAGACTTGCATTCACATGATTTGACACATGCAAATCATAGTGTGAGAACTAAATGTGATTTGATCACTCTTCATAGTATTGGAAATTTATGCAATGCTCAGCTATTCACTAGGGATCTAAGGTTAGCCCAACCCAACCAGCTAACCCATTTTCCAAGTCATATTTGTTTTAATAGTGCAAGCTATATTTCAGAGCTACATTAAGGAAAATAGATCTATTCATGAAATTTATGAAGGTATCTAAATACATAGGAGTCACTTACAAATGCATGCATAAAAATCCAAACTATCATAGACCAACACAATCACCCTATATAGTTCCAGTATATAATAGATGGATTTGGTTAACATACGTGTCTAAGCAATAATGGAGGTGTCCTGAGAAGTGGTTGAAGTATGTTTCTTAATTTGAGCCACCATAGAGCCCCTACATAACATATTTGATGAATGTGATAGAAGCATAACACAAACAAAATCCTAGATAAGATGAGTACATTATCCCTTGGTTATTTCTATAAATAGTAAAGTGCAATAAATCATAGTTATACTCATATTTTTTTGTGGACTGTTATATCTTGTGCAATTTTAATATTATAATTTTTATATTGTTTAGATTGCTAAATCCAAAATAAGATAAAACATATCGGTGAATATGTACCTTGTCTTGAACATAAAAAACCTAGGTTCCTTTAGGGTTTCATCCTTCTTCATTAGGGTTTCAAATTTTGGTATTTAAATCTTATTTCTAATTTCCCCTTCATATGTGGCCTTTTCCCTATATTTCCAATCCTTCAAACCCTAGATTTATATGTTTTCCCTCATTCCAAACGGGGGGTTTTTGCTTGTATTATTTTTCATCCTAGGGTTTAGTAACTTCTTTAAAAGTGTGCATCCTAAAAAATTCAATAGGTTTAATCCTATGGATCCCTTATCATCTAATCTTACTATGATTTATAGATATCATAATGAATGGACAAATAAGGTTGCAGATGATCCCATTTGTGTGCCTAATAATATTGCTTATGTAGATGAGGAATATGTTTGTGTGAGTGAAGGAAATGACTATGATAGTTATGATCATGATAAGGTGGTAGATTTGTGTTCTAGTAATATATATTTGTAAAATTGTAGTGAAGAAGAAGAAAAATAAAATAGGATTAAAATACCAGAAGTCAATTATCCTTTTCCTTTATACTCTTCCACTATTTATATACCAGAACAAGAAGAAATAAAAATGAATTAACTAATATACTTATTGATCCTACTTGGCTTCCACTTGAGAACGAAGATACATTAAGGCAATGGATAGATGATTTACATGTCGAGTCTCATGATGTTATGCCTTGCAATGATGTTTCCAAAACCAATGTTATTTATTGTACCATATAATTTAATGTTACTACTACTCTTGAAAAATAATTTGATAATTTTATTTATTCTCAAATAGAATGTGATAAAACTAAAAAGTGATGTTATCCTTCTTCTAAATAAAATAAATGTGATGATAATTTTAAATTATGAAATGATGTCTCGATGGAATGTGATAATGATTCTAAGCAATGCAATGATATTGTTTTTTTGTGATGAATCTTTTACACCTATGTCTAATATAAAGGGTAGAATGAAACCTATCTGTGAATTTCCTCAACCCATTATTAATAGTGTACCTATGGAAACCATTAACAATAAAATTAAACCATTGAATGATCCCCTTAAAAATTAGAATTTACCTTCATAAGATGTCATAGCCTTAATGTGTGTTGTAGGTGCCTTGCAACAAAAAATGCATCATTTCTCTTTAAAAATCAAAACATATTATGCTTGGTTTGATTCCAATGATATACTTGGAAAGCCAATAATACATAATATTCTTAATTCATCACTACCCTGTAGCTTCATTATGCTTACACTTTCATTGTTTGATGGAGCTAGTGATCCATTATTACCACTTAAGAGATTTGTAGCTTTTATGGGTAAATATAATACAAATGATAGAATTCTACTTAAGACATTCACTAAGATTTTAATTTTTAAAGCTCTATATTGGTTTCACCATCTCCCTAGTGGCTCTTTACACTCATTTATTGAGTTAGAATAGACTTTATTAATGCAACACTTTCAAAATATGGGACTGCAAATCACGTATGAGTGACTTCCTTTTCTTCACCATGGGAAGTTGGAATCAACTAATGCTTACATTTTGTGATTCAAAACTTACTTACATAAATTAAATAATTGACCCATAGATTTTGAAAAGAAATACATTTTTATAGGCCTCATATTTCCTCTCAAAGACAGATTGCTTTATCACACTTGCAAGTCTTTTCAATCTCTTTGTTGTGAGATTGTCTCAATATAAAAATAACTTTCACATGCTAAAAATCAAGATCATGCTAATACAAATCAATTAACTCATCATAAGGAAGTTCCACATCAGGGAATCAATACAAGTACAACATTTCATAAAGGAAAAGGCCCAACTAAGGTCATCAATAAAAGGGAAGATCCAAATAAAATGGTTTATAAGACAACAACTCATATGAACCCTTCTCCTTCAAAAGTGAATCAACTAATCTAATTTGACAATTTCAAGGATAAACCAATTTCTATATTAAGAACACTTCTTGAAAATAAGTAGATCAGTGTATCTCCTAATCACCTTCACCCTACACATCATCATTAATATGTGGGGGTGAGATCATTTTGTAATTACCATCATATCCATAGGCATAGAGATAACAATTGTTATGCATTGAAAAATAAAATTAAGAAACTTATTGATAGGGGTGTTATTAAATTTGAAAAATCTAACAATACTCCCACAAGGTTAGCCTCTCCATCTCTTTCCACTATGTATTTTATGAATTCCAACATATCCCATGACATTTCTACCAAAAAAAAGAGGTCAAACTAACTTCTATAGAAGGTAAAACTAGGAGAAGTTCCCCTTCCAATTCACAATCTACACAGACCGATCTTTCCCAAAATATTCCTATAAAGGACCCAATGGTCATTTGTGATCTTATAGAGGATAAACATAGAACATGCATAGTTGTTGATAATAAAGCATAATGCAATTCATGCACAATTGGATTCTTAAAGAATTATGATATGATGAGTAAGATCTATAACAAATGACTACATTTGAGGATGTAATAGGGAATGTTACTCTATCAATTACTTGTGGGCCTAAGATAATGGGTACATTATAATATGTGAAGCATATTATTACATAAGGTAATGCAATTTTAGGACAATCGTGGATGAAATAAATGGAAGGAAATTTGGATAAGGATAATATGACTATATCATTTGATTTTCAAGGTGGCTTATTCACATATTGAAGAGATAGGAAAATATAAATAAGACTCCTACTCATAGTACATTTACATTTCATACTACACATATATGGATACCAAAGCAAAATCAACAAAATATAACACAAAAATTTGAGCAACTCAAAAATAGTACAAAGAAAAAATAAGAAAGCAATCAATTGCATGATATCATCATTGGCTAATTAGATATCATCATTGGCTAATTACATAATAAAAATAAAAGTAAAAATGTTCCTAATAATTTAATGCCAAGTACACATCATCAGGTTACAATTACATATGAGGATCAATATGATGCACAATTTTTATATCCATCTAGTTGGTTAGAAGATTCAATCCTAATCGAATGTTCGATTATGATGAAATCATTACTTAGTTTTACTCATACACGTGTTGCGCTTCAATGTTACATCATTAAAGTGTCACATCAATATATCTTATCATTCAAAATATTAAAATTCTAAACACTAATTAGCACAAACAGTGCAATAATGTGAATCAAAATTAAATATTGCAAGTTCATTACATAAACATCAGAAACTCTTTTAACACGTGATCAATCTCTTGGACATTATCACTCGATCAACTAGCTATCTTGGATTTTATAGTTGTCAAGTATACACTAATCTTATAGGGATTTCCAAACCTTGATCTATTATTCCATACTACCTCACATCTTCACGAACATTTTGCCAAGCTTGCGAAGAGTCAACATACATTTTCCTCATATTGCTAACACAACCCTTCCTCACATAATATTGTCACACAAGTGGGAGTTCTTGAAGATAAGATAGGAGTATTTGTGTATGCTTGTGGTTATGAGGGCACCTTGTTATGCAAGGTGATGGTTTTCTATATAATTATTTGTATATATTCATTATTAGGTGTTTGGGTTTATATATTATCTCTAACATGTAAATTCATATTAGGGATCCACATTTTTGTTGTGCATCTAATATTGATCATTTGATCATGAGTATGTCATGAATATTACATTCTATAATCATTTTACACTAAAAGAAAAATACACAAAATAGTATCTAGATCTTGTGGTTTAATTGAGGTTATCATTGATATCTTATTATATCATGTTTTATTCTTATTTATTATTATTGAAATGCATATGACAATAAATATTTTGTTATTGGTTTGATCCACACCCATGCAAACCTTAGGTCTACCTTTTAGTTTAATTTCTCAACCAAATTTATGATCTCTAGTCTATAGTGGTGCACCCTAACAAACTATAGTTTAGCTACTATAGGGTATGTGAAAATATAATCCATGTTTTATCATTTACAAATTCCTCAACTATCAAAATATATTGAGACAATGACTTAGGAATTCATGCAAATGATAATCACAAATGAGAAAGTGTGGCTAGTACTAGTTGATAATGACATGACAATGGCAACAACAAAGATATATTTACAACAAGGACAATTAAAATGTCACAATGGGGATATGGGATAAATTCATGAGTGAAGAGGTGGTGCCAGTTGCTCTAAAGCTTACATCAACATTTCATTTGGAGAAAGATAAAATCAAACTAAGGATGGAACTCATAACTGAGGTGGGGGTGTTGGCACCATATTCCATCCCTTTTATATAAGTTATAACTTTTTTATATGTGTGCCACATATTTTGCAATATGCAACATGTGACTCCTTTTAAAACATGGCACATGTCATCATTGGGTTGCATACACACTCAAATATGTAACAAGCTGGGTAGATTTGGGCTTGGGCATTGAATGTATGTAGTGTGTTTGGTTTACCTACCATAGTGATGGAGTATGCACATGTCCATATATATAGGTCATATGATATGTAAGATAATTGATAGATTGGTTGAGGGAAATAAAAGCATAGATAACAAGGTGATAGAGATTAACAACATGATCATGTGTGTAATGATTTTTTTCTAATGAATATATGGGATATGTTATTTTGAGCAACATGGTTTTATGGTTGTTATGATTTTTTAAGTGTCATGTTTACTTTTTTTGTGAATCTCTTCATTGTGTGTATTCATAATTTGTATTTTTTTGGTTTTTTCGAAATTGAAGGTTCATGAAAACCTAACGTGTGGCTCAAGTGAGTAGTCTAAAAGGATTGTTAACTATTTATGATTGCATACAATATTACCATACTAACGTTTATTTATCATCCACTAAATGAAGCTCACATGGTTAGATTAGGTTCTAAAGAACTTCATTAGTTCAAATAGTTTGAGAGAAATCTTTCCACAACCAGGCATTGCAAAAGGATATGGAGATTGATAAAAAAATCAAAAAACATATTTTTGGCAAATGCCTTCTACTTTTTAAAAAAAATTGCATCATTTCATAGCCATTCATTTAACATCCTCCAAGCATCTTAGTCCATGAGACCACAATTGGATGATGCATCTTGTCAAATAAATTTCTCCATATTTCAATTATTATTTGATAGTACTCCATACTTTATGCCAAAGCTTCGGTTTTGGCACATGTTGAGAGGATGTTAGCTAGGGTTTTCAAGTCTAGATTTACATTTTCCATTTGAATTTTCTTGATAGTCTCCAAAGTCATTTCAAGAAGCCTATTTTACATATTCAAGCAATGATTTCATTCTGTAAAACTATGTTTCAGGGAGGCATTTAAAAAAAATGCCTTGATGTCACATCAAGAATACCATATTTTGCATATCCAATTACAGTTGTGATCCTTAAGGGATAATTTGGTTTAGTAATTTCTTTGGATAACCTCAAAGCATCATCAAGAATACCTTTTGTGCATATCCAACAATCATAGATATCCCTCAGACCAATCATGTTAAGACATTGTGTCAAAGAAAAAGTGTGCCTTCAATATACTTCCACATTTTTCATAAATATATATTAGTGCAATCACATCTTATAAGTCCTTTTCAAAAAATCCAATTTATGCATATCAACCAAAAATTGCAATCTATGACACTACAATATTTTATTTAGGCATTTCTTTGAAAATCCAATCTCATCAAAAAAAACTTAAAATCCATACAAGAACTTTTCTTTTTCCTTTGTTTTCGAAAATGAATAAGAAAGTCCCATTGTTCTTTGTTTGTTAATATTCCATGGTAGATAGAACACAAAATCTCATTCCCAATGTTGTACTAATTAGTATATATACATCAAATATTTAGATATCATCACCCCACCTTTGCATTATCTATTGCTACTTACTAATGGTGTCTTACACATAGCAAATGATTACACATAATCTCATGTACCACTTATTAAATCCAAAACAAAATTGACATATTAGAATTCATACCTAGATATAACCTCTTAGAAAATTGAAGGTAAATTTCTTCAAAAGAAAGATTTCCCTCTACCAATGTGATGAAATGCTTTAAACCATACTTTTGACTAATTTTTCCAAAAAAGTTAGATTAGATGTTCTTAGTGGTATTATGGTATATCAGAATTATCTAAGTGCTTTAGTTTAATCTCAAAATACTTTGCATGCCCTATATATACTTTTGCATCTTGCATGCATATCTATCAAGGCAATCACAACTAGGAAATCTAAGGACATTTACAAGGTGGTTATGGGTATTCGATTTAATTAAACATAACTGTAATATATTTTTGAGCTCACTATGAATTTAAACAAGATAAATCCAAACTCAAAACATAAACTACTCAATAAGAAGGATTTATAAAGCAAATCAAAATGATAATAAGCTTACCAAATTCCCCTGCTCTACGTTACCTTCTTCCAGGACTTTGCAAGAGGATGATTGCTTGCAGACTCAGATTGACAAAGTGATGTTGCTTGGTGTTAGATTTTTTATGATGGATGCTTGATGACTTGATTATGGATATGCAATATGATTTTTGGAATGATTTTGGCATGGTTTCTCTATAAATTTTCTAGATGGCTTCTATTGACAATTTTGACCCCACAGATCAAATTGCCACCCTTATCATTTGAAGCTTTTCATGTCATTGCCAATTTACTTTTGCTCAAAGCAGTTCTAAGAGAACAGTCAAAATACTTCAATTTTTCACAAGCACAAGAAATACTTTGAGCTTTCTCAGAAGGAAGACTTCCGGTTTTGTCTAAGTATCGGAATTGTTTCGGACATTTGTCCGAAATAACCTTTCCGAAGGACACTTTCATTTTCCCAAATGGCAATTTTCATCAGCCGAGGGGTCCTTTACAAAAAGTCTAAAGGGAAAGTGGACCATTCCAATAAGTCTAAAGGGCTCTTTCAAAAGAGTTCATTTCAAAGTTGTCAAAAAGGACAATTTACAAAAGTCCGAAGGGCATTGTCAAAAATTCCAAAGGACTTGTTCATTTTCCCGAAGTCCTTTTCCAACTTTGTCGAAGGGTATCTGCCCTTTAGAAAAAGGTGATTTCAAAGCAAAGTGGACCATTACAAAAAGTCCAAAAGAATTCTTTCGGACAGTTACCTATAGGAAAATATCTTAGGCAAGGTCCCGAAGGGTCACTGGCAAAAAGTCTGAAGGGATTGTTCCCTTTGGAAAGTTCTTTTCAAAGGCAAAACGGGGCACTTTTCAAAGAGGACCATGTCAAAAAGGCCAAAGGGCAATTTGCAAGGAAAGAATTTCTTTGGACTTTTTGTCTAAAAGAAGTTTACGAAGAAAAGGGCTTGTCAAAAGGCTCGAAAGACCTAATTCCTTTAGACTATTGTCCGAGAGGAGAATCCCGAAGATATGAATTCCTTCGGACTTTTGTTCCAAAGGAAATGAACAGGTATGATTCAAGGAAAAGCTTTGAAAGAAAGGAACAGACAAAATTCCTTTGGAATTTTTGTTTGAAAGAAATGGACAGAAAGTAAAGCCCAAAACAATTACAAAGGACCAAAAAAAAGATGGAAACAATTCCTTCGGATAATTTTTCTGAAGGAAATGAAAGAGAGACAATTCCCGCGGATAATTTGTTCACGGAAAAATAACAAAAACAAAGGCCCGAAGGAAATGAACAACAAATAAGCTCGTGGAAATAAACAGGGACAAAAAGAAAAGCCAAAAGAAATTCCACATAACTCACTGAAGGGATACATGCACAAGAGCAAGAGACCGATGGTTGTCCAAGGAGTTAACGTGGAATTTCATGCATGTGCTCTTGTTTATCTTGTTGAAAGCTTTCAACGTTCCAGCTGTTCAAGCAGAGTTCTAATTTCAATTTTGGCATTGATTTCATTCAAAGGAAATTATTCCCTTGTTTTAGGTAGTTCAAGAGGAGTCTGTATCTGAAGATTGGCGTAGCATCATGCATGATGAGAGTTTTGAATCAAACTTGGGCTCTCCATTATTTTCAATGCTAAAGAGCATTTCATACAAGACATAAGACAAAAATATTTTTTATTTGAAAGCTGTGATAGCACAAGTTGAACTTGGTTAATGTAAGAGTTAACCTCATCTTCTATTTTCAACGCCAATCTTTTGACGGTTGTATCTTTTTCTATATAAGTTGGCTTTTCAGCCTTGATTATATCTTTTTTTTGGTAAGACCATATTCTACCAAATATTTGTGTTGTGTAATCTTTTTAGATTAATAGAAGGATAATTTTCAGACTCCAAGGTGTTGGTATAGTGTATTTATGTTAGTGATTTGCATATGTAATAGAATTTTCTTCCTTATCTAGCCCTGATTCTTACCTAGTTACTCGTTGATCAGATTATGCAAGGTATGTTGTGTTTAATATTTTTTGGTTGAAGTTACAGTAGATACAAATCGCTGATTAGTGACTTGAATCGAGCCTATTCTATCATTTTCCTCGAGCTTTGATCACAAGATAGAACATTTTCATGAAATACTTATGCATAAAAGTCAATTGGGGTTAAAAATTCAATTTGTTTATTGTCTAATCAGTATTTTTAGAAGCTCAAATTGTGTGGATCAATCAAAGTTCAGGGGTATCACCATCATTAGATAAGATTTCCTTTCAAGTTTTCCCTTTTCCCCAGTAGTTTGTAGTGTAAAGTAGAGATCATAATTGATACACTAAAAAGAGCTAACCCTTATAATCTAGAGATTCAATCCACTGATTAGGTCATCCACAACCTAGGATTGTTTTCATGTTTCAGCAGATTGTGAAGGCCTAAAACTACCTTCACAAGGGTGCGAGTCTGATTGACAACTTCCATAGAAGAAGAGCTTTGGTTTTATAGATGAAGGGAGGGAAGATCAAGGGCTAGAATTTGAACTTGAGTTAAGATAGATCAATGGCTAGGAATTATTTTAGGAATATTAAATTCCTTTGGAGGAAACCTCTAGAAATAGAGATTTCTAGAGATTGGAGGGAAGTCTCTAATTCTAGAGACTTCTAAGATTAGTTTAGGGATAATAAAGATTAAGTGGGGGGTCAGATAGGGATTAGGATAGGATTAGGGATATAGGGATGTAGGAATAGCTAGGGAGTAGGTTAGTAGGTGGGTAGATGGGGTTATAGGAATTTTAAATTCCCATATATTGGATAAGTCAAATTAGATTAAGATAATGAGATATTAAGAAGATTTAATGATGGGATGGGATGAATAAAGGTTAATGGATGTAAAATAGTAGAAGGGAGACATTAGATGAATAGTTAGAAAATAGGATTAATTAGCAGAATAAATTAGTTAAGCGGAATTAGTGTCAACTAATAGGAATATTAATCGACTATAATGGAGTGAGCTATTTTAGGTGCATACAATAACGATTATATTTGCTTAAAATTTTCCTCTAGATTTTGAATAAACCCATCTTGAACATATGCTACAATTCTTTGTCCATGAGATCTCATCTCATTGATGCATTTCTTAAAAAATCCTTACATCTTGTCAAGTAAACCATTTTGTACATACATTGTAATCATCATAGTCAACGAGACATCTCCTTGAGACATTTTTTCAAACAATTCACATGAATTCCTTATGTTTACACTTTTTGCATGTCTTTAAAGGTAGTTGTAACTACAACATCTACTAAGATTTTAATTTCAATATTTTTTGATGGGTTTTTGTACCCTATTTTAGAATTCAGCAATAAAGAAGAGTTGGTAGGGGGCTTGCAAGTGTTGTGGAGATTGGCTTTAGACCATTCATCCAATTTTTATTATAATACTTAGCAATTGCTTTACCAACATTTAAACTAATTCAACATATATTATTGAGTGTATTCCAATACTTAGTGAGACAATGTCTCCTACTAATTTCTACACCCTATTTTGGCTTATGATATACCATAGAAAAATACTTTTCATAATTGTCAATGATGGGAGGTGGATAAAGTGAAAATACAAACATGGTCAATTGTGTAGTCTATCACACTTTCAAAAAGTTCTCTGGCCAACAAATATAAAATATAGATTGTATTTTTCATTCATTTTGAAGTGAAAATGTTCAATAACCATTCAAATGTAATTTGAAGCCACCATGCAAATAGATACTTGCAATGCTATTGTCAAGGACAAGTATCACATGCCAAAAGTATTTAATATGTGCATTTGCCCCCCATGATATCTTTCTCATAGGTTTTTAAAATAAGTTATCTAAATTAAAAGCTTGTGAATACTTAGAAGTGTTATATTAAATATATAACAAAATAAATATTTGTAATTCTATTACCAAAGAGAAATACCACATGCCAAATATATTTAGCATCTATATTTTCCATCATAACATCCTCCTTATAGGTTTCTTTAATGAGTCAAAATAAAAGGCATATGAATACTTATTAGTGTCTTATATTAAATTTTTAACATGCCAATGAGGTTGTGGTTTGATTGTGAGGATAATGGGGGGTTTGTCACCCACTTAGGTAAGTAAGCATGGTTGAGGCTTAGTAAAAAATAGCCATTTTGTACATATCCAATAATAATTGTGGCACATGGACCTTATCTCCTCGAAGCTCAAGGCTTTTGTTTAAAACAGCTCAAAATCCTTATTACGAATACCATTTTGTGCATAGATGACACTCATTGCAGTCCATGATACATCAATTTCAAGAATTTGTCAAACAATTCACACACCTAAATATTTTATGTTTTGCATAAACCTATTAGGGCAATCATAAGTACATTGTTTATTAAAATCCCACTTTCCAATATTCTTGACAAATAAATACATTGTGTCCACCATGGCAAACACTAGGAGGATGCTGGCTAAGGTTTTTGAGCTTCACTTTACACAAGTGAATTGCAAAATCTTAAAACAAAACTTTAAAAAAAAACAGCACGCCCACATTGTGTACAACAACGATGATTGCAATCCCTAAAACTACATTTCTTTTAGTCTCATAATAATTATGTGCTTCTATATTTGCATACATGTCTATTGAAGCATTCACAACTACACCAAACAAAAATCCACTTTTGAGGTGTGTAATCAAAGTTATTTCCGGTCAATAAGGATTTTAATAAATTTTAATCAAGGATTTTAGGTGTCTAGCATTTAATTTTGTATTTTTAAAATTAAATCACTCTATTTTGAAAAAGCACCCTCATTTCTTATACCTTAACTTCAAAACATAACTACAAATACCTATTACAAAAAATAAAAGTACAAGAATATAAATTACAAATTAAAAATTTAGAATATAAAACATAAACTCTCATGAAACCTATAATATATATTTTTTTCTTTTTTAATATTAAAATTAGAATCCTCTAAATTTATATTGTAGAATTCAACTTTAACAATGCAATATGTAAGAAAGGATATTATCTTGTCTTTGTCAAGTAATTTTTGGCAAGGATAACCATAATATACTTTAATGGGAGTAATCTTGATAGAAGTGTGGCAAGTATCATCCCACCACTCAACCCAGAGAAGCCATTCTGATTCTTTATCATAAACAAAATGATAGAAACAATCTTCTAAACATTTGTTGACAATCTATATTCATTCATCTCATTAAGGATAATACAAAAAACTATGGTTAAAAGTAGCTTGGAATCTTCTAATCAGTTTTGTCTAAATTGTTGGTGAAAACGAATCTCTACCATGCCTATCATCTTGGGAGTGTTTGAAGTTCTTAAACTTGCTCCATAAGAGCAATTGTTATTATGCTGCTAAAAATAGACAGGTCATAATGCAATATTTAAATGCAATATTTAAATGCCATATTTGGTAGGTGTATCTACTTCACAACTAAAATAATCTCTTTCCATCGAATATAGGAAGCCATGTGATGAAATCTGAGGCTCATAATAGATTAAAATTCTGAGATTTTTTTAAAGAGGTGGTTAAAGGCCTTACCGTTTATATATGTCAATTATCATGGAATAATATACAAGAACAAGTCAAAATCTTGTAGCCCCTATAGGTATCGACATTTAATAGATATCATCTTGACAACACAATTGAAAGTATTAGCAACTTTATCTTTTGAAACAAATAAGTATTACATATAAATATATATAATCTTAACAATAGCATTACAATTGAAATTAACGATATCATTTTAGTATTGCAAAATAATTTGCATATGGTTTTGAAACCTTTATTAATGTAATTTTTTCTTCGTTCTCTTGAGAAACATGTTAAAACCAACATTCATCTTAAAATGTTGTTAATATTCAATTTTGTAAGGAGTAGCATTATAATTGAAATTAACTATATCATTTTAGTAATGCAATGGCTTTGAAACCTTTATTAATGTAATCTTTTTCTGCACTCTCTTGAGAAATGCTGCTAAAACCGACATTCATCTTAAAATGTTGTTAATCTTCAAATTAGTAAGAAGGAACACCACCATTTTCTTGAGGATGTTAAAGTTTTAGCACCAACCTCTTTTAGACCATAACTAACTAGATCAAAACTTATTACTAACTCCAATCATTTTCAGCAATGATGAAATTTACAATCGATTGCCTATATCATTTTAGTAATGTACAATAACTTGCAAGAAAATCACTGCCGAAGTTTTAAAGTTGCAGAGACAATAACTATACAATCCGCACTATATCTAATGAATAAAAGGATACAAAATACAAACAACCTTCAGAATCCGTTATTTCCACAGCTATAACACAACAAATTTGAAGCTCATAATCCATCAGAAGTTTTAAAGCTTTGTACATAAGGGGAATGGAATGCTGTTCAGCAGTGCAGCTTCTCATTTTGAATCTTAGACTAAATAAATGACATTCTAATACTAATCTCTAGCTAACATTAAGATGTAGAAAGTAGTTCAGTGAAAGAAGTCTGTAAAGCAAACTTGTTAGATCAAAACTTCAATATTAATCATACAACAAACCAGAAGAATGATTCACATAAACAGGGCTTCAGCTAGAAATAGAGCCGATCAAACAAATAATCTACAATGAACAGTTCTTAAGGGAAAATCGACAGATAAGTACATCCTTATAAAGAAATGTCAAAAGTCCAAAATATTGGATTCTCTAGATTTCTTGAAAATTTGGCGGTGGCCCCATTTTATTAAAAAAAAAGGCCAATTGAAGGCATGCATATCATAAAATCTTGGTTCTAAAAGCATTTTCTATGCACGATGCTTGGCCCAGATTCATCATACTCTGCCTTCGTAATGTGTTGGTTCTGAGGGAAGACAACTTTTGCCAAGATTGCACCACCCATCCAAGCTGAATTCTTCAGCATATTCTCTGGCATATATTCTGGGGGCTGCATCCAGAAACTATGTTGTAGATCAGATGTGGACATTTGCCATTAAATCTACATGTTACACACGGCCCTATATATGTCAACACCAAGCATTATACTGAATTCATTTTACACTATTAGAATGTGCTGTTCCGTAAATTGTGATCACTTTATTGCCACCATGATACTTCTAACAACCACATGTACTCCACATTGATTATTGGACATTTCACCTTTTACATACAAATATCATGACCCCCCAAACGTAAAGTGTTGGGTCTAAACCTCACAAGACACATGTTCAAACCCTCAAAATAGAGGTCAACTAGGTTATATATGCATGAATGAGGGTAAATTTAAAAAAAACTAATTAAATACCCCTATATAAATATAAAAGCCTGTTATTGAATTCAGTTTACACCATTACACTGTTATTTGGTGAAGTGCGATCAAGTTATCCTCACCATGAGATTTCTAACAACCATACATGCACTCAGTTGACCTTGAGAATTGGACATTTCATCTTTTACACTTAAAAAAGCAACAAAAACCTCACATGCTAAAGAATGGGAGCCAACCCTCAAACAAGATTTATGTGATAATCCACAAAAGTGAGATAAACAAGGTCAAATATACATAAATGAGGATGAATTGAAACAAATTAATTAAAGACCCCCATAAAACAGAAAGGCGTCCCACTGAACTCGTTTTACACCATTACACTGTTATTTGGTGAATTGTGATCAATTAATTCTCACCATGATATTTCTAACCGCCATGCCGGCACTCAGTTGGCCTTGCGAATTGGACACATTGCCTTCTACACTAAAACTGCAATAAACCCCCCTAATGCTGAAGAATAGGGCCCAACACTCAAACGTTTAACATTTGTGTTATAATCCAACAAAAAACAAGCAATTGGGTCAGATATACATAAATGAGGATAAATTAGAAAAAACTAATTTAAGACCTGAAAAAATACATAAAAGCATTATACTGAATCCAATTTAAACCATTACACCACTATTTGGTGAATTGCAATCAATTCCTTATCACTGTGGGACTTTTGACAACAGCGCATACACGCAGGTGGCCTTGAATAATTGAGCATTTCACTGTTTACACAAAAATGCAACAAAAACTCCCAAACACTTAGTATGGTACTGCCCTAAAAACCAATTTATGTTAAAATCCACAAAAAAGAGGTCAACTACGTCAACCATACATACAGAAGATAAATTGAAAGAGACTAATTAAAGACATTCAAAAAACATAAAAAGCATTATAATTAATTCATTTTACACCACTACACTCTTATTTGGATATTTATAATGCATACTCACAGTTGGCATCGACTATTGGACAGTTCATCTTTTACACCAAAAATGCAACAAAAACCCCTCAAACCTGAAGAATAAAGTCCAACCCTCAAACAAGATTTATGCATGACTAAAGAAGATAGGCCAACTGGCTCATATGTACATAAACGATGGTAAATTTTAAAACTAGTTAAAGTATCCCAAAAAAAAAAAAAAAAAAAAAACAGCACAAATGCCCAAATTTAACAAACACAGATTTATGATTACTATCAAACAATAGTGTATTGTGCTTACCCAAGGTGAAATTTGAGCACAAATTTATGATCACTGTCAAAATAAAGAACACACAACAAACAGGCATTGAGCTATAGAATTAAAGATGATCAAATGACTCTATGACAAGGAAAAGAGATGTAAGTAGTTCTGGTTACTGCAGTTTATAGCATTCACACCCGCTAATTTGACAATTTTAGATACGCGATCTTTGTAAACTGTGCATATGGCATCGCAGTGCATCATTTCACATCATATATCTCATTGCTTCTTTGTTTGTTGTTTTCTCTGCCCTGATGGTGAATTAGTAGCCCATTTATGTTGCCACCAAAGAGGAATACAAGCTGTCTTATAGTCAGCTGAAACCTCATTTTTTAGACTCGAGCTGCTAGATTACTGTTTCACTTTCTTAGCAGAATCAATGCTATAGAATTGCATAAGCTTCTCTTTTGAAAACGTACAACAGGCTTTTCAATTACATAAAGTCACCGGACCCACCAAGTCCTCAAAAGTGTTATGCCTTCACTTCAGAAGGAGACAATCAATTGTGTATTTAAACTACTATAAGTATAAGAATTCCTGTGAGCAGAGACACAACACGAAGTACAAATAGGATCGAGAAGAGGTTGATGGCATCAATATGAACACAAATTGACTTCCTTAGGACATCATCATTGATATTATCATGATATTTCTGATTTTTCAAAATATAAATAAGTTCCCCCTCATCACTGACCTGGAAACAAGCTTCACAAGTACATAAAGTCAGAGGATTAACAGTAGAGTGTTATGGCCCTGACTCAGTCCTCCACTTCAAAAGGAAATAATCAATTGAATAGTTAAACTACTAGAAGGAACCCTGAGAGTGGAAACACAACACAAAGTAAAAATTAGATCAAGACGAGGTTGATGACATTGATGTTCACAAATTGACTTCTTTATGACATCTATTGACTTTGGTATCATCGTTGAGTTTATCATAAATTTTCTGTTTTGTCAAATTATGAATAACATAAGTTTCTCTCCTGAATTACCTACCAAACATGACCACATAATTTACACACTCCATTCTGACTAGCAGAACAGTACCACACTAACCCTACTTTTCCTCAAATATTTGCAAATAAATAATAATATGTGAACTTAATTAATGAAATCATTCAATGCCAATTCTCTCTCCTTTAACCAGTAAACATTCCGAAGACAGGAAAGGGTCACCTTAAGGTAGACTGTATGGTTCAGCAAAGTTGACCATGACATTTCCATGTGTTGACAGAGAAATATGATCCTCGACATTAATTAAATTTTCAGTTCAAAGAAGCCCATGTTATTCCAAGATCATATTCAGATGGCCACAATTTGCAGACAAGGGAAGCCGTCATTCAAAGTATTTCTAAAAACCTCCTTGCAT
The DNA here is from genome assembly GCA_037957365.1 of Torreya grandis. NCBI lineage: Eukaryota > Viridiplantae > Streptophyta > Pinopsida > Cupressales > Taxaceae > Torreya > Torreya grandis. The sequence continues at coordinate 1,736,042 of JARHVA010001714.1, forward strand.
TAGAGAGATCCAAAGATTCTATGATGTACTCATCAAGTTAGTGCTCAAAGTTGTTATTGCTTATTAGTGCTTGTGTCATTTGTCTTTTGATGTGTAATAGGCTTCTATGAATAAGCATGATCCATCAAAAAGATTTTGATCCGCACAGCACCCAGGGGGGTTGCGTGGAGGACAAAACCACAACTATTTAAACTAAACTGATATGCTCAAACAAAGTTTTAGAGTTGTAGAACATGCAATGGAATCTAGACAAGATGCGGAACAAACATTACAAATTCAAATCCATGGAGACAAGTAGAATAACGCTACTTCTATTCAATGGAAAGAATAGGGTATACTACATATCCGTACAATGCACAGTGATTGGGAATAATAATTCCCATGATCAGAAAGGGGAGACATGTCCTAACTCATTTGTCTAAACTGTGGATGACTAGAGAAGTCTGGGAATGCAGGTTCTTGTGATCAAAGAGGGATAAAGCATCGTAACTGATTTGCCTAATCCAGAAGATGTGTTCACAATGATCCACTGATGTTAGATACACAGGGCATACTAACACGTGGAAGAGATGACCATCTGATAGATGGTACTCAAGCCATGCAAGTATTCAGGATAATGGGTGCATCATCAATGCTTGTCTGATCAGGGAGAGATCTTGGCCTATGCTTTTACTATCGAATGTCTTACAATATCAATATTTATATATACACAACAAGTCAGTTACAACAGACAATGGTCACAAAAGAGGACAGTTACAAGAACGGTTTATCTTCTGCCCAAGTGATGATTGTTCTTCTTGCAGGTTGTTGCAGTTGAACTTCCAACTGTATGGTTTCGCTGAAAGGTTCTCTGAAATGGCAGAGTTGGAGAGTGCTACCTAGGATGGCGTGACATGGCACAAAGTGTCCACATGGCCGTTGAGTCATGCACATAGTCCAAGTGCTACATAGTATGTGTCTTGATGGTGCAAAAATGCACAAGGATATCGAAAGTGGTTGCACAACTGGCGCACAATATAGCAATAATACATGGGCTGCAAGGGAATGCATGAGCATGCGCAGTATGCCTCTTAGTGTTGCAGAAGCTCACAAGAGTGCAAAGAGTCTCTACAGATGCAGCCGAGGTGCCGCAAAAGGTGGTAGAGGTGTCATAAAAGTCTGCAGCGGTGCCACAATGGCTGCCCGAGTGACGCACACCATCATGATAATACACAGGCTATGCAGGAATGCACAAGCATGTGTGGTATGCGTCGTGGTGTTGTGGAAGCTCGCAAAAGTGCAGAGAGTCTCTATGGATACTACAAAAGTCTGCAGGCTACACAGGACGCATGAGCATGTGTGGCCTTGTGTGAAGTGCACAATCTTTACTTACTACATTGCATCAACTCAGCATGTGCCAATCAAGTTGAGCAATGCCTACGAGATGACACCAACATATTAGAATGCTGGCGTGCAAGTTGGTGCGAAGATCAACCTATGTGATCCTTGGTGTTGCATAATACCATGGGGTGTGGGTGTGCCAATTGAATGAAGCATCAAACAAGAATGCTAACTTTGATGACACTGATCCAAGGTAAGCCACTCAGATGGCACAAGCCAAAATGAAGTGGTGCAATGCTTCTCTTGCTGCATGGTGTGCAGGGATGTTGCGTAGTGCTGTGGTATGCCACCAAGAGCTTTCAAGGTACCGGAAGGTGCTGTGCAGTACCACGAGCCTGTAAGGCTACACGGAGATGCACAAGAAACTCATGTTTGTCTACTGATCTGGGAATGCTTCAGATCATGTAACATCCGCACGGCATACTCTATGTGACCAACTACTGCCAAGGGAAGTAAGTCTAGAGGGACCCCTTCTGTGCTCGGATCAGATTCTTTCCAAGATAAAACAAACTAGAGTATATTCATCAAATCTGAATTTCTTGTGTTAAGGAAAACTAAAGATTACAATGAAGCGAAACCCAAAATACTTAACCTTCTGTAAGAAAAACAGCTACAAAATATATTGAACAGAAATACAAGAAAACATACATCCAGATGAGAGTCTCAAATGCAGAGAAACCCTCTTGGGATTGAAAAGTCCATTATGAAAAATGGGAAAATACTTTTATTCATTTGCAAAAACTTTATGAGAAAGATACAGAGATATGTGCTTATTTTGTAACAATTACATAAAATGCTGCAGTGAAGTTTCCAACTTCACTCCTCGTGCCCTCAAGATTAGCCTTTGAGGATTATTTAAGATTGCATCTTCTTCATTACCTTTTACTTGTTTTGTTAATGGAAGATGAACCATTTTTGTCAGTTACATAAACCTCATCTTCCCCCACCATTGAGGTGCTAACGGGGCATTAGACTATTGAAATGGTCAAGTTAATAAAATATATACCATCTTTTTACTACGATAACATAACATTCATAGCTTCAAACCCAGATAAGGGATATGTTCTCCTTAGAGTCAGAACCTTCTACTCATCAACTCGTACTGTGATTCTCATTTACAATAACCTAGCTTCCTATATACTGAAAAATTCAAAATAACCAATCTTGTAAAATATAGGATACAATTAAGGTTGAACTGTGTAATATTAAGCACTTTTACATTGTAAAATGTTATGGCTGTCCATAATCATTTTGGTAGGTAATATTGTTTGGAAGATGGGATTTATCATGGCTAATTTTGGGGCATTGTTTGTTCACTTGTTCTTATGTGCGCAATGAATGCCATTCCCAATAGAAATTTGAAGTATGCAAGACACATACCCTCGTCTTTATTAAAAATACTTATAAGCATCATCTTTCATTTGACTCCTAAACATTTTTGTTAGTCTATATAAAATCATAATATAAATTCATTGCTAGTTCTTTGCTCCGGATTTTTTTTTTTTTAAAGTGAATTGATAGAAATTATACAATGATGCCACAACATCAATAGAACTAGCAATCTAAAACAAAAGTGATTGTCTTATCTACTGAATTCATGTGTGTGTTTTGTAAGTGATTGCCCAAACAGATACAACTTCCATTAATAAGGGTTACCCAACAAATTAATAAAAAAACCGAATTTAGAACACGAGGTCAAAAATGGATATAGAATGACAAAGTAGGCTATTACTAAAACCAAATTTACAGAAAAAAAACAGACATGAAAAAAAAACTAAGCTATTACTAAAACCAAAATTATGGAAAAAAACAGAGACGTGGACAAAGTCTGCTAGTCTATCCCAATTCATCTAGACTACTCATTTTATTACATGGAGACAAATCATTATTTCTTTACTACGCTAATATTCCGGTCAAGAGATAGTACATCAATATCTTGATGAAGAGCACAGGATGTGATACAAGGAATATAAATTAAATTAATTTCAATAATTCTTGAGGAAAGAAAATCAGATTATCAACCTTTTCTTGCAAAATAAAGAATCTCGTTGCCATTTCAATACCTTTATAAGTGCAGGTCGGATAGATGCTGCTGATGCTAGAATTGCTTCCTTTTGAAAGCGGTCATCAAAGCCTGAAAAACATCTCAAGGTCTGGCAACATTATCCTAGAGGAAACGTATTTTTCTCTTTAACCAAACTAAAAAATGCTAATTATCAATATAGAAAATTCTGGAAAATGCAAACATTCATTATTGTAAACAAGAAGCTAAAACATGACAAAACCAAAAAATTTATTCATCGTGTAAAGGGTATATATGAAAACAATATATTTCATAGCATGCAAGATAAGAATGCATTAGCATATTATTTGAAAAAGCTCTTAAAAAAAAATGATCTCAATATTGAGACATTGTGGAGTTAAATGATTTTCATTACCAAATGATCACATCATAACACATTTAAACTTTAAAGCATAGAACATAAATTCAACACGACAAGAAAATCATTTAAATCAACATTCCATGCACTTCTCTTAGTAGAAAAAAACTCCTTTAATTCAAAAAAATTAATGGACCATTACCCTTTGTGGCAAATCATTGTCCTTTGTAGTAAGCTACATTCCTGATTAATCTCTAGCTTTAAGGCATGCTACAAGGTGTTCAACATAGTTACCATATTCTTATGAACACAGTCCATATACTGTTCGAACTTTTTGAGCAAAACGAATTTGTTTGGTTAAATTCGTTTTTTGAAGGAATTTTTTTTTAAAATTTTTTTATTCATTAAATTTGTTTTTGCGGAGGGATAGTCAATGCAATTCAAAAAAAATCAAAAACCCTAAATCTAATACGGTTTAGTATTTACCATGGTCCATTTTGCTTTAGTGTATACGGGAGCTCACAGTTGAAAGTTGAAACTGTGGCAAACATGGTTTAGAAAGTGCAGCACATGACGAACAGGGTTGCAGTCTAATAAGATGTAATCGCGTCAAATGGTGAAAAGGGAAGTGGGAACCCGAAACAGGAAGCTTCAAGACTGAAACGGCAGGCCGTAGATGGAAAAACGTTTTAACTTTTAGGCTTTAGCAACTCGGCAAAGACAGAATATTTTAACATCGAGTAAAGTAAGTTTTACGGTTTACCTTGTATTTTTCTTTTTTCGTCTTTTAATACTCCGAATTTACTTTTACTTTTATTGTTTAATAATTATAATTTAGTAATAGTAATATTAATTTAGAAAATACTATATAATTATTACTATAGTATTTACTATTTATGTTTTTTTTTCAATTTGAAACTATTATTTGTATTTAATAATTTACTTTAATTTTTTTTTTGTGGTAATTTTTAAAAAAAAAATTAAGACTACATTTGTCATTTTTATTTTTATGTTATTTTAAATCACAGTCACAAGGTTCGGCCGAATCTCAGACCAAATCAGGGACAATCCGCATTTTTGCAGTTGCCCGGATTAATCCCCCAGATTCGGGACCTTTTTATTATTAAAAAATGAAAACTTTAAAAACACTTTCACAAAACCCTAGAAAACAGCAACCTCGTCTCCCTTGCGAACCCTAAAAAGTGCAACTGTCTCCCTCGCGAACCCTAAAAAGTGCGACGAAGTTATTACGGGGTGAATCTAGTGTTTGAAACACATTAAGAGATTGCGTTGAGAGCAATAGAGGATTGAAAGAAGTCAGAGCAGTGGAAGATTGACAGTAGTGAGAGTAGGAGAAGATTGAAAGCGGCAGAAGAGAGAGCATTTTCATTGCTTAGTAGTTGAGTGTGAGACGTTCGATGAGCGAGGGAGGATGTCAACCAACGAGCAACCCTGTGAGATTGTGAGACGTTCGAGAGCAAGTGAGCTTGGGAGAAATCACACCAATCATGACACAGGGAGTGTGAGGTAGGTTCGAACCCTGTTGTTTAGCGTTAGGATTTTCATTTAGCTTTAGATTTTTGTTAATAATTTTAATTATTTCATTTTTTATTATTATTACGTAAATAATTAATATATTATTTAATATTTATTTTAATATTTAATAGATTATTTCATATTTTTATATTTTTATTATGTAAATAATAAATATATTATTTAATATTTATTTTAATATTTAATATTATTTATTTTGTACTAACATTTTTTATTTATAATTTATAAAATATAAATGTAAAGCATTTTTATTTTATAATATTAATTTTAAACATTTTTAATTTTTTTAAATTTAAATTTTATTATATATCTTTAAAAAATAATACAAATATGATTTATATTTTATAATATTAATATTAAATATTTTTATTTTTTTTATTTTTAAATTTTATTATATATCTTAAAATCTTTATAATAAATTTAAATTATATTTAAGGTGATATTTTATAGATTATAATTATGATAAATATATTTATTTTTTTATATTTTTTAAAATTTAAATTTTATTATATAACATTTAGTTATTTACATTTATCTTTTAGGTTTATATTTTATAAAATATAATTATAATAAATATATTTATTTTTTTATATTTTTTAAAATTTAAATTTAATTATATAATATTTAGTTATTTACATTTATCTTTTATAAATTAAAATTATAATAAATATTTTTACTTTTTTACATGTTATAAAATTTATATTTTATTATATAATATTTAGTTATTTACATTTATCTTTCAGGTTTATATTTTATAAAATATAATTATAATAAATATATTTATTTTTTTATATTTTTTATAAATCATATATATATATATATATATATATATATATATATATATATATATATATATATATATATATATATATATATATTTCAAATTTAAATTTTATTATATATCTTTAAAAATTAATACAAATATGATTTATATTTTATAATATTAATATTAAATATTTTTATTTTTTTTATTTTTAAATTTTATTATACATCTTAAAATCTTTATAATAAATTTAAATTATATTTAGGTTGATATTTTATACATTAAAATTATAATAAATATATTATTTTTTTATATTATTTAAAATTTAAAATTTATTATATAATATTTAGTTATTTACATTTATCTTATAGGTTTATATTTTATAAATTATAATTATAATAAATATATATTTATATTTTTATATTTTTTAAAATTTAATTATATAATATTTAGTTATTTACATTTATCTTTTATGAATTATAATTATAATAAATATTTTTACTTTTTTATATTTTTTAAAATTTATATTTTATTATATAATATTTATATTTATTTTTTATAAATTATTTATATATATATATATATATATATATATATAATAAAATTTAAATTTTATTATATATCCTTAAAAATTAATATTAAATATTTTTATTTTTAAATTTTATTATATATCTTAAAATCTTTATAATAAATTTAAATTATATTTAGGTTGATATTTTATAGATTATAATTATAATAAATATATTTATTTTTTCATATTTTTTAAAGTTTAAATTTTATTATATAGTATTTAGTTATTTACATTTATCTTATAGGTTTATATTTTATAAAATATAATTATAATAGGATTTTTTTTTTTTTTTTTTTTAATTTAAATTTAAATTTAATTATATAATATTTAGTTATTTACATTTATCTTTTATAAATTATAATTATAATAAATATTTTTACTTTTTATATTTTTTTAAATTTATATTTATCTTTTATAAATTATAATTATAATATATATATTAAATAGGTCATTATTTTATTTTATATTATATTTTTTTAAATTTAAATTTTATTATGTAATATTTACATGCATATTTTATAAATTATAATTATAATAATTTTTATTTATTTTTTAAAATTTAAATTTTATTATATGTCATTTATATTTTATTTTATTTATATTATATAGGTCATTTATTTTATTTTTTATTATTATTTAATTATATTATTTTATTTTCATTTATTATATAGGTCATTTAAGTATATTTTTATTTTATTTATATTTTCTTATAATTATTTTCATTTATTATATAGGTCATTTAAGTATATTTTATTTTATTTATATTTTCTATCATACATTTAAAATTAAATTTAATAGTATTATGTTTTGTTTTAAATTTTTCTTATTTTTATACTTTTATAATTGTATTGTATATAGGACTATTTCATTTAGTTAAATTAAAAAATATGTTTTTATGATATATGTGTGTGTGTTGGTGTGTTTTTACAGTTTTTAAATGTGTATTAATTATTTTTAAAAAAATTTGCAGGGTAACTTATCATCATGGCAAGTACTCCGCTTGAGAAGAAATATATTATTCAGCGAGATGCAAACCCCAGAAATATGAAATGCACTTTTTGTGATTCCAATATCACAGGGACTCTAACAAGGGTTCAGAACCATTATCTTGGAGGACCAGAGGTGAAGATTTGCCCAGTGGCAGTGGATAACCCCATATATGCACAATTTCTCATTCAAATCCGAAGCAAATATGAATTGAAGACAGTTACATCAGTGTCTAAATCTTCAAAGAGGGCTAAATTTCAACGTAGTTTGACACAGTTTGGCTCATTTTCTATCTCAACGCATTCCCCAGCATTTGCCGAAGCTAGTCAAAGTGAACATCAAATGTCCCAATCACAACGTTTGCTAAAAGCAATGTGGAAGCCGCAAGAAAAACATGAGGTAAACAGATTGATGGCCCGGTTTTTTTATGCAAATGCCATCCCCTTCAATGTTGTTCAAAATCCACATATGAAAGCAATGGTAAAGGGGATCACCAATTTTGGGAAATGTTACATAATGCCATTCTCTGAAAGCCTAAGAACTGTTTTGCTAGAAGAGGAGGTGACATCAATATCTAGTGAACTAGATAAAATGAAAAAGCTCTGGAGAAAATCAGAGTGCACTATAATAAGTGACGGATGGTCCGACACAAAAAGAAGGCCCCTCAATATATTGACTCAATGTCCTAAAGGGTCTATGTTTATCAAATCAATTGATACAAGCAATGATGTGAACACTGCAAATTTCATTTTCAAGTGCATTGAATCCGTCATTTTGGACATTGGAGAAGAATATGTTGTCCAAGTTATTACAGATAATACAACGAATTGTAAAGCAGCAGGGGAACCTCTTATAGACAGGTTTTCTCATTTGTTTTGAACTCCATGTGCAACTCATGTTTTGGATCTTTTGCTTGAAGATCTTACAAAGTTGGAGTGGGTAAATAGTGTTGTCAGAGAAGGGAAACAAATTTTCAAGTTTATACTTAATCACCGATTGACCTTGAGCTTGTATCGCTCATATGTAAATCGAGAACTTATTTCTCCAGTTGAAACAAGGTTTGCATCTAATTTTATCACTTTGCAAAGGGAGGTGGAGGAGAGGACAACATTGAGAAGAGTTGTGATTAGTGAAGAATGGGTACAATCTAAGCTTTCTAAGGAAAGCGCTGGAAATGACATTGAAAGAATTATTTTGGGCAATTCATTTTGAGAAGGCGCTGAAAAGACCCTTAAGGTGTTTGAGTCACTTGTCCACTAGTTGAGATTGGTTGATGGCATTAAGCCTTGTATTAGTTTAGTGTATGAAGGCATGGAGCAAGCAAAAGAACAAATTTAAAAAGCATTGCCAAATGAAGGTGATGAAGTTCAACGTATTTGGGACATTATGGATATTCGATGGAACATGTTACATCAGCCTATACATGCTGCAGGTTGCTATTTAAATTCTAAGTTGATAGAGGTGGATCATGATTCAGATAAAAAGGTAAAAAATGGTGTATTGACAACAATAGACAGATTGGTTCAAGATGAAAATGAAAAGCCTAAGGTGAGAAAGCAGCTGACTACATTCAAGAACCAAGAAGGCATGTTTTCCCTCAAGGAAGCACAAGAAGACATTGGTAGTATGGATCCCCATTTATGGTGGCAGACATATGGTTCTACTCCAGAGTTACAAAAAAATTCCGTGCGTGTCCATACCCAGTGTGTCAGTTCTTCTGCATGCGAAAGAAATTGGAGCACGCATGATTTGATCCATACTAACAAGAGAAACTAACTAGGAGCCAAAAAACTCTCAGATCTTGTGTTTGTGCATAGCAATTTAAGATTGCTTGAGCACAATCTTACAAAAAAAGATGACAATCTTCATCTTGGAGAACCATCATTTGAAGGAGTTGAGGAAAATATTGATAGTGTTGATGACCTTGATAGAGGATTTGCTGATGGTGCTAGTGCTAGTTTTGATTTTGAAGCAGAGTTTAATGTTGCAAATGTTTGAAACTTTTAAGTTTTATATCAATTTTGGGCTTAGGCTCTAAACTATGTTTATTCTTTAGTAGACTAAAATATTTTGCATATATATATATATATATATATTGAACCGGATTTTTCCAGATTTTTTTCAAACCTTTTCAATAATTCCGGATTCCGCATTTTTTTCCCCTCCCGAACCTTTCCGGATTTCCGAACCTTGTGACTATGTTTTATATGTATGATGTTGAACAATGAACATTTTAGTTTAACACTCTATTGGGTTTTGTTTTCATGTGTTATCAATTTATTTATGTTTAGGTTTTACAAATATATATGATATAATTATTTTTTATAATTTACAAAATTTCCTAACCAAACTACCAAACTTACTGAACTGAACTTTTTCAAAATCCCAAAATTCTGAACTTTTTTCCCCTTCCGAACAATCCGAACTTTTCGAACATGGTAACTATGGAGTTCAAGGAGAACCTATGGAACACGGAATTCATAAATCACAAATAGGACTTGTCTACTTTGAAATAAAACATCTTATTTATGAAGATTAAAAAGGATTTTTATCTTCACATCAAGATCCACCAATGTCTATGCCAGTACATGTTCATAGAAATTGATTTATCCATGTGCATCTTTTATGTTATTGTAATCAGTTAATGGGGCTTAGATATAAAGAGAACATGTCATATTAACTTTAAGCAGTCCACTTTAGAGTGTCAAAAAGTGGAAATTGTCTGTAAGAGATAGCTTCCTTAAGTGTTAGATGGCTACCTTATTAGAAGACTAATCGAGATAACTTCACATCAAACCCAATTGCCAAGAAGCACAACGGACATAACTGCCCATGGTTTCACTAATTTCATAATCATCAACAACTTGTCATTTGAGTCATGGTTGTGTTATTCTCAGACTTAAAGCCAACAAACTTCACTTCTACTACAACGATTTCCCCCCAAGCCTAATTCTGGGCATTTTCACTTGCATATTGTATCTATTAATCTTCAACTGCAAAAGGGCAGTGGACTGCTGTAGAGGCCAGGGGCTTACTGTAAAAGATAATGATCTGCCACAAATGGCAACGATCCATTGTAGAGCACAGTAACCTGCTCCGGAAGGCAACTAGAGAACTAAGGAGTGATTTTCAATATTTCTGATAAATATGTGCATAATCTGCACTGTAAACCTATCACCTTTCATTAAAGCATAGCGGACTGGATGCATACTCATAAATTTACAAGCTATAAATCACAGTGGCCTGCATTATTTAAAGTGGCGATTTGGACCTAGGAATCAACTGAAATAAAAACTCAGTATATTTCACTTGTTTTCATCATCTTCCTCTAGACCCAATACAAACTCTTGAATCATGAGCTACTATATTTAATTTTTCATCGATTCAGTTCCCTTGTCCTTGTAGCAAATGAACATAGGCACCATTTGGCCACAAGTTGAGGTAAATACAAAATCCAACAAGAGTAGGGAGTTCTATCTATCAACAAAACCCTACATTTATTACCCGATGGGAAAACAATTCCATGTCACTAACTTCAATCATCTTATGTTTGCAGTTATATGGTGAAAGGGTAAAAGTTGTACCAGCACTATCTTTTGGTAAATAGAGTATGAGTGATTTCCATGTTTGTGACTTTGCACTAACCACTTGGGGAGGATGGACATATATTTTCCTACAAGTGAAAAGGATGCTTTTGTTCTAGGTCTAGAGAACAAAATCAATAATATTTGATAATTTTGTAGAGAAATGCAATAAAGAATAACTTACTTTATGAATGGAATGACTTAAGATTCCATCAACAATACCATTTATGACCATTGGCACCCCTGCCATTTCATTGCATGCAATGCCATAGCAGACCAAAGTCATCTATACCTTATTTTACATTGTATAATTATCCATCCATTTCAAGATAAATCTGTACCCATACTAATTTCGCATCCAGTTCATAATAATGAGAAGTCACAATATAAGGGTAGTGTCCCAGAAACTCAAATACTCGTTCTCTATAAACTGTAGCTTTACTTTGAGTTATCACTTTGTGATATTTACAAATCCTTTTATATACACTAATTTTAATAGTAGTGGCTTTCACTTAAATCCTATGTAGAGAAATGCGTGGTTAGGTAAGTCTCAGGGATGGGGGATGTGGGAACGGGGTTTAATTGCCAAATTTTGGAGACAAATTTTATATATAACTATTAATATTTAAATAATTTTTCTTTAGTCAATGAAATTTAGGGGTTTGAACTTTATTTAATGTTTTTTAGAATACTTTTAGGTGGGGTTCATTGTTTTTGTGAAAATAACATTTTTTTTGGACGGCGTGTTCTATTTTAAAGTAAAAGCTATGTTGTTTGTGTACGGGGACGGGGACGAGGACGTCTCGGATACGCGAGTATACCATTTTTCAAAAACCTTGATTTGGAGACGTCATGGGTACGTGTGTGTGTGTGTGTGTGTGTGTGTGTGTGTGTGTGTGTGTGTGTGTGGAGACAGAGATATTACCCATTTTTTTAGTAAAACACTTGAAACTACATAGTATGAAAATATTTGTCTATAAAAGATAAAACACTTAAAATTATATAATATTCATTCATTCATTACTTCAAAGACAGAAAGTACATTCAAATTTAGAATAAATCATCTTGATTGCCCTCAAAATCATGAATGCCACTCCCATTATTTTTCAATTTTATCATTTACTGACGCTTTCTCTTGCAAGGGCTCACCGGTTCATTGAATCTCCTAGAGTGTATGCCTTAAGGGCTGCATAAGGAATGGGGCAGGATCGGCTTGGGGCACTTTGTGAGAGATGTTCTCATACTATTCTATCATACCTACATCCCTTCATGCAACCTTCATACCTCCTATGATGTCTCCTTGAAATCCTGAAAACCTGAAATATGGCTAACTCTGAAACCCTGAAATCTGACTAAGTCTGAAATCATACAATTTGCATTATAGCTCCTAGAGGTCTGAAACCACTCTCAAACATCTTGAAAGTATATAAATAAAATATAACTTAAAGTATGAGAAGCTAGATGTCCCTATCTAAATGTAAACTTATACTTATTTTATTTACATACTGTTCGGACTTTGGTGTATAAAGAGTTTGCAGTGATTTAGGGTTTTTTTAAACTTTTTGGAGTATCTTTTTTTTATTTTTTTGCCTTCAAGTCGCCGCAGCCCTGCTGAAAACGTCCCGGGCACACCCAGAGACATCCTGCGCACGCCCGGAGACGTCCTGGGCACGCCTAGAGACACCCAGAACAGTGTCGGACATTGACATTTCTGACACTGTTTTGGACGTCTATGGGCATGCCAAGGACGTCCCCGTACCGGAGGCATGCCCAGGCAGGAGTCATGGAGGGGGGGGGCATTTCCTGCAACACAAAGTAAAAGCATCAAAATTTACAATTTAAAAAATTGGGGACATCCCCTCTAACTCCCCAAGTCTTTGAAATGTTTGGGATGTCACCAAAAACCAGGGAACACGTCCCCACCTAGCACTAGCCCGGAAATGTCAACTTCGACTTTTACTAACCCTAGTGGCTTTCACCCACACAACCAACATAGAAAACTTAGTCAATGTTTACTCACTCTAGCATCCCCCTTAAATTGGATTATGATTCACATCACTTCATCCCCTACGGCATCACTAACATTTCCAACATACAGAACACTTAGTCAATCTGTACCATAGTAACATGTGTCTCGAGGACGGAGGGACAAGATTTTGGGGATGGCAAAAAAGAAAATACATAATTTGGGGACAGTTGGGGGGGGCAGGTCGTGGCTATTAAAATAATATAAAAATTAATATTGACATCTTTAAAATAAAAAATAAATTAAAAGTAGCTTACACAAACAAAACAAGCTGAAATTTAAAACAATAAATTACTAAATAAAACCATCGCTCCAGTAATCCATGTGATAATATCATAATCTGAAATCGTGAATTGTAAATTAAGATGTTCATTACTCAAAATTACAAACTACTAAGTACATTGTAAACTCATAGCTGAGAAGAGTACATGATACATCAACATGATAAAGCCTAGTACCCTTCTTTGGGACCTGATTTAACCCTCCATTCCTTTTTCTCTCTCCTATCACAAAAATAGTAGCATATTTATTAGCAGATCGAAAATTGAAACTCTGATGTATAATTCAGCCATCTCTTCAACTATCACATTATCTCTTATTTACAACTTCAATTACTATTTATCATCATTGTCATGCATCTGATGTATTTCTGAATTATTTTTATTTTTATTTTTTAATTCAAAAATTGGCATATTAATTAAATATCAGACTCTATGATGAATGTGTGAATGAATGAGATTTAGATGCATAACCTACGATGATATAAAAGCTCTTCTATGGTAATGCTCTTTTTTAATTTTGATTGGAGAGAATGTGGAAAGTGTAGCCATGCTCATTAGCTGATTTGAAACCCTTTTTACTTGAATGCTTGGATGTGATGTCTCCAAAAACCAGCATTTTCAACATTATATAATAGAATGAAAATGGTAAAGGACTTGATTTGCAATTATAATACCAACTCTTCAGTGTTCTCCTATGCAACCAAGAAAATTCTCATATCAACAACAGTGTCCCCGATGCTACAATAGTGTAATAAAATATAATAGAATAATTATTTTAAGCATGCTTTTAAAAAATAGTGTTGGGCGTGCCATGGTGTCCTTGGATGTCCCTTGACCATCCCAATTCCATCACAGTGTCCCCGATGCTATATTTTTTAGGAAACATCTAAAGGACATCCCCTAAACATCTTTGTTTTCCTAGGACGTCCCCTCCCCATCCCCTATCCCTGAGACATCAAGGACGTCACCCAGACCCTCAAGGACCCATCCCCACATAACACTGATTTGTACTATCAATAATATCCCTCCTTAAAACTTATGGAAGCCAACAACTTCTTGGAGCCACTAACATTGACACACTTCCCAAGGATGCAACAAGCTAGCAACTCATGGGATCACTCCTCAATGTCCATTCATACCAACATCCGCCTTACACTACCTTTGAATTATAAGATAACATTTCACTCAAGCATGTCATTACACTCTCATTCCCTCGTCCCCACCCCCAAACACTTAACTTGAGGGCCCAATGTGGTAATCTATCCTTCAATATCATCAAACACTAGCATCCCATACAAGTTGGAAATGGGTCATTACATAACATTCCCCTTGATGACAAGTATCTTAATAACAACATTTTTCCCAAAAGATGATGGAGAAAGTATTGTTGAAGGCAACATGATCCAACCATAGTTACCAAGTTCGGAAATCCGGATCCATTCGGGAGGGCAAAAAAATCCGAAATCCGGAATACTTGAAAAAATTCAGCAAAATCCGATCCAGAATATATACATATATATATGTGAGCATAGTTTAAAATATGCAGAACTAACAAATACAATGAAAAATATTAATAAAAAATATAAAATGTTAATATTATATCATGTTTATGGTTTCTATGCATTTTTTTGCACAAAAAACCTTAAAAAATTTATAAAAACAAAAATTGAAAAAAAACAGAGCCGACCCGGATGAACTTATCCGAGCCAGCCAAAAAACTCGGATCCGACAAAGAAGTTCAGCCAACAAGAGCTGAAGATTGATCAATACTCCAAACAGGGTGCATGCACTATATAAAAAGGCACAAATCAAAGATGGTCTTCCCACCCCAATTAGCATCTCTATGCAACAAATATGTCTAACAATATGATCAACCACCATAATCAAAACTGTCATCAAGAAGATACACTAACAAGCATGACCAAAGATTCGTTGCAAATTTGATATTGTCTCCATAAATGCTCAAATGTGTAACAAGGTCTCCCACCAACATGTGCATATTGTAATACTCAAGGAGATACAAATGAAGCAACAGCCAAAAGAATCCATCAATGCAATGAAAGGGGAAAAAAAAACTTTTTAGCCTCATTTCAGATAAATCCAGAGCTCAACAAGTTCTAGCTTAAGCTCTCTCTTTCTCAAAAACATTTTCTGTTAAAAATGATTGACAAGCTTAAATGGTACTTTCTAGCATGTATGGGAAATAAATGCTAAAACCATTTGAGTAGAGTTGGAACTCGAGCCACTGAAATTCCAGAGGAGCATCAACAACATAGGAATCATCAGCAACCATGGTAGCATCAGCCCACAAAAGGCTGTATAACAAGGCATATGCAAAATCGCCAACTGGCTGCAGTAGATATACTACATAACTCCTGCAACATTCAGGCTACTCCTATCATGAATTGAAGAATGAGAAGCAGTTAAGTTCTTTTCCACAAATTCATTCTGCTCAGCAAACTTCTTGTGAATCCACTATAGCTGCTCATAGGCACAAAACAATAGCCTAATACTCTTCACCTCTTAACTATTCAGTCATCTCATCTTGGAAACCCGTCTCTTTTTCAACCAATCCACCATGATGTCATGCTTGTTCTAGCCAGTATCACTCAAAACCCTCAATATCCCACTACTGGTGTTATCAGCACTCCTCTTTGAACACACAAACCTTAAACCACCTTCAAGTCTATTCTCCTCAGCATTATTAAAATTGCTATAATAGTTCCAAAATTGTTGTAGCTACCATAAAACCAACACCCACAATACTTGCAATATATAAATCTAATGAAATCTTAAAGAAAGACAATACACATTTATTTCAGGTGGCATTACTACCTCTTTAGATTAATAGCTCTGGTCTAAATTCGCCAATATAACAATAGTAACTCTCTTATACAAAGTAGCTCACCCACTAGCCCTCTATGCTCTTATATAGATAAGAAAGAAGGCTAGGGTTTTAGAGAATAGATACTTTAGAACAAGTCCTCTTAAAGATAAGACTTACCTACCATTAGTAGAAATCAATTAAGTAAATACTTAATTGATAATGGGTTAAGGGTAAGTACACACCAATTAGTGCTTGTCCACAAATTATATTACCAATGAATATTACAAATGCATCTTAAACCATACAAAAGTGTATGTGGTGTTAGATACACTACCATCCCCCCTTAAGATGTGCTTTGGTAAAGGGAAGGATGGAAAGATCATTGAACTATCCCCCCTTAGTGACACCTTCCTTCACTCCCAAAAGTTGCCAGAGCTGAACAAATCAGGCCTCAAGCAAGGGCTTTGTGAAGATGTTTGCAACCTAATCATTTGTCCAACAATACTCAAGATCAACAACCTTATCTTGTATCAATTGGCGGATATAATAAATATGAATCTCAATGTGCTTTGTGAATGGGTGCTCCACTAGGTTGCAAGAGATGTGGATAACACTCTAATTATCACACCAAAGCATTGTGGGTTGGGTCTATGGAAATCCAAACTCAAA
This sequence comes from Torreya grandis, assembly GCA_037957365.1. Lineage (NCBI taxonomy): Eukaryota > Viridiplantae > Streptophyta > Pinopsida > Cupressales > Taxaceae > Torreya > Torreya grandis. Next base: position 1,753,065 of record JARHVA010001714.1, read on the forward strand.
AGGCATGCACCAATCTGAACTAACTCACAACCGACAGCAACAGCTCCACTATACTCAACTTCCATAGTAGACAAAGCAATACTAGTAAGTTTTTAACAAGACCAAGTCACGGGACCTGCCCCAAGATGGTAATGTATCTTGCATCAACTTGCAATCATCTGGATCTCCTGCCCAATCACTATTTGTGTGACCTACAACTATGGTTTTGACACCTAAAGTGTAATCAGCAATTGAGGATTTTTCCCCTGATGTATACTCAATCCCATGACTACTAGTATTGTAAAGATACTATAGAACGTGCTTTGTAGTTGGCCAATGGCTATAAAAGTATGACACAAGATTCACAACAAAAAATAGATCAAAACGAGTATGACTCAAGTATAGAAGGCTTGCCACCAATTGCATGTAGAGTGTACCAGCAACCAAAGGAGAAGAACACTAGGCAAAAATATCGACTCCAAATTCAAAGGAGTAGGTGCAAACTTGCATTCTTTGAAGCAACAGAGTATGTCTTGAGTATACTTGGATTGATTAACAAAATTCCGTTCTCAAAATATGAAATTTGAAGACCAACGAAAAATTGTAACAACCGCAAGTCGGTATCTCAAAGTACTTCATTAACCATGCTTTCACATAATGAATCTGCTTGGTGGAACTCCCTATAATGATTAATTCATCAACATAATCAAGACTTGCATGTCTAATTTCTAGGTGTAGGCTATGGAGTCGAAGGGACTGTATAAAATCAAAGTTGATTAGAAACATGTCAATCTTTTCATTCAAGCTCAAGGAGTGTGTTTCAAGCCATGCAAGGACTTTTTTCAATTTGCACACATAGCTAGAGTACTCGCTACCGACCGACCCTAGAGGTTAGGTCATGTATATTTCTTCGTACAAGTCTCCATGCAAGAAGACACTTTTGATGTCCATTTGATGGACCTCCACTCCTATGTTGCAGCCAAAGAGAGTAATACCCTGATGGAATTCATCTTAGGAACTAGAGCAAAGGTTTCATGGTAATCAACATCTTCAACCTATGAAAAAAAAATGCTATGAGCCTAGCTTTGTAGCTATCTATGGGCCCATCGGCTGCATACTTAATATGGTACACCCACTTCCACCTCAGTAATTTTCTTCCTTTTGGACGTGGCACTAAATCCCAAGTTTTGTTCTTCAAAGAAAGAAGTTCTTTTGTCATTGATGCCTACCATTCAGAATGCTTAGAAGCCTCATGATAAGTCTTTAGATCCTAACTAAATGCCAACTATGCCAAGTGTGCAACATCAAACTGATGTTCTAATCTACTACCGTGTGGATCTTCAGGATCCCCTACCCATACACAAGCCTCTATGCAAACTGTGCGGACCCTTTTTGATCAAGGTTGTGTCATGCATTATGAATGACTTGTGGCACTAGCAGTGGAACATGTTCTATGGCAGTGGAGGAGTTGGTTGTCCCCCTTGCAACTCATCATCTGAACTGTAGTGCCTCTCATAATGGAAGACATCTAAATTGCCTTGTTCTTCACAAGAAACATCAAAGGTTGTGTCTGGGTTGGTAGAAATTAATCGAGGAGGTAGAGAGATGTTGGCCCGTAAGCCTGGGATTGTTCATCAAACAACACATCCTACTAGTAAAGCACTTTAGTGGTGCCTAGAACAAAAAGACAATACACCTTCACATCTTCACAATAGCTGACAAAAATAAAAGGATAGCCCTTCCTTTCCATTACTTGGCACTTATCATCTAGGATATGTGCCCATGCATTACATCCAAAAATCCCGAAGTTAGGAACATCGGACTTGACACCAAATCTTTTTAATTCAAGAGTCATGTCTTGCACTATTGAGTGGGGAGTAGGATTTTGAATGTTGTTTGCACATTGGATTGCCTCCGCCCAAAATTGAGGAGGCATAGTCTTTGGAATGCACCATGCAATTGGCTATTTCCTTAAGTGTGTGATTTTTGCATTAAGCTACACCATTATGTTGAGGGTTGTAGGGCACAATATGCTAAATATTCATAGAAACTTATCCTCTGATTGTTGACAAACTCTTCTCCATTGTCTATTCTGAGATGCTGAAATTCTCTCTGCTAGGTTTTTAACAAGGACTTACAAATTTTTAAGTGCTCAAAGACTTCACTTTTGTTTTTTAGATAGTAAACCCATGTTTTGCGAGAGAAATTATCAATGAAAGTAAGCACATTTATATTTCTAAAAAAAACATGACGGAATGACAAGGTATCACCTAAGTCACCGCATTCGAATTCGTGTTCGAGTTCGCCGAAGATAAAATTAAAAAAAAATCAGAACTAAGAAATCTGAGATAAAATTCGTGATTAAATTCAGCTAATAGAAATATACTTATTTTTAAAAATATATTATGCATTATTATATAAAGTTAATAATTTATAACTTTATCTATATAATAATATAATATTAAAACAAAATAATTCAAAAAAAATACAACAATTTAATAGTTAAATATTAAAGTTTGAACTTTAAACTACATTTGGGCAGTCTTTGTCCTTCATTGTTCACAGTTCACCGACTCAAGGCTGTAGCGAATCTAGTGATGCAGTCTACAGTCGTGGTGTCTGAACACACATGGTGTGGACTCACGAAGTCGAGACTCGTGGACGCAGACTATTGTCAAACTTATAACATGTAGTTATGCACCACGAAAGTTTGCTTAGTTTGCAACACAATTGTCCACAGCGTAACAAGTGACAAATCAACACAGTTCACAACTTCACATTGCACAGTTCACGTTTGCTACACAATTCGTACTTGTTAGGGTTCGCGTTCGCCTTCACAATTCACACAACAAAGATCAAAACAAAAAATCAAACCTTTGCATTTGAACGACGAAGAGTCAAGACTAACAGGGGACAACAGAGATCAAAACGAAAAATGAACCCTAAAATTATGAACCTTAATGAATTGGGCGAATTTATTACGAATTTTGACACTTTATTATATTCATTTTTCAAATTAATGATCAAATATGTACAAATTTAATCATGAATTTGAACGAATTTGGTAGGGTTCTTGTCATTCTACGAATTTCAAATTTCTGCAATCAAATGCTACGAATGCGATTGCTTAGGGTAGCACTATGAACCAACTATCATCTATCACTTGTCATCCAAGATTTTCCTTTGGGAAATGGATCCTTATATTGTTTTTTAAGTGGACAACCCAAACAAACTCCATCTTTGAAAGTAACTATTAGCAAACCAAAAGCCACGTTGTGCTTAGTGAGGACCTGCAATGAGCGATAGTCCAAGTGACCAAACACTCATGCCAAAGTTTGCTTAAGTCATTTGCATGCGCCATCATGACTTTTGAAGGTTGAAAAAACACAAAGTTGTCAAATTAGTATGGTTTGGATTGATTATCAACCTTGCCAATGGCTATAATACTGGGCTGGTCTTTTGCATTCTTGATAACAATGTCCATATGTGTAAATAGGTTTTCCTTTAATTGAATATGTGATCTAATAGATGGATAAGAGGCTCACAAACAAGTCTGGAACATGCAGAACTTTGTTGAATATGCCATTCTCCATCTCAACAGACCCTTTGCCTTCAAAATTTAGAGGACTAGAATTACTCACAAAACTTTCAATTGTGTCGCTTTCATCAAGATAGTGAAACAATGAGTCATCATGTGCCATGTTGTAAGAGGCACCTAAATCCAAAATCCATCCCCACACGGGATATATTTGTTGTTGCAGAGAGCACTACTCATGTCTTGGAGGAAGGAAGATGCATCTTTTCCATCTCCAGTTCCAAGTATGCCACTTTCTTGAAGCATTGATGTTCATCATGCCTTGGTTTACCACAAAAATTGCAACATCTTTTGTGGACGTTTTCTGTCTATTTCCCATTGCTTTTATCCTAGTGAGTGAAAGAATTATGTTGTGACAATTATTGCCCTTAGGCTTAGGCTTTGTTTTCCCTATTCCTTTGGTAGGGTCCTTGTCTTTGCCAAAGTTGGTTTATGATGTCTCATTAGTATCACTGACAACTAATGCTTATTGCTTAGTAACTCCATACCAAATGTCATCAATAAAAATCAGTTTTTTCTGTTCTCTTAAGTTGCTCACAAATCTTATCAAAATTTAGTGCCACATATGCAATACCCAAAGAATCTTGTGTGTAGTGATTTGAGATGAAGACTGAGTAGGAACGACCCAATTTTGACATAACACTCAATGAGTTGTTCACCAGTCTTGGTTACACCTATCTCAACAAGCAGAAATTCACCAGCATGATGTCTGGCCTGGATGTTGTGGTGTATAGTAGGCTACCAATCATGGATCTGTAAAGTGTCTAATTTGCTTCAGAAGATTCATCATCTTTACTTAACTTACATCCTGTAACTATGGGTGTGCTAACTGGTGTGCAATCTTCCATTCTAAACTTTTTCAACATCTCCTTTACATACTTGGTTTGTGAGATAAATATTCCTTTGTTAGATTGAGAAAATTGTAAACCAAGAAAAAATGACAATTCTCTTAGCATGGGCATCTCAAACTCTTTTTGCATCTCCTTTGTAAATTCTTGGGATATTTTTTCACTATCTCATCCAAAAATAATGTCATCCACATAAACCACAACAATCACTAATTTTCACTTTCAGTCTTGATGTAAAGATTACTATCAGTGACTCCTCTTTTGTAACCTTCATGTTGTAGGTATTTATCAAGTCTTGAATACCAGGCTCGGGGGGCTTGCTTTAGCCTATAGAGTGCATTCTTCAACCTACACACATAATCCTTGTTTTCTGATAAAAGAAAACCTGTTGATTGTTTGATATATACCTTTTCCTCTAACTTGTTGTTGGCCATTTTTTGGCCCACATATCAAAATATTTCCCAAATATGAAAAAGGGAGCTTTCAAGCAAGAAAATGGCAATTCTTTGGGAGGACTTCAGGTTTTCCAACAGTGACAACTTCGGGTTTCTGAGGGCACAGTGCAAATCGGGTTTCCAGCAGTGCTAAACTTCCAAATGTTTTATAAGAAGTAATTCGGGTTTACGAACCCGAATTACTCATGGGCAGTGTATTTCGGGTTTTCCAAGGAGCACTACTTGATTACTTCATAAGTTGTGAGCAGTCAGAAGCCCGAAATAAGTAAAGGAACTTGACAAACCCGATTTGGTCTTGAAAAATAGTGCTTCTCGGGTTTTTCAAGGGACGAGTCTTTTTCAAGAAATCCGAAGGGTATTTTCAAAATGCTGAAGGACCCTTTTTGAGCAAAAAGGACTAGCCAACTTTCCCGAAGGTACACTTCAAAAAATCCGAAGGGCTTGTCTTCTCCAAGTGGACAGTTGCAAGTTTCCCAAAGGGTAAGACACCCTTCGGAAGGACCATTTCAAAATTCCCGAAGGGTATCTTTCCCTTCGGGAGGATCATATGCGGAAGTTCAAGGGGACATGTAGAAAGCTCGAAGGGTCTCTTACCCTTCGAAAAAGTCCATTGTGAAAAACCCAAAGGGTAGTTCTCAAAGACAGACACGGACAAAAAGTCCTAAGGAATTCCTTCGGACAAATTGTCTGAAGAAATTCCTTTGGAAAATTTGTTCGATAGAAATAAGCCGAGAAGAAAAACCCGAGACCAAGTGTCCAAAGGAAATGATGGGCCAATGGATGTCAAAATCAGGATAAGCGACTAGCCATTGGAAGTAATCAGGTTTGAAAAGCCCAAAGTCTTAAGGCTTGGGAAACAACAAAGTGAGAAGACTTCATGATTGACAAATCCAAAGTAAGTAGGCTTAGAAAACCCAAATTACTCTGCATAGAGTAAATCGGGTTTCTCCAAGTACTTTACTTTAAAGGTTTTATAAGTAAAAGATCTGGGATAGTCCGAAGTTGGAGAGTTCAAAGAACAAAAATTACTCTGCATAGAGTAAATCGGGATTCTCCAAGGGCTCGACTTAAGCTTGGTCCAGCAACGCGAGAATCATGATGCAACGAATGAAACGCTACCACATGGCATAAACTGGTGCAGAAAGGGCCAATTAGTAAAGGACAAGTGGCACAAGGATGACCAATGAGCACAAGAGAGTCCAAGCGGCTAGTCGCTGGAAATTATAAAGGCTCTCATCTGCCATAGTTCACTCTCCGCAATCGCCATTCGACGTTTAAATGCGTCATGACAAGAAGAAACATTCTAGTTGCTCACAACATGACTTTTCAGACGCGTCAAAGAAAGTCTTAAAGACGGGAGGGGCTCAAGAGGATTGTCAAGTGATCCTAAGCGACGCGTTTAGGGAGAACAAGAAAGTGCAATGTCAAAGTTCCCGCCATTGACGACTTCTTCTCTCTTCCCCTTCTCTCTTCCCCCTTTTCTATATATATAAAGGCCTTGGAGCCAAACAAATCATCCCCGGATTGGTGATAGAATCACTTTGCGAAAATTGCTATGTAACAGACCTTTGAAGCAATAAAGATTATTTTACCTATCACTTTGTCTAAAAATTGTGTCGAGTTAGCTTGTGCACAATAGCGTTGTGAAGAAGCGTCCTTCCAACCTTATTGTCCTTTCTTGCTCATTTCCAAGTGTTTTTCAGTTAGTTGCAGGTCTGAACTTGATCTTTTCCGCCATTAATGGACACTTAATGTGGATTTAGAAATCTCTCTTGGCTTCACGTATGGTTCAGTGAGCCTAGTTTATGAAATATTTATGCAAGTTAGCTGGTTAGGAGGTTGTGTAAGCAAACTTATCTTATGCTGAATTAGTGTCATTCCCCATACCAAGTTGATCACTTACTTTTGGTGCATCACCGCCCTTAGCTTAGATTTCTTTTCTAGTAATCCTCATACCCCTTTTCCTTATGCTGACAGTAGATTTTAGTGTGAGATCAAGAGCTGAAGTGAAGCATCTGAGGAACAAGCCTCATAAAAAAGCTTAGAGGTTCAACCTCACTATAGGATACCCACATCCTGAGGTTACTCCCATGTTTGTAGCTAGAAGTGAGGGAGCCTAAAGAACTCTCTCACAAGGGTGCAATTCCTAGCTATAACACTTGCCAAGGAGAAACGCAAACTTGACATCCATTTGATAAACTTTAAAGTTCTTAAAACCAGCATATGCCAAAAACTTTCTAATGGCTTCTAGTCTCGCAACAGGGGTAAAGGTTTCTTCAAAAACAATAATTTCAATTTGAGCATATCCTTTACAAACTAACCTTGTTTTATTCATTGTCACTTGGCCACCTTCATTCAGCTTATCCCTGAAGACCCACTTGGTACTAATCATATTTTTATCTTTTGGTCTTGGAACAAGTTCCCAAGTATCATTCTTCTCAATTTGATTTAGCTCTTCTTCCATAGCATCAATCCAATGCTTGTCGTTGCTAGCTTCTTCAAAGTTTTTAGGCTCTATTTAAGATAGCAAAGAGAAGTTTACTTGTTCAGATGTACTCATAAATCTTCTTCTAGTTTGCACCCCAGCATCTATATCACCAATAATTTGACTTTCTGAGTGATGTTCTTGAACAAATCTAGATAATGCCTTTGTATCTTCCCATTCCACTTCCTGTTGTTTTTCTTCTTCTTTGTAGTCTAGTTCTTCTGAATGGTCATTTACTTGTACACTCTCTTTTTGAGGCCTTGTTTCATCCATTCTTACACTAGCACTTTCTACAATCTTTTGTAGTTTTTTTATTATAACATCTATATGCCTTCTTGAGGAATATCCAAGAAAATACCTTCAACTCTAAAGTCAAACTTTCCCAACTCTTCGTCATCTCTTTTGATGTAGCACTTACTCCCAAACACCTTTAAGTATTTAACTGATGTTGGTCTACCCTTCCCTAACTCATAAGATGTTTTGCTATTGTTTACTCTAATTTGTCCTCTGTTCAAAATGTAGACCGCGGTGTTAACTGCCTCTCTCCAAAAACGATCTGGTAGCTTAGATTCGTTCAACATTGTTTTTTCCATCTCTTGAATAGTTTCATTCTTCCTTTCTATGACTCCATTTTGTTGTGGAGTTCTTGCAACTGAGAAGTGTTTTTTTATACCATGATGCTCACAAAATTATTCAAATTCATTTGAGAAGAACTCACCTCCCCAATATGATCTCAAACACTTGATCTTTGAATCGATTTCATTTTCAACCAAGGCTTTAAAAGCTTTAAATTTCTCAAATGCCTCTAGTTTTTCTTTTAGAAAAGTGACCCATGTCATTCTAAAATAATCATCTATGAGTAACATGAAATAATTGTCACCTTGTATGCTTTGCGTTCTTGTAGGCCCATAGAGGTCTGTAGAGATTAGTTCCAATGGCTTGGTTGTTGAGTACCTTGATTTAAAACTCGCCCTTGTCCGTTTCCCATGCTAACACTGATTGCAAAGAGTATTTAAAGGTTTTGTAATTTTTGGCATATCTCTTACAGCTTGCTTGGTGTTGATTTTCACCAGATTATCAAAGTTCATATGGCCCATTCTTCTATGCCATAGCTAGCTTTCATCAATTTGACTCATAGCATTTTTCTCCCTTGACTTCACTGAGTACGTATAAGTTGTTTGTTGTTCTATTAGCATCTGCAACTAGTTTTCATGTATCTGCCTTCTTAATCTCACACACTTGAGCATAAAATGTGAGGACGTGTCATTGATCACACATTTGACTAACACTTAGAAGATTATGCTTCATATTTTCAACATACAAAATATTTTTTGTTTTCATTTTCCCATTTTCAAGACTAAGAGTACCTTTTTCAGCTATTCTTGTCGTCGCATATTTTACAGTGCCTTCATTTATTTCCTTCAAAGATAGAAATTTGCTCTTGTCTCCACTCATGTGACTTGAGCACCCACTGCCAATGTACCATTGTTGCCCTTGGCCTTGTGCATGAAATGTTGTTTGCACAAGCATAGATTTCTTATCCTGATTATTTTATTCTTGCTTCTTTCTCTAGATTTTTGTAAATTCTCTTCTTTGTACAGCAGGAGCATCCACTTGTCTTTTCTAGGAGATCCTACAAAAATACTTCTACAAAAACGTGTTGTATGTCCATAGTTATTGCACTTATAACATACAATACTATTCTCATTGTAATTTGATAAAGGGGCAAATGAGTTTTAATTTCTACTTGAAAATCCATAAGCACTTCTGCCATTGTCCCATGCATACCTATTTCTTGCACATGTCTTACACTCCATTGCTTTATGCCCAAAATGATTACATAAATAACAATAACCATAAAAAGAACTTGTGTACTTGATCATATTAAAATGCCTTGGAGGGAATGATTTTCTAAAAAATTTAATGGGGATATACTCACCTTTGTTGTCTTTGCGAGGAGTATCATGCTCTTTCTTCTTGTCGCTTCCACCAGTCACGGACCCCTTGAGTACATTTGCGTAGTTCTTGGGCTTCTCAGCATATACTTTCTTTGGTGGTTCTATAGTTTTAGAACTCTGACCTTCTTTAATGATCTTCTAGTTTCCTTCATAGCCAAGACCATGCTTAATGAATGGTGACCTTTGGCAATTTAGTATGTCACCCAACATTTCGGTACTCTTTTCAAATTTTAAACTATTTTTCAGCTAAGTAATTGTCTTCTCCAATTTTTTTATTAAAACAACTACTTCAAATTCTAGCTTTTCGCAATTGTCTTCAGTTTGACTCTCACCTCCTCCTCTACCCTTTTTGCTTCTTCTAGTTGAGTTTTAATGCTGATGATAGTCTTTTTTTATTCCTCAGCACTTTGTGACATTCTTGTTTTTAAAACACAACCCTCTTCATATTTTTGAAGTTGTAATTTTTGTTTCAGATTCTTTTTCTTAAGCACCTTGATCTCACTTAAAGCACAAATGACTTCATCTTCAAGATCTACTTCTACATCTTCGACATCTTCCTCTTCAAAATATTTTTTTCTTTTCCTTGTCTTACCAAGGTGTCTTCACTTGCAAAGGCATCACTTTTTGTTTCTATAGCCATGAAAAGGGTTTCTTCTTTGTCATTGTCTGATATACATTCATCGCTCTCCTCAACTGAGCTACAATCCTTTTTGGAATAGAGACTTTTCTTGTGTTTATCGAAAAAAATTCTTGTATCCATTTTGTTTGTAGCTTTTCTTGTATTGATGAGGTTTGCTCTCCTTTTTCCTTTCCTCATGATTTTCTTCATCATCACTATCATTTTTATGTGGACACTTAGCAGCAAAATGTCCTATTTTGCCACAATTATAACATTTGAAATGTAGCTTACCTTTGTATTTGTTGGATCCTTTCTAAGTTTTCTTACAAAAAAGATCTTTTCATCTTGTTCATTGTTGGTGATATCGCTTGATTCAAGCTCTATATTCTTCACTTTCTTTGAAGCTTTATAAGTTGCTTCCTTTTTTGATGGCTTCTCTTTTTCAATTCTCATTTCATATGCCTTGAGGATCCCATGCAACTCATCCATTGTTAATGACTCTGTGTCCTTTATTTCTTCAATAGCAGAATATTTTGCATCAAATCTCAAGGGAAGTGACCTTAGCACTTTTTGAACGATCATGGATTCTTCAACTTTTTCACCGAGTCCTCTGATAGTGTTGACAATTTTATCCACATGAAGATAACCCGCAACATTTTCTTCATCTTTCATCTTTAAACTCTCAAACTATATTCTCTGAGTTTGGAGCTTGGCCTTCTTCACCTTGTTATCACCTTCATAGATATTATGAGGTTTGTCCCAAATTTCCTTTGCTGAGTCACATTGCATTACCTTGACAAATTCTGATTTTGATAGGCCACACAAGATAGCATTCGTGGCTTTGGCATTATTCTCAATAGCCTTCTTTTCGGCTTGATCCATAGGTGGAGTTGATGGCACTTTAGAACCAGTCACTACTGTTTGCCAGATATCAAAACCAAGGGCAATTAGATAGGTTCGCATCCTTATGATCCAGAAAGCATAGTTTGTTACGTCAAACAATGGAGCCTTATTTGTGGAGAAACCTTCTTGTACATGATGACTAGCCATGTGTTCCCCTGAGATCCACCTTCTAGTGGTTAGACTGTTTTTGAAGGAACCACTCTAATACCAATTGTTAAGCACACAAAACATTGAGAGGGAGGGGCACGGAGGCAGGATGGGGTAAATCAGTGTGATTTAAAACTTTATTTTCTTAAAATTAATGTCCACAATAAAAACATTCACACAAGATCTATCTATTAAGAAACACAAGATTTACGTGGAAAACCCTCTCTCGAAAAAAACCACAAAGAAGAGTTGCTTGGATCAACCATCCAAATCCAACCTCAAAATAAAAATTCTTTTATAAAATGTGTAGGCACCAACCTACTTGAAGACATCAATCCCCACTGCCAAGCACCAACTTAGCAAGAGACACCAATCTCTTATTTATGAGGCACCAACCTCTACTGAAACAATCTTTCACCACACTATTGTTGCTTCACCAACGAATGATGGCAAAATCAATCTCCTCTCTTCTCTACAAAAATCTACTCATATTTGAATGATAGAAAGAATTAATTCTTCACACATTTCTCTACTTTCTCTTCTCCTTATATAGACTTCAATGCCTCTTCACAAGAGAGGCGACCTCTCCAAAAGACACCCATACACCAAAAGAGGCATCCATTCATTTAATTTTTTATTTTAACTAAAGAGCACAATTTCCAAAAGGGGGTCAGCGTATAGAGTTTTAATGAAAGTCGGCCTAGGTTAAGAGAATTGGCCTTTCATATGCACTTAAACATGAGTGATTGGCCCTTTCATTTGTGGGCATTGATTTCCACAAAGATAATACTTTTTACATTAATAATAATCCCGTTGTCATTACTTATAATTCCAATGACATCCGTTGACATTAATGATAATTCTGTTGACATCATTATTTCAATAACTCCTTTGACATCAATGACAATATTTCAACACTTTTTTTGGAGGATATAAACAAACTTGATTGGGTGCGATTGGTTGTAGAAGAAGCTAGAGAAATAACAAAATATATATATAATCACCTTTGGATTCTCAACTTGATGAAAGAGCACATCAAGGGAAAAGAGCTTGTTCGACCAGAGGTCACCAGATTTGTAATGAACTTTCTTACGTTGCAAAGTATTTGCAGTTTGTTGACTCCTTTGAAGCAAATGTTTGTGTCGTAAGCGTGGGTGGACTCATCATATTCCAAGAAAGCTGGAGTCAAAATTGGGAAGACAGTTCTCAATAAGGCCTTCAAAACAAGAGCTACAGAGATCATCAAAGTAACTTAAAATTCCAATTTAAATTTCAAGTCATTTCCTTTGTTTTCAATTTTTTAAACTTAAAGTGTTTATTTTATAATTTATTTATAGGTTTGTAACACTAACTTTGATTTGTTTGTAACTTTGTAGGTGTCAAAGCCTTTGGTGAGGGTTTTGTGATTAATGGATGGGGAAATCCAATAGGTTATATTTATGAGGCCATGGATAGAGCCAAAGAGGCCGTCCAAAACTATTATAGGGAAGATCATGTCAGATTTGATTTCATTTGGAAGTTGATTGATCGAAGGTGGAACAATCAACTCCACCAAACCATCTATGCAGCAGGGTACTACCTTAACCCTAGGTTTTTTACTCTGATGGCTTCGTAGATGCTAGTAGAGAGGTTATGGAGGAGCTCTCAACATACATTGAGAGTATGACACCTAATGTTGAGATGAGGGACCTCGTTATTGCAAATTTTCAGAACTACAAGCAGACGAGGGGGAGGCTCTTTTCTTTAGCACTAGATATCCGAGGGAGAGCCACGCAATCACCAGATAATAGAAAATGAAGTGTACCTTACCAGTTACATATTTACAATTATAAATTACTTACAAAGTTCTAAATATCTTGTTTGAAAGGTTGTGGTGGGAAGATTGGGGTGGTAACACACCACATCTTCAAAGGCTAGTCCTCCGCATTTTATCTCAATCTTGTAGCGCTCATGGATGTGAGTGCAATTGGAGTTAGTTTGACGTTATTCACACGAAGAAGCACAACAAGTTGAGCCAACAACGCCTCAATGGCCTGGTTTTTATGCAATGCAACCTTCGACTTTGCAAAAAAAAGTTGGAGAATGCATCAGAGGAGCCTATCGATCTAGATGATATCGATCCCTACATTGATTGGATTGCACAGGAGAAGCCCCCCATGTTCACTAAGGACAATATTGTTGATTTTGAGAGGAAAGCTATGGAGGGTGCAGTTACAGCAGATGGAGAGATTGGATTGGAGAACATCCTTGAAGATGAGGCAAAGATAGAGGTGGAGGTGGAGCCACAGATGCAGGTGCAGCCTTCTAGACAGAGCGAAGCGAGGCAGCCAAGTGAGAGGACTAGAATTTATTAGTCTCCCTTAGTTTTCCAAAGAGCAGGGAAGAGAAAATTATGATTCTTTTAATTTGTAATTGTACATTCTTGTATAAGACTATAAGTATCATTGTAGTCTATTGTATTTGTACAATTATACGATTTTGTACTTTAGTTGTATTCAAATCTAATAGAAAACACATTTACAACATTTTACACTCATTTGATCTATTTTGCTTCTGCAATTTCTTAAAAAATATGTTTTTTTTATAAATTTAAGTATTTTTTTGCCTTTGTCGGTTATTCAACCAGCTCTATCAAATAACCGTCGGTTACCCAAAATTGTCCCTTGGCGAGTACTCACCAGTTATGGTTATGTGAACTATGATCAAGCCATTGGGCTTGATTTCCTAATGGATGGGGTAGTAATCTGATAGAGTGGAGTCACTAACATGACAGTATAAAGTTTTTCTCTCTTTGAGCCAGACATTAGAGATGATATTTATGTCACTTTTTTCAGCAATTCAGTGTCCCTTTTCTTCTGTTACACCATGTAAATAGCCCTTGAGAAAAATTAATATCCACCATTGTGGAAATGGGCAAGGGATGAAATAAAGCATCTGTTGTTCTATGATTGAATCTCACTCGTCTTTTCTTCAAGTGTTTTGATGGTATTAAAATCTCCCATGTGGATTTTATTTAGGAGCTGAATGTTAGAAAATCATTGAAAAATCTGACTGGTATAAGTAATTCAATTGTTGTCATAAGGTGGAATATAAATATCTACTATGCAAATATCTTGTTGGAATAGAAATGAAAGGAAAACACAGCCATACCCCAAGGGAAGGAAGTATGGGTTTGGTAGGCATACCTAGATGGATCAAGGTACTTATGGAGTGGCAGAACAAAATCTGTTTGGAGCCCCATAATCCATTTAATTTTAGCTTTCTAAGAGACCATGCTCTTATGGTTTCCTATTGGAGAATCAAATTAGCCCTTTCTTATTTAGCTTTGTTCTAGACAAATTGGCATTTATTGGAGACACTAAGGTCCCTTATATTCCAAGAAATGATCCACATTACCCTAAAAGGGTTTCTTCATATTGATTTGTATCGATCTCTTTGCTTGTGGTTACGGAAAAATGGATTCCCATGCCTCCTCAATATTTCCTTTTGATTTGTTGGGGCTAATTTCAGGGTAGTTGCCAATGAAATCCTCCACGGGATTTCTTTTTCTACACTAAAAATCAAAGGGAGAATAGGGGGTATCAGATCTACTAGTGTTTTACCTTTGTTTTTGTTATTTTTTATTCTTCGAGACGCCTTGGATGTGTCAGCTATGGAAGTGAATTGAACAAGGCAGAAGGCTTTTGTTGTTGGGATACCTTTGGCTACCCTCTGCCTTTTACATTTCTTTTATTGGGCTGGTTTTCTGCAGGTTTGTCACTGATTTCTTGGCTATCCATAGCTTCTACCCCTGTTCCCACCTTTGAAGGTTACAAAAGAGGTTAGAAATAGTGATTCGAGTTTTTGGCTAAGTGGTGGCCTTACCTTTCCTTTGATATTTCTTTGGAATTTATCCTCCTCTCTTTGATTTGGCTCCTTTTTGTTTACAAGAACTAGGAATGGATGACTTAAGTCACAAGGTTCGACTTCGACTTCAACAAAGATAAAGTACAGTTCTAGTTTTCCAATGCAGTTCAAACTTCAAACAATAGATTTGGTTTTTTAAATAGCTTTAAAAATAATGCGGTAACATGTCAAAAACTAAAAACTTTGATAAATTTAAAGCTTTAAAAGTATGTCAAATCACAATATTAAAGATACTTTTCAGAAACCAAAAGCCTCAAAATCTAAAACATGTAATACAAAACTATTAAACTTCATACGAACTACACTCTATAGCCTTTTAGGATACTTGTTACATGAAAAAGTTCCATCTCATCAAGAGCACTTGGCTAATCAACATCATCATCATCACAAATAAAACTAGAATCATTTGCTTCCTCTAAATGTGTTGCACGAGGTTGGAGTTGTGAAAAAGATGATTCTTTTGTCATTTTGCTCATGCACATCCACAAATTGTTGCGAACATAAACAAGATCTCCTAACTTTCCTGTCAATAACCTGTTTCTATTCTTAGATTGATGTGGTCAATACCATAGTTTGCATACTCATACTCAGAAAGTACTTGCCAAGCCCAAAAAAAATTACTTGGCAATACTCAACTTAAAAAAATACTTAAATTTATTAAAAAGGCATAAAAGTTATACAAATTATAGTTACAAAATGTATCAAATGAAACTATAAAACATTGAGGAAGTGTTTTCTATTATATTTGAATACAAAAAGAGTACAACATCATGCGAACACAACAACAAACTAATACTTATAAATTTATATGGATGCAAGTTACAAATTACAAGAATCTACAATTTCCTCTTCCTCATTCTAGTGAAAAATATAGGAGACTAAGAGAGTCTAGTCCTCGCAGTCAGTTGCACCTCCTTGCTCTGTCTAAAACGTTGCCCCTATGGCTCCACCCTAGTACCAAACAACAGTGATTCCTCCTCTGCTTCATGTTCCACAACATCTACAAGGTTGTCATCCAATCCAATCTCTCTTGCTTCTGATTTACCACTACCTACAACCTCCATAGCTTGCCGCTCAAAATCAACAATCTCAACCTCTATGAACAAGGGGATCTTCTCGTCCTATTCAGTCTAGTCATTGTAGGGATTAATCTCATTTAAATCAATAGGCTCATGTGATGCATCCACCTTTTTTGTGGGAAGCCAAAGGTTGTATTGCACAAAAACTAGGTCATTGAGGCGTCGTTGAGTCAACTTATTACGCTTATTCATGTGAATGACATTAAACAAACTTCAGTTGCATTCACATCCAAAATCGCTATAAGGTTGAGATAAAATTTGGAGGGCTAACTTTTGAAGATTTGAGATATTTCCACCCCAATCTTCCCACCACGAACCCGCAAACAATATATTCAAAAGTTTGTAAGTAATAAATAATTGTAAATTTGTAACTTGTAAAGTATAAATAGACTTAAATTTTTATTCCCTAGTGTCTGGGTGGATCTCCCTTGATAGTTAATGTCAAAGAAAAGAGCCTCCCCCTAGTCTGCTTGTAGTTATATAACTCCGAAATAATGAGGTCCCTCACCTCAACCTCAAACGTCATAGTCTCAATGCATGTTGAGAGGCCCTCCATAACCTCCCCATTAACATCTATGAAGCCATCGGAGTAGAAAAAACTTGGAATTAAGGTAGTACTCCGCTGCATGGATGGGTTCATGAAGTTTATTATTCTACCTTTGATCAATTATATTTTAAATGGGATCAAATTTGTCTCTATCCCCTTATAAAAGTTTTAGATGGCTTCTTTGGCACTATCCATGGCCTCATAAATGTCTCCCATTGGGTTTTGCTTCCCATCGACCAAGCGCAAAACACTCACCAAAGACTCTGATACCTACAAAGTTATAAACAAATTAAAGTTACAAACTTACAAATAAATTAAATACTTTAAAATTTTGAAATCAAAGGAAGTGCCTTGAAATTTAAATTTAGATTGAAATTTGAAGTTACCTTAACGATCTCTATAACTCTCTTCAAAAAGGCATCATCAAATATTGTCTTTGCAATCTTCTCTCAATCAACGTTTTTTGAATATGTTGAGTCTAGACATGCTCGATTCACAAACATCTGCTTCAACGGTGCCAACAAATTCAAATTCTTTGCCATGTAAGGAAGTTAGTTGCAAACTTTTGACACATGTTGGCATAAACTCTTTCCCCTTGGTGTGATCTCTCATCAAGTTGAGAATGCACATGTGATTATAAATGTATATGGTAATGTTTCTAGCATCTTTTACAATTGGTTTCACCCAATCAGTTTTGTTTGTCCTTAAAAAAATGTCAAGGCAATGGGTCGCACAAAGAATACAAAACAGTGATGGGTACCTCTCCATAAGCAGTCTCCCAGACGCCACATATGTTGTTGCATTGTTAATGATAACTTGCACAACATTCTTGATGCCCATCTCTAAAACAACCTCCTCGAGCATCAGGGTCAAAGTTTTTGCATTTCTTACTTTGTTAGAAGCATCAATTGACTTCAAAAAAACCATCTCACCATTTAAAGCCACTAAAAAATTGATGTGTGGTTTTTTCCATCCATCCACCCATCTAAAAGAATGGTACATCGTAACTTTCGCCACTACTTTTTTTGATCTTCTATAATTGACTTTGCATCTTCAATAGCATCCTGGAGCAACCTTTCACTTAAGTCTCTTAAAAAAGGTGCCTTGTACCCTTTCTCTACAACTGCCAATGTCGTCATCAAATACTCCTAGTACGGGTTCTCTGTCATGCTCAAATGTTGTGTGATGTGTGTGGGCCATGTAATCTTAACCAGGAGAATTTTTGTGTATTTCCACATTTTTGGAGTGTTTTTCCATGTTTTTTACTATTTTTGCCACGTTTTTTACTGTGTACAAACGTGGGCGAGTATTTTGACAGTACTCATCGAATACTCACTGCAAGCACAGTCAAAATACTCGCAAAACCTGCAAAAAAAACTCACAAGCAGCTCTTTTTTTTGCAAGTACTCGCCAAGTATGTATACCAAGGTCAAAACCATTCCAATTCCTTTCGCAAACTTACACACTTTCTCCTTTACTCAATACTCAAAGAGCAAAGCAATGTAGTTTGTGAGTACTTGAGCCATAAGATTTCCACCATTTGTATCCTTCGAGACGCAACTTCTCATACTTGACTCTTGATTTTGCAAAAACCCTTGTGCTCGGAATGCCCTTGTTTTTTTGCTAAATTATATATACAACCACAGAGTCTAGAACAAACCTATCAATGGCTTCATAAATCCCACTCATGAATCCATAATAGTTGTTTCTACCTATATGAATTACTCTAGGCTCTAGATAACAAGTTGTTGCATGCAAGGGTATGTGCATCATTTTCCATCATACATCAATCACATCCATATTTCTTTGTAGTCGGTGTCCACATTATTGAACACCTTTTAAATGGATTCCTCACAATGGTCCATAGCCTCATAAAGCATGCCAAGACAAGAGGTGTCACCATCAAATATGTGAAGCACATTAACAATAGGTTCACAAGTTTTTAGAACTTTGTTTGCACTCTCCCAAAAGAAGTTGTTCTACTTCCTTTCCCTTAGAGCTTGTTGAAAGAACAGATTTTTCCAACTCATTGCAACAAATCACTGACCTTATAATTGCTTTCTCTTCAACCACTCTTTTCAAAGTGATAAAAAGAGGCAAATCTTGTTTTGCAAGGCATTAACATCTCATTAAGTGCATGTTGCCTATAAATGATCAATGTGAAGCAATGCTTCCTTATGAAATTTGTAAATGTCTTCCCCCTTTTAATTGCTTCATGTACTCATGGAAATTTGGCCAAGTCATGAAGTAGCAAATTAAGGTAATGCACTGCACAAAAGCTCCAATCAATGTGGATATTTGTCCATAATCTTTTTTCTAGCTCCTACATAGCCTGTGTATTATCAGTAACAACCTAAACTACATTTGCTTCATCACTTCAAGAATTGTTTAATTTAATATTTTGAAAATATACTCTAAATTTTTCTTGTGGTTCATGGTGCCAATCACTTTTAAGAAATATATGCCTTGAAGGCAATACCCCAAGACATTAATTAATAGCCTTTGACACATATTAGACCAACCATCACTGAACATAATGCAACCTATTAAACTCCAAGAGGTCTTGGTGTTTGCCAAGTTTTCAGTCACTCTCACATTTGACCTTTCCAAAAGAGTAGTTCTCAGCCTCTCAAAACTAGGTAGTGTGTATTGTTTCCCAAATTCAACGATTTTTTTAACTGTATTTTTAAAATGTCGACTTTTGGCCAAGTTCAATAGAATCGTGCTTGAATAGAACAAATCGGCTAATGCATCACCCACATCTTGTTTTGTGTACTAGCTTCCAAATGTTGGGAATTATTCCACTTCCACAAGTGTTTCGTTGCATACATGATGACATGTTCGAAGGAAAAATCCTTGATTTGTTCTTAATAATTTCCTCTTAAATTCTCTTTTTTTTTTTTTTTTTTTTTCACCGCCATATGTTTTCCAACTAGTGATTTTTCCTCTCTTTCCAATCTCACACTGATTTTTAGAGTAATCTTAGGACATGCAGTAACACCCCTATCAAGACCAACCTTCGTACCAAGTAGGTGATTCATTGCTCTAGATAAACTCCCATAAATATATTTATCACATAAGTTACATTTAATTTCATTCCCTAATCCTATCTATGAGACATGCTTCCAACCCTCAACGTTTGATTTGTGAGGAGCCGTGGAATTTTTTACCATTTTTAAATGAAAATTTTATTTGTCCAAATATATATATATATATATATATATATATTAAAGCTAAAAAGATATAAATAAACAAATAGAAAAACATAATACACAAAAAATATTAAAAAATATGATAATTAAATAATTAAAAAACAACAATCTATATATATTTTTAAAATTCTAAAAATTAAACACAACAAATAATTATAAATGAACATTATATAAAAAAAATATAACATATAAATTATAAATTATAGGAAAAAATATTTTAAAAATGGGTTGAATCCCATTAAAATTCTAAAACTCAAGTCAATATAATAAAATTCAAAAAATTTATTTTAACTTTAAAAATAATATAATAAATCTAAACAAAATAAAAATTTGTATTGAAAAATTAAATGAATATACAATTAAAAAATTAAAATGATTGTATATAGATTAAACTAAATATAAATTAAATTTGATCAAATAAAGCATAAAAGTAAAATATAAATGATAAATAAAACTTACAAAATATAAATACAAAAATCTAAAAAAATAAAATATAAATAAATATAATGTATTAGTCTTAAAAAAAAAAGAAAAGAAACTATGTTACCAGCTTCACCTCAAGGGCGTTGACCCTGATACTGCATGTATTGGATACTGGTACCAGTTTGATACTCCTTTGTATACAACTCGAGTATAGCCCGGCAAGGTCGGGTCCTCCAAGGACAAACCTAGACCTACCCAACTCTGTCGAGCAGTACCAAAGACGTATCCAAAGAGAACCCACAATCATATATATATATATATATATATATATATAAACTTAAAAACAATAAAATAAACAAATAAAAGTATGACGAAACCCTAAATGTCACTCTCACATTCATTTTATCAGAAGCAAACATCACACCTCTCGTTTCATATTTACAATTACCTCTCATTGCACATTTGCACTCTCGTCTTCATTTTTCAGTTGCTTAGGACTGAAACTCCAATCTTTTGTTAATCATATGTCACTACATTTTTTCAATTGCTCGCGGTTCTAATGATTGATGCTATCGATGAAGAGACAAATGAATATAATGGATATGCTGATTTATCTTGATTTTTGTGTATACATTTGCACTAAGTACTTTTCTAAGTTCAACTAATGAATATCATGAGTCATGACATTTGGCATTGAATTATCTATAGTGTTTCAATTGTTTTGTGGCAATTTAACTTTATTTGTTTATTCTATACATATTATGTGGTTATTTTTCCTTGTTTGACTATATATTTTAATTTCATTTTTTTTGTACAGTCATACCCAAGCAAAAAAAATGCACCATATCGGCACAGCCAAACCCCATACACATACCAGGATCAGCTACCTAAATGAAAAACCAAAATAAAACTAAAAACATAAAATTTTAAAACAAATCATATTAACAAAAAAAATAAGCTTTAAAAGATAATTAAAAAATATTAAAAAAAATCATATCAAAAGGTAATTTTAAACATTATAAAAAAACAAATCGTAACGTAAATTTTAAAAAATCTTATAAAAACCTGAATTAAAGATTTAACATTATAATTTATAAAATTATAGGTTAAAAATTAACATATGTCTTTGTAACTCCATCAATAGGTTTTCTAGGCTCCAGCAGCTCACGAGTCATACAGTCAGCTCCATGCTCCTCACACAACTCACATTGTCCCTCCAAGATCCACACTAAGCTCACATAGTACCACCACACACACGGCTCGCTTATAGCAGAAGGACGAAACAACAAAATGGGGCCCTACAAGCTGCAAGACATTGCGGAAGCAACATAGAGGAAATCCTTGTGATCTCAACACTCGTGGCACAACACATTAAACGCTCCCTCTCTTCCCTAACAAAGAAACTAGACACAATATAGGTTTTTGTCCATATTGATGAAAATAGACTGCATTTTATAGATATTTCTACTGCTTTTCTTGGCACTTTTTTCCCGCTCAGTTTCCCTACCGTACCACATCGATCTTTGGTGATTCTTTTGTTGCCACATGATAATCGACAAATTTCGTATTTTACCTATTAAAAAAAGGCAAACCTTGTGACTTAGGATTTAACTTGTTGGTTGCAAATTGTTCATGGTTAGTTTGTTCAATGGTTGAGCCATCCGTACAGCCTTATTGAGCTATCCACCTTTGATTCTTCAAAGAGAGGTTCATGGGGGGAAACTTGAGCCAAATGGCATTGTTCATGGCAGGATTTGCACCTAAAGCGATAATTTCATAGTCAATTGATTGCTCCCATTAAAATTCTCTCCGGGAGAGATTTATCTAGGTTTATGATGAGAGGAATCTTGACATGGTTGAAAAATCTTGGATGTTTGGGGAATGCAGAGGTTGTTATGTACCCCCGTATGGATCCCTTTATCATCTTCAAGGCATTTTCTTGACAGTATTTGCTTGGAAGAGGTGGAAGTCTAACCAAAACAGAGAGGATACTAGGAAGGTTCTCAGTAGGGTTAAAAGGAGAAACAGTGTTTCATGAACAACCCTGGGGTTTTCATGAACCAAGGGCCTCCTTGAATGGCATAGTCTTTCTCATGCTTAGCAAAAAGATTTCCATAAAGTATCTTTTTGGCATCATAAGAATAACTACAAAGCCCAAGGGCTTCCAATTTTCTTGCATGCATTGTCTAAAGGTTTTGGAGCCTGGAAAGGCTACCAACACTGGCAGATCGTGGCTTGCTCCTTTAGAAGCCATAACCTGTTACCCATCTCTTCCATAGAAAGAAAGAAAAGAAATTATATTAATATCCACGGATCTTAGTTGGGGATTCCATAGAGAACTCAATCTTAGTTGGGGTTTCTATATGCAAGTAAAAAGTGTTCTCCTTTTTAGCTGGAAAAGAGGGCCTGATAATTGTTTTCTGAGCATCATGTTGTATAAACTGTTTCAAATTGTCCTTGTGGATCTTATTTAAAACTGGATAGATTGTTGTTTCGAAGCTTGTGTTCCGATTCTGACCAGCAGCAGGTTGGGAGGAGGCAATAACCTCCTCACTAGAACAGCCCTACAGCTAAAACAGTCAATGGCTGAGAAAGGGTGGAGATTTCTTGTTTTTGGTAGGGGTTGAGTGCTGGTTTGGTGGTGGGAGAGGCATAGACTTAGGAGGGGGTAGGTGAGATCTGACTAATGTAATAAGCTTCCTTATTTTTATGTTTCACATATTATTCAATTGCCTCATATTCATAAGGACATATCATATTTACTTCACATGTGACTGATAAAAAATTTCTTATTAACATTCCATATCTTATTCCTTGGTCCTTTTAAGCATATATTGGTTATTACTAGACATAAATAAACATTTTATTTCATTATCTTCTAATTCAAAGATTTGTTTTTTAATGCAGTGAGAAATCAAATCATGGACCATGAAACCAATCCTAGGATCTGCTAATCAAATTAACCTTGACGTGGACAAAAAAATTATCACTCTTCAAGGACTGCCCTGAATTCCTTCTCCAAACAGATTGATATGGCACCCTTTAACCCATATATAATGTGTTGCATAGAAAGAGAGAAAAAAAGGTCATGAGATTTGGCTCTAAACTTAATGCCACTTATATTGGACACTGCAAAGAAATGACTCATGCAGAAACTACACAACAGTCAAAGATGAGAATAGCAACCCCAGCAATCACTAAGAATCACATCTAATCTATTCCAATTTTAAAGCTACTGATCAAGAAAAATAGACTACAACTTAATGCTTTTATGTAAGTTTAACACATAATTAAACATAGAAATGCTGCATAACTGAAAATTAAATAAGATTTTGAAGACTTTGAAGAAATCGTTTTGAATCAAGCACAAATCACAGTCGCTTGCCATAACATTTCCAGAAATAAACAGCTAAGTTTATTGGAATATTCAAACAATTAGTAATTACTGTTCGAAAAATCTATAAAGTTCTTAACAATAGTAACATTGACAAAAGAACAACTAAATATCATATATCTTAAGACTGGTCTGGAAGATTGGTAATCAAATTATAAGCTCCAACATCTTAATTTCAAATTAAATTATATGATTGAAAAGAACATTTGCTAGCAATAAATTATTAAAACTTAAACTTTGAAATGCATTAGAAAATGAAAGATAACTATGAGAAACATACCAGACATAGTTGCAGTCCCACCACATAGCACAGTATTTTCTAGAAGTTGTCGCTGATTCTCAAAAGGAACATATGAAGCACAACGGATCAATTGTTCAACAATACCATACTCCTCAATTCCCAATAAGGATGGCTGAAATAAAACTTCGCCTACAATGGATCGTTCCTTGCCTATTGATATTACCTAGATAAACAAATACTCAAAGTAAATATCCATTCTGTCAAAACCCCTTCAAAATCCTACATTTATTTAAAAACAAGTACTTTTAACATCCAAAACAATTCTTTATATGTATTTCAATATTGTCTCGTCACAAAATAATTGCTAAATTAAACACTATTGAATTTTGAAATAAAGCATATACTTGTGTTGATAGGCAAAAACACTAATATATCAAAGTAAAATCAAGCAATAACAATTATCATAATATATAAGACAATTTTTCCCCTATTAATGGGTCAAGGGTAAGCAAAAATAATTCTCATGCTCGCATTATTGCCATTGGACTCCTCCCCCTGCAGATGTAATGTCCCCTCTTTCCTAAGGAGATCACTCGGTTATGCAGAGTAGCCTATTCCGTATTCCCATAGGCTAATGGAGGTGTTGAGGGAATAAAAGGCAGGCAAAATGGTAATATTCAGTGGGAAAAGTCACTTAAAAGTGTCTATTGTTATATTTTTCCATTATAGAGTTACTTTTCAGCATTAGAATATGTTTTTGTTCTAATAAAGTAACTATATAAAATTTAAGTGACTTAATAAAGTCTCGTGACTTTATTAAATTAAAGTGAAATAAAAGATTTTGTTTCCCAAAGGGGGGGCGACCCATATTGGAGACCTAAAAGTTCATAAAATGAGATTTGAGAGGAATTTGGAGTCCAGGGTTGGTTGGTTGAAATCTATATATTTTTCTCTTTTATTTCATAGAGATTATTATGTCATTTTCTCAAAAAAGCAGATTTTTGTGATTTGGAGCAGCGCTTTAGATGAAAATTGATTGAGGACAGAAACCCTCTTTCAGTTCAGCCATAGGAGACGGAAACCCTCTATTGGATACTTGTGTTTGGGGACGGAAACCTCCAGATACGAAGGGCATTCATATTCAATGAGTGCAAGGGTGTGAAAGGTATTCTACAATCAGGTTTTCAGGGATATCAGATTTAAGGGCCTTACAACTAGGGTTTGAGTGGGGAGTTTGTTGCCATCACTTTGTAGTAATTTTACCAGTCTTTCATGATCATTTCCAGCCTTTGGCCCATCATTTTCAGTAGTGCATTGATGAAGATTCAGCCCTTTCCGTGTATGCAGTTAATGTAGTTCTTTTTTTTTATTAGAAATAATATTATGTTAGGAAAAATCTAAGGGTTGTTATGTTCTGATCAGTTTTGGATCAGATTTGAAGTTAACTGTAAAAACCTATGGCATAATGAAATAAAGATTTCCATTGGTCTTACATTATGATAAGTATTGTAGTTCCTCTAAAGGCATCTATTATATCTGACATGCATTGAAACAAGTATAAAATTGCAAGTAAACAATCATAAATCAGATCTCAGCAGTTGCATGCTAAGTGTTTGACGAAATGTCAAACCACTTAAATTGAAAAATTTGAATCAGATTTGGGAAGGGACCTTTCAATGGTCTCAAAGCTATGTCCCTGCCAACCTGCAGGGTTTTGATTTGATGCAATCACGAGGGAAGGGTCCACACAGGTATTATACACGTAGACGAGCACAACTTGACGCTGGTCTAGAGACAGAGATTAGAACCATGGGAGATAGATTGCAAGGTGGTCATAGTCCGCCCCGAGATGAACAGGTGGAACCTGATAGAGAGCCTCTGAGGACTCTGGCAGCCACTTAGCAACGGTTGATTCAGTCCATGGATCGGATAGGCACTGCCTTTGACAGGATGACCTTGGGTAGACCAAGACGGTGCCATGACAGCAGAGATAGACATGATAACGTGGATAGATGTGACAGGAGAGACAAGTCAGTCTCTATTGCATCTAGCCATGGAGGCCATAGTGGCCATTTAGTGTTTGGTAGCATATTGGGGTTTCCTCGTCAGGAGAGGAGGTCTACACGGACATCTGATAGACCTATGCGGCCGAGTTTCTTGCCTCAAGATGACCCACCGGCAGTTGTTGATCCACTTGAGGAAGTGGAATTCCAAGATACTATTATGGTGGCCAGTGAGGAGTGGAGGAATTTACCTCAACAAGTGAGAGATGCATTCCCCCTTCCGCAGTATTGTGCACAGTGCCGAGATAGCGTGAGGGCCAGACAAGATAGGAGGCCTAGGCCACAACAAAACAGGGAGTTGAAGCAAGCTACCAACAAGGTGACTCTTTCCACCTTTGATGGTAGTGGGAAGATTAGTGCGAGAGCTTGGATTCATAAGCTCGACACATATCTTACCCTCAAGCCTATGCAGGAGCAGGAGGCTATTCAGTTTGCTACCTTACACCTTGAGGGAGTAGCATATGATTGGTGGCATCATGGGCTGGTCACCTAGAACCATGATGTACGATCTTACATGGAGTTCAGTGAGAGGTTGATTGCTAGATTTGACCATAAGGATGTGGAGTTCTATTACAGAGATTTGGCTCAGCTTCGCCGGAGTGGACATGTTGATTCTTACATCAACGAGTTCCAACGTATAGCAGTGATGGTCCCTGAGATGCTTGAGAAGCATGTGGTGATGCTTTTCATAGAGGGATTACATGACAGGATGAGAGGATTGGTCAAGGCTCTTAAGCCTAGGACACTACACGATGCCATTCAGACAACATTGGATTTGGACACATCACCTCCTTCTTATCAGCCAAATAAGAAGTTCTCCTAGAGCTCCAAACCATTTCAGCGCTCTTCTACTCAGCCTAAGAGTGTACCCCCTCCTAGGATGGATCCAGATACACACAATGAGTTGAGGACAAAGAAGCTTTGCTTCTCTTGTAAGGAACCTTGGGAGCCTGGACACCGCTGCCTTGGTAAAGGCAAGGTGCATCCTATAGAGGTTGTTTCATATGTGGACGATGAGCATATTCAGGGTACAGGTTCAGAGGATAGTGATAGTGGACATGTTGTGCATGAGGAGCAGCCACAAGTTGAGCTTGAAGAGGATGGGGCATTGGATTCAGCCAATGTCACTATTGCCTCACTTTCAGGAGTCCTTAGGTACCATCCTTTTCGGCTGAAAGGAGTACTTAAGGGGCAGCGGGTTGTTTCCTTGATTGACAGTGGTGCTATGCACAACTTCATTGATGAGGGGTTGGTTGCGAAGCATGGATTACATGTTGAGTTTTTTGAGGGGTTTAGTGTGAGAGTTGCAGATGGTTGCTCTATGAGTTGCACTAGGAGGATTCCTCAGCGTAGCATCCAGATGGGGGACTACACATTGACCGATGATTTCTATGTAGTGGGTCTTGGTGAGATAGATGCAATGTTGGGCATTCAGTGGCTACAGTCCCTTGGTAGATATGTTCAGGATTTCAGACGGATGGAGTTAGAGTTTATGGCGGACGGGAAAAAAATTGTGCCTAGGGCTCTTTCAGATGGTGGGCCTAGAGTTGTTTCAGCACATAGGATGGAGTCTACTTTTAGACATGGAGATGTTGCTTGGGCAGCCCAATGTTTTATTTCATCCAAATCTTCTTCGAGCAGTGAGCAACCTTATCATGTGGATATCCAGGCAGTTTTGGATAAGCATGGCCCTATGTTTGGTGATATTCCTCCAGGTAGACCGCCAGATAGAGGATTTGAGCACGTCATTGAGTTAGAGGAGGGTGCCAAACCCATGATCACTACGCCTTATCGTCATCCTAAGAAATTCAAGGATGAGATAGAAAAAGCCATCAAAGAGTTTCTTGATTGGGACACATTCGTCCTAGCTCCAACCCCTTTGCTTCTTCAGTTGTATTGGTTAAGAAGGATGGCACTATGCGGATGTGCATTGACTACTGTGCACTAAATAAGAAAACTATCAAGAACCAATATCCTATTCCACACGCATAGATGAGCTACTAGATGAGTTGCATGGAGCTATATACTTTTCGAAGATTGACCTTCGATCCGGATGCCATCAGATTCGTGTTCGAGATGAGGACATCCACAAGACAACATTCAGATGTCATTACGGGCACTACGAGTTCTTGGTGATGCCATTTGGCCTCACTAATGCACCTGCTACGTTCCAGTCATGTATGAACCATCTTTTCAATAAGTAGTTGAAGAATTTTGTGCTAGTGTTCTTCGATGACATATTGATATACAGCAAGACATGGGAAGAACATTTGGAGCAGCTGGAGGTGGTACTTGGCATTATGGAGACAATCTCTATTTGCTAAGATGTCTAAATGTGAGTTTGGACTTACAGAGATCCTTTATCTTGGGCATGTCATTGGGGCCAACGGGGTCAAAGTTCATCAGGAGAAAATTGAGGCTATGCTTGATTGGCCACAACCGAGGAATATTTCAGATTTGAGGGGATTCCTCTTTATGGATATTACAGGAGGTTTGTCAAGGGATATTCATAGCTTGCAGCTCCATTGACAGATCTTACACGAAAGGGGGCATTTAGATGGACAGATGAGGCACAGGTTATTTTTGATAGACTCAAGGGAGTCATGAGCACTTGCCCAGTTTTGGCTCTTCCAGATTTCTCTCAACCCTTTGTAGCAGACTGTGATGCATCTGGTGTGGGTATTGGTGTGGTTCTTATGCAGGATCGTCATCCTATTGCCTACGAGAGTAGGAAGTGAGACAATGAGAGGTTGTACTCCACCTATGACAAGGAGATGCTTGCCATTATGCATGCATTGGCGAAGTTCAGGAAGTACTTGGTAGGTGGGAAGTTCTTGGTAAGAACCAACCACAACAGTTTGAAGTATTTCTTGGAGCAAAGGGAACTTAATGAAAGGCAGAAAAAGTGGGTCAGCAAGATCCAAGCGTATGATTTTGACATTGAATATGTCAAAGGGAAGAAAAATGTAGTCACTGATGCACTTTCTACAAAGCCAATGATTGCTGCCCTATGTTCTATGAGTGAGATTTCAGCTGATTGGAAATCTCAACTTTTGGTTGAGTACTCCAAAAACACTTTTGCATGTGAGGTGATGGATGGTAAGATTCAGGATGAAAGATATAAGGTGATTGCTGATCTGATTTTTAATAAAAACAGAATTTTTTTAGTCCCTAAATCTAAACTCAAGGATAAGATTCTACATGCCATTCATGATACACCACTTGCAGGACATCCAGGATACTTCAAAACATATAGACATGTGAGGGAGAGATTCTCATGAAAGGGTGTCAAGGAGGATGTCTTACGCCATGTTCATGAATGTTTGACTTGTCAACAAAACAAGTCTGAGCATACTTTTCCAGCAGGTTTATTGCAGCCATTGCCCATTCTGGATCAGAAATGGGAAAGTATCTCGATGGATTTTATTACGGGTCTTCCAAAGGCCCAAAGGAGAGATTGCATTTCTGTAGTGGTTGATAGATTGACGAAGTATGCACACTTCTTCGCTATCTCAACCAGTAGTACAACATTCCAACTGGGGGATTTGTTCTTTAGAGAATATTCAAATTGCATGGGCTTCCGAAAACCATTGTTAGTGATTGGGATAGCAGGTTTATGAGTACAATTTGGTAGGAGCTTTTCCAATTGGTTGGTACTGAGTTGACCCCGAGTATTAGTTATCACCCTCAGACAGATGGGCAGACAAAGATTGTGAAAAAGTGAGTTGAGGGATATCTTCGTAACTATGTTTCAGGGCAGCAAAAGGCATGGGTTAGGTGGTTGTATTTGGGTGAGTATTGTTATAATACTACCTACCACATGTCTATTGGTATGACTCCCTTCCGAGTGCTATATGGCCATGATGTGGCATCTTTTATTGACTTGGCATTTGATGATAGTAGAGCTCCAAAGGCTCGGGAGTGTTTACAGGATAGCCAGGATATCCTTAAGACACTCAAGGATAATATTCAGCATGCCCAAAACCAGCAAAAGATGTATGTAGACAGGTGCAGGATTGAGAGGGCATTTGAGGTAGGGGACATGGTATTCTTACACCTACAACCATATAGACAGAGTACTCTCAAGAAGAGGGGCAGAAAAGCTTAAGCCTCGTTTTTATGGTCCGTATAGAGTGATGAGGTGAGTTGGAGAGGTAGCATATGAGCTGGAGCTACCTTCGGAAAGTAAGATACACAATGTTTTTCATGTGTCTTGCTTGAAGAAGGCATTGGGGCAGCATGTAGTTTCATCTTCTGAGTTCCCACCCTTGGATGAGGAAGGTAGATTGGATTTGATTCCTAAAGAGATCCTGGATATGAGGGAAAGACAGTTGAGGAGTAGAGTGATCCGAGAGTATTTGGTTCGATGGAGGGATTTGCCCTTCGAGGATGCTACATGGGAAGGTGAGATGATACTTCAACATCCAACTTTACAGTTGCTTGGCGACAGGGAATCCCAGGAAGGGAGGACTGTAATGTCCCCTCTTTCCCAAGGAGATCACTCAGTTATGCAGATTAACCTATTCAGTATTCCCGTAGGCTAATGGAGGTGTTGAGGGAATAAATGGCGGGCAAAATGGTAATATTCAGTGGGAAAAGTAACTTAAAACTGTCTATTGTTATATTTTTTCATTATGGAGTTACTTTTCAACATTAGAATATATTTTTGTTCTAATAAAATAACTTTATAAAATTTAAGTGACTTTATAATATTAAAGTGACTTAATAAAGTCTAAGTGACTTTATTAAATTAAAGTGAAATAAAAGATTTTATTTCCCAAAGGGGGGGCGACCCATATTGGAGACCTAAAAGTTCATAAAATGAGATTTAAGAGGAATTTGGAGTCCAGGGTTGGTTGGTTGGGATCTATATATTTTTCTCTTTTATTTCATAGAGATTATTGTCATTTTCTCAAAAAACAGATTTTTGCAATTTGGAGCAGCGCTTCAAATGAAAATTGATTGGGTGTGGAAACCCTCTACTGGATACTTGTGTTTGGGGACGAAAACCTCCAGATACGAAGGGCATTCATATTTAGTGAGTGCAAGGGTGTGAAAGGTATTCTACAATCAGGTTTTCAAGGATTTTATATCATATTTAAGGGCCTTACAGCTAGGGTTTGAGTGGGGAGTTTGCTGCCATTACTTTGTAGTAATTTTACCAGTCTTTCATGATCATTTCCAGCCTTTGGACCATCAATTTCAGTAGTGCATTAATGAAGATTCAGCCCTTTCCAGGTATGCAGTTAATGTAGTTCTTTTTTTTTTTATGAAAATAATATTATGTTAGGTAAAATCTAAGGGTTGTTATGCTCTGATTAGTTCTGGATTAGATTTAAAGTTTATTGTAAAAACCTATGTCATAATGAAATAAAGATTTCTATTGGTCTTACATTATGATAAGTACTGTAGTTCCTCTATAGGCATCTATTATATCTTACATGCATTGAAACAAGTATAAAATTGCAAGTAAACAATCAGAAATCAGATCTTAGCAATTGCATGTTAAGTGTTTGACGAAATTTCAAACCACTTAAACTGAAAATTTTGAATTAGATTTGGGAAGGGATCTTTCAGATGAAAATTGATTCAGGACAGACCCTCTTTCAGTTCAGCCATAGGGGACGGAAACCCTCTATTGGATACTTGTGTTTGGGGACGGAAACCTCCAGATATGAAGGGCATTCATACTCAATGAGTGCAAGGGTGTGAAAGGTATTCTGCAATCAGGGTTTCAAGGATTTTATATCAGATTTAAGGGCCTTACTGCTGCCATCACTTTGCAGTAATTTTACCAATCTTTCATGATCATTTCCAGCCTTTGGACCATCATTTTCAGTAGTGCATTGATTAAGATTCAGCGCTTTCCGGGTATGCAATTAATGTAGTTCTTTTTTTTTGTTAGAAATAATATTATGTTAGGAAAAATCTAAGGGTTGTTATGTTCTGATCAGTTTTGGATCAGATTTGAAATTTATTGTAAAAACCTATGGCATAATGAAATAAAGATTTCCATTGGTCTTACATTATGGTAAGTACTGTAGTTCCTCTATAGGCATCTATTATATCTTACATGCATTGAAACAAGTATAAAATTGCAAGTAAACAATCATAAATCAGATCTCAGCAGTTGCATGCTAAGTGTTTGACGAAATGTCAAACCACTTAAACTGAAAAATTTGAATCAGATTTGGGAAGGGATCTTTTAGCGGGCCTTTTTAAGCTAAATTTCAATGGCGCAATTAGAGGGAATCTAAAGGCATCTCGAGCTGGGTGCAATATTAGGGATTGCTCGATCTCTCTCATCAGGGCTTTGATGGCAAAATTACAAGACAACACAAACAATGACGCAAAAGCTCAAGCAGTGGTCTTGGGTATTCAATTTGTTGGTCAAAGTTGGATGGAGAACCTGGTAATTGAAGGCGACTCCAAGCCTAGAGTGGGATGCACTGTCAAATATGGGAACGTCTCACGCAAGGTGGTGGAGACCTTGGTTTGGCCTAGGCTGAGAGGTGGGTTGTGGGCTTGGCTTGATAGATTGTTGGTGCAGGATGGCTCCTCTCTTCCGTTTTCAAGTTCTCAGTGTTTGGGTTTGAATCCCCTCTCTGTTTTCAAAGATTTAGAAACCAGGTATGTGAAATTGCATGATTTGTGGTTGAATGTGTTGGAGGGGCATGCAGGTGTCTTGGAGCCGTCTTCTTCCCTAGACGATTTCTTGGCTCCTCTAACCTCTTTGGAGGGAATTTTGGGAAGCTGAGGCGAAGAAGTTGGTGTTGGCAGCACATATTCTAGTGGACTTTTGCAACGATAGAGGCGTGGAGACGGCAATGAAAGATGTGGATGGCAAGCAAGTTGGCAGGGGGGGTTTTTCTTCAAAACCAATCACCCGTCGTACAGTCTTTGTCCACATGCAGAAGCATTTACAATCTATGGTGGCCACTATTGGACTTGGCCGAGTATTTACCCTAGCAAAAAGGACTTGGGACGAGGCGAGCAGTCATCGATGGGTGGTGGCCTGGCTCGGAAGCAGACGACCAAGAAACTTTTTGCCCACGTTCCAATTCAAGGCAGTGGCAGGGCTGGTAGCAGTGAGAGGATTGGATGCAATCAGGGTTTATCTTTTGGGCAGATGCAAGGAGCAGACAATGATGAGGTGGGTGCCATCTTCGCAGTGGAGGTTTGGCCCTCAGCTATGTTGTTAATTCCTATTTTTGTGTATAGCTCAGCCACGGTCTAAAAGGGTTGGGGCTTTCTTTTTTGGTTTCTTTTTGGTGTGGAGTGCCATCTTAGTTGGCCCTCCGTATTTTGTTTGTCGGTCTCCTAGTGGGGTTTGTTCCCTGGTCTGTGTAGGCTACCCTTTGTTTTGGGGTAGGGTTTTGGTTGGAATGGTTTAGTGTGTACTCCTAACCTTCCTCTTTTCTTGAACTTTGTATATTTACAGGTGAGGGCCCCTTTTTAACCCTCATATCAATCCAAGAAAAAAATGATTTTCAGTCAAAGTTCGCATTAAATTAGAAAATATTTAATGTAATTGAAAAAGAACCAAGATAATAATTTTGGTACTTCAATAAATTAAGCTTGTTTCTTGCAAAAAAAGGGTTTATTTATGCTTGTTAAAGGCTAAGTTACCGGTTCGTTTTTTTTTCTGGTGTGGGTTCAAAGAACCCAGCTCTCCAATTCGGTGATTTTTTTCCTTGGGCTTGTTATTGCGTTCGTCCGTACAAAAAATATAAAAAATATAGAAATTCTAGCTTGATACATAGGAAATTAGTGCCATTGTCATTAACCACACAGTATGCATCTTGATAAATGATAAGTATAACCATTAAACAGAAATGATAAAATCATAAATATTAAAATATCAAATATCAAATATCAATAATTATCCTGTGATTGTAATTAATTACATGATACATCAAACTTCAAAAGTCAATTTCCATAGTCATATTGCTTTTCATCGAGAGCATCAACATCATCATCATGTTGTGGTTCATTAGAAGTAGAACCACATGGACTATCAGCACTGCGACTCCCGCTAGCTAAGTTATGTGTCGTTGAAGCCGAAGGACTGCCAATGCCATCTAATGGGAAGCTAGAAATGCAAACATCCAAGTCAACAACCTCTGGATCTATATGCCAATGCTTTGACATCCCCTCGTACTCTAAGTTCTTGTGTGATAGAAGACGCAAATTGGAGTGTATGTAGACCAACTTCTCAGCCTTTTTAGCTGCGAGCTTGTTGCGCTTTTGTGAGTGGATGAAGCTATATGTGATCCAATCTCGCTCACAAGAAGATGAACTTGCAACCTATATTCAAATTTAAACATAAATTTTAAAATTTTAAAAGAAAAAGAAAAACTTAAATTTAAAAACTTAATACAAAACTTACCTATGACAAGAAATTGTAGGTTCGATGATCCTTGGCCATGAAGGTACCACCACATAGGACCATCTTTTTTGTATTTGTCCCAAAGAGCACCAAGACTATGACCTCAAGAGGTAATGCAAGACCCAAACTCACTCGTAACCATGTCTTCTATTTCAAGATCAGGGAATATCCTAAACAATTCTAATTTGTACCCTTCAACCACTTTGACATCCCTATATGGTGGCACCATCCTCGGCAAAGAAAGGATCTTTATGTTATAGAAACAAGGAGTCAATGCAAAGGTAAGGAGATGTAGTAGGGTGGTCATTTTGTTCCACCGCTCAACAAGGATAGAATGCACTTGTTTGAAAAAATTCTCCTCAGGATCTTGCTCTTTTTCATTAATGATGAACTTTATCTTCTCAATCATTAAGTCTATGCCATCATATATTTCTCCCAAACATGATTGATCCATGTCAACAAAACAAATCATACTCAGGGCTCAGTGACTAAATAAATAATCTACACGAGCCCACCAATCATCTTCTAGGATCAAGTTTTTCACTTTTTGGGCCCGCTCTTTACTCGCCTCCCTCCATACACCCCACAAGTTGTTGATGACCATACTGCTAAGTGCTTGTAGCACTTTCACAAGTCGTCTCAATACGATTGTGTGAGAAACGAATCTAGTCGGAGCAACCTATTACAGAATTAAAAACTTATGAAAATATTTAAATAACAATATTTAAATTTAAATATAGTTATACAAGTACTAGATTAAAAAATAAAAAAGTTAAAATTTTAAAACAAAAATAAAAATACTAAAATAAAAATACCTTCAATAACTCCAATGTCGAGAAGGATCTGAAAAAGGCTTGAGAGAGTTGATGATTGGTGACAAATATTTGAATATGCTCAGTTTCATCATACACTTGTTTGATCCAATCAATTTCCTTCCCCATCTTTTGCAACATGAGGTTGACTGAGTGGACAGCACAAGGTGTCAAAAAAATGTGTTCATACCTCGCCTCCTCCAACATCCCGTGGCCTTGCAATTTTTGGCATTATCCATTACAACTTGGACAACATTTTCAAGTCCAACCACCTCAATGGATTCGATGAGGATGTTGGCAATGAACTTTGCATCCTTCACACACCCCTCACAATCGATGGTCTTCAAAAACATTGCCCATTTAGGGAACATTGATCAAAGCCCTATTTCTTGCATCTTTCCATCTGTCGGAAATGATGGAGACCCCCATTTCAGCCCATGAATCTCTGATTGGCTTCAAAGAATCTTCAACATATTTTCTCTTCTCTGTCAATAAAGTGGTGTGGATTTTTTCAAATCCCAAGTCTTTGTAATCTTTTGGGGCCTCATTGATTGCTCTCACCATTTCTTGCCAATATGGTGATTGAACCACATTAAAAGACAATCCATTTGCATTACACATCATGCAATTTTATGATCCGCAATCTCCCTGCTCTCATTTTGAAAATACATATCCAATGCTCTGCTTGGTATTTTTGTTTGGAAGAGAAGCCTCTTCGTGCATAAAGGGTGCTCCCAAAAATGGATGTCTTCGAACGGGCACAACTAGAGAACCACCAATAGGACTTGGGGAAACAGGTGGCTTCACTGATCCCTTGACCTTCTTTGCTAGAGGGTGACTGAGTCTCATGACATGTGCGGCATCTGCATCTTCTTATTCTTTGATGAATTCAAGGATTTTTGAATGTGGCAATGGAGAGTTAGTCTTCTCCATGCAAAATTTGATCCCACATTCACGAATGTGACATAAATGTGCTTTCACCCTAAAGTATGAGCTTGTGAACTAAGAATCACAAATATGGCATTTCCAAATATAGGCCCCACCACTTGAAACCTGATCTATTAGTGTTGTATATTTCCAGAACGGTGAGTGTGTCACATCCATTTTATGTTGCCTTTGGCCAGCAGAGGAAGAACTACGAGACATTGTAGTAATATTGTATATAACTACAAGTTAGAAAACAAACACAATTAAAAAAAATCAAAACAAACCCTAGGGCAGCAGCCAGCAACTTGTAAAAAAATTTAAAATGACAAAAATAAATAAATAAAACAATACAAAACTTACCTTGACAACAAATGGGCTCCTTAGTCACCATAGGGTGTACGCAAAATGATTAGAATGATGCTTGACGAAGATTCAAACCTATAGCAGGAATGGAGGGCAAGTATGCAATGAGAAAATTAGAAAAATAAGAGGCAAGTGGTTTTCCTTTTGTCACTTTGTTTTTATTATTTGTGTTGAAGTATGCTTTTGCTTTTGGGTTTTAGGGCTTAGGAAGGTGTTTTTAATTGTTTAGTTGCTTTGGTTTTGGCAAAAAGGGGGAAAAAATTGTAAAAATGTTTTTTGTTGCTTTTTGGCACCAGCAACTGTGGGTCTGTTGCCCGAAGAACCCCCAATGCACCCAGGTGCCCAAGGGGGAACCCTGGGCGTTGGGACAACTAGAAGAACCCCAATGCACTGGGTGCCCAAGGGCGAACCCTAGGCGTTGGGGCAATGCACTGAACTGTGAGACCCAACGCAGTTCAAACTTGAGTGCCCAACGATTGCCAAAAGCAGCGAACTGATAACGTTGGTTAAAGGTAATAAATCTACTCCCATCTACAACAATTTAGCAACCTCCAAAAGTAAAGAATGAATAAACAAGGAAATTCATCATGGTAAGCAAAAAACAATCCTAGGGGCCCTTGAAGTGAGGAGAGCCCGACATATTGTTAGTTAGGCTCATTTTGTCCCTAAATATAAGAGGGTTGGGCAATCCCTCCAAAAAAAACTACTTTGAAGCAACTGATTCATCTGCAGAAGTCAGACATGCTCATGATATAGGAGACAAAAGGGAGAAGGGAGTAAAGTCATTAAAAGACTATCTAAATTCTTGAAGGATTGGGCTTTTTCGGCTTTTGACTCCAATGGCAACTCAGGTGGTTTGATTTCAGAATGAAGGACCACCTCCATGAGGTTGGACAATTCCTATTTCTTTCACTCCGATATTGGGGCGGAACTTCACTCTATGAAGCTTGGTAAATCTTTTTGTGTTGAATATCTATGGACCCAATGAGGAGAGATTACAATATTGGGATGATTTATTCAACCAAAACTTCTCGAGAGCTGAAAATCTTATCTTTGGGGATGGCCTTAATTTCACCACCAAGAGAGCAGAGGTGTGTGGGGGCTCTTTGACACTGGATCCACTGGCTGATTATTTCTTAATAAAATTTGAGGATGCTTATTTGGTGGATTTAGACCCTGTTAAGTTGGTTTCCACCTAGAGGAACATGAGAATTGGGTCGGATAGTGTGGCTAAGAGGCTTGACAAAATCATCTCTTATTCCCTTTTGATGGGCTCTAAAAAAATCAGGGCTTGGGTGGCTACGGGCAGAGATTATGATCATCTTCCCATTCTGATGCAGATCAAAAGAGGGACAAAAAGCCATCAACCATTTAAATTCAATCTATATTGGCTGAAGGATCAGTTTTTCATTAACCTAGTCCAGGAGGAGAGGCATGTATTTGATTCTTGCTCTTTAGAATCGGCTGGTCTACAATTTGCCACTAACCTCAAGAGAGTGAAAAAGGCAGCTGCTACTTGGACAACCAATAAATGTCAAGTTGCTGAAAAGGAAATCTTATGCCTGTAAAATCAGATTGCTGCAATCTATGGACATGATTATGATCAAAATTTTGATGAAGATTCCAATAATAGGCTCAACGCGCTGGAATTGAAGTTACAGCAACAACTTGCGGATATTGAAGCTCAGTGGCGACTAAAAACCAAAGCACTTTGGCTGGAAATGGTGACAAAAAAAACAAAAAACCACAAAATTTTGGCAAGCAAAGCAAAAACAACAATACTATTTGAGAAATGCAAAAATGTGATGAATCCATCGTGCAAACCTTCCATGAGATAGCCGAGCTAGAAGTTCACATTATCATCAGCTTTATGAGGAACCGGCTCAAGTGAACATAGCAGAGATAGTCAATATCTCTACTTTCTTTCCTAGTTTTGTCGATGAGGCTGATAATGAGAGGCTGGAGGCGGCTGTCTCCAAGGAAGAGTTATTCTCTGCTCTGGCTACCTTTCAAAAGGACAATAGTTTGGGCCCAGATAGCCAGTCCGTTGAATTCTTCAATGGTTTTTTTTATTTGCTTGGAGAGGACCTGATTAGAGTTATTGAGAAGACTAAGCAGTCGGGAAAGATTCTAGGGGCTTCCAATTCCACCTTCATTGCCCTCATACCCAAGAAGGACATTCTACACTTATTTGATGATTTATGTCCTCCTTATGTAATTGCATCTACAAAATCATTGCAAAAATCATTTCCATCAAGATCAAAGGCTTTCTTTCAGATTTCATCTCAAAGAAGCAATTTGGTTTCTTACACATATGGCAAATACATGATGGTATAGAGGTTGCTCAAGAAGGACTGTATTCTATCAAAACGAAGTTGTCAGCTATGGTTTTGAAGTTTGATCTCTCCAAGGCATTTGACAGAGTGAATTGGCTCTAGTTGAGATTAATTCTGACTCATATTGGTTTTCACCTCCAAATGGCTAACTAGACAATGGGTTGCCTTTCTTCAGTTTCCTATGCCTTACTCATAAGTGGCTCGACCTCATCCTTTTTCAGTCCCACGCATGGTCTTAGGCAGGGTTGTCCTCTCTCCCCTCAACTATTTCTTCTAATTGATGAAGCGCTGAGTCGGCTCCTCGAGGATTAAAGATTGAGATCTCTCAGAGGGGTAAGGATGGCTGGTACATCTTCCTCATAGACCTGTTGTTTGTGGACAATGTGTTGTTTTGAGATGGCTCTCATAAGGACATCACTCTGATTAAGGAGTCTTTGGATCTTTTTTGTGTGGCTTGGGGATAGTTTTGAATGTGCAAAAGTCTAATATCTCGTTCAATGGATTGCAAGCTCAACAAATTAGATGGATTCTCAAGATATTCCCCTTTCAAAATGTGGACCTTCAAGAAGGACTCATGCATCTAGGGGTTCTACTAAAACCAAATGATAACAGGAAGAATGATTTGAATTGGCTGATCGAAAAGGTGGAAAAGCATATATGATATTGGTGTAATAGTTGGCTCTCTCTTTGAGGTAGACTTACACTTATTAAATATGTGTTGGAGACTATCACAGTCTATTGACTTACTTTAGCCCATATCCCAAAAGGAGTCCTTCACAAGATTCGTAAAAAATGCTTCAAATTTCTTTGAACGGATAGAAAAACAAAGGATGGCACAACCCTTGTCAAATGGCAGAACCTTGCTACTCCTAAGGCTATTGGGGGATGGGGATTAAAAGATATTCACCTTTTTTAAGGGCTTTAGCTGCCAAAAGTCTCTAGAGGCTTATCACTAAGGAAGGTTTATGGAATCAAATCATTATTCAAAAACACATAGAACCACATAGTGTGGAAGAGTGGATCCGTAGTCCTAACAAAATTTGTCACAATGCATCTATTTCGTGGCTAACCGTACCAATTATAGGTAATTGGCTTATCTGGAAGGTGGGATCTGGCACTAAAATCAAAGTGAGGATTGATCTTTGGATAGGTGGTTGTACTGATTACAAACTACCTGAGGATTTGACTGA
This sequence comes from Torreya grandis, assembly GCA_037957365.1. Taxonomy (NCBI): domain Eukaryota; kingdom Viridiplantae; phylum Streptophyta; class Pinopsida; order Cupressales; family Taxaceae; genus Torreya; species Torreya grandis. The sequence continues at coordinate 1,792,936 of JARHVA010001714.1, forward strand.
AATATTGGAGGGGCTGGGTATCTCTTTTTTGTTTCAGGTGGAGGATCAATATCTCACAAACCCTTGGCGACAGGGCTGGAAAAGTGCTTTCACATTGGATTTGGATGGGGAAACCGGTTTAAGATGGGATGCATATGTTCAAAGATTAAATTGGAGTCATATTAGACTTTCTACGAAGGAAGATGAGTCGGTTTGGTCCTTGAAACCAAAGTTGGAGAAATATTCAATGCGCTTACATTATCAATCCAAATTCCTCAATGTGGTCCCTGATGCGAGACACTGGTGGTGGAAGAAAATCTGGGAGATTAAAGCTCCTCACTAAAACTAATTTTTTTGTGGCTTGCCTTTAGCAATAAAGCTCTCACATGGCAAATACTTCAAAAAATAAATTGGCATGGGCCGAGGCGATGCAATCTTTGCTTTCAATTCTTGGACACCATGAATCATCTTCTTGTCTCATGTCCATACGCTGTTAAGATTTGTGTTGAGTTGGAGGCTTCTATTGGGGTGAAGGATTGTTGGCAAGGCCACACTGTTGTTGATTGTCTTGAGAATTGGTTTAAGAGACCTAAGCCTAAATCCATCCAGGCATTTCCACTAATTTTGTCTTGGGGTATATGGCTGGCGAGGAATGCTTCCATCTTCCAAGGCAAAAACATTCCTACATTTCAATGTCTCTCTCAAATTCAGCTCATTTTCGGGCACTTCCAAATTATTCCAAGAATTCCAAGACAACAAATTCTAATTCATCCTCCCATTGATCATGTTCGTGCTTTGGGTTACTTTGACAGTGCATGTCCAGGCTCCCCTGTTGTTTGTGGTGTTGGTGGTATCCTATTTTTAAACTCCAAATACTACTACCATTTCAAGGCAGGTTTGGGTCCTAGAACTAACAATTTTGTTGGGCCTATGGCTTTCAGGCTTCTCCTCAGGATTATGGGGGGAGCGTAGAGTGGGAGCTCTGCAAATCTTTGGAGACTCAATGGTGTCCTCAATTAGTTTAAGAGGGAATGTCAAATGGAAAATCTGAGCCTACTTACCATTTTCACTATTACTTATAATATGTCACTCTCCTTCGAAGCCATCTCCTTTTGGCATGTCTACAAAGAGCTAAATGATGAAGTTGATACACTTTCTAAGGAGGGGTTGCACCTAGATCCTAATCTTTGGGTCATAAATGAGTTTCATGAAAATGTGTGTCTACAAACTCACCTACTTTCAAAGTTGGAGGCCTAAGCTTTCGTTGATTTATCCTTGTTTCTGAAGATGGTTGTTTTTGCTCTCTGCTTTGTTCTCCAATTGATTTCTGCACTCTTGGACCTGTTGATTCCCCTTGATTAATTGCTTAACTGTATTATGATGGAGATTGGTCTCGTCTTGGTTCTTTGGCTACTATTGCACAATTTTACTTTTTGGGTTCACCTTCTCGAGTGGGTGCTATGTTATGCACTCTCGTGTATTTGTTGACTCCTGCAACCTTTTCCACACATCCTTTGATCAGTGCCTTGTGTGATGTCCCCCTCTAGTTGGAATACCGAATTATAGGATTTGTCAACAAACCCTTTTTAAGAATAAATCTGAGATTCTAAATAATCCCAGAATTTTATAGAAATAATTAAAGTGGTTGAATGCCCACAAAGCATAATTTTTATTGATATTAGATTGCAATGCAAAGTACAAAACAATATATATTGGTTGAAACCCTAGCTGAAATTATGCGTGCAAAATTCAAAATTGTAACCCTAGATTTTTATGCCCACTTGACATTTACAAACATCAAACCCTAAGGGTAGAACTTGTGCTTGTACAGTTGACCGTACAGATGAATTGGTTGGCTGGAAATGGATTCCAAGCTGGTTGATGATGACGTACAAGCTGAAAATGACTGAATGGGAGGTACGGTTGGCTGGAGATGATGTACAAATGGATTAAAAATGATGCCCTAGCTGCCAGCAATGTCCAGAAGTCTGAAACAATAGGTTTGAAACCCTAGCATAGTTGTAGCACCACTATAGCAATCTTATTTAAGGCTGATAACACCGTAGTGAATTGATTTAGGGCTGGAAATGATGACATCACCAATGTCCAGAAGTCCAAAACAATAAGTTTGAAACCCTAGTACAGTTGTAGCACCACTCTAGTAATCTTATTTAGGGCTGATATCACTGTAGCAAAATTATTTAGGGCTGGAAATGATGACATCACCAATGGAGGGGTGTATGGCTACTGCTATGACTCGTCAGAAACCCTAGCACAAACCTTGGAAAGAGCTGGAAATATGATAAATCTACCTGATGATTCTCCCAATGTTGAATTCTAATGGTATCCTGATTTGAAAGCACAATTGTAGTTCCTGAATGAAACAACCTCACAAGATCAGAGGGTTTTTGTCCTCAAGTCTTCTTATCCACCAGAGGGTTTTCGTCCTTAGAAGCTGAAAGTTGAAGCAGATGCTCGAATCTGCAAAACTGTAATTGATAATGGCAAAAAATGATTTCCAAATGACCCCCAAAGCCATTTTATAAGTTCACTTGACACTTTTCCCAAGAAAAAACCCCAAAATTAACTTTCGATCTTCTAATTTGATGTTGACTTGCTTTAGTTGAAAAATCACCTTGATTTTTTTATTTATAATAATAAATTAATATTAAGTTGCCACTTTTTAATAAAAATTTAGTCACTAGACAACTTTAAAATATTTACTTTATTATTTTTACTTTATTTGAAAGGTGAGACATGATAGTCCACCCTTCCCAAAGATTGATTGTCCTCAAGCAATCCCTAAACTGCCCTGCAAATACCAAAATCCCAAATCAATCTTAAGGATTTGCAATTCCAAATCTGATTTCTAATTAGTCCCACTGGCACAATTTTATCTAGTCCTTTGGGATAAGAATGGAGTAAATGATCAATCAACCCAATTTCCAAAACAACGACTGATTGTTTTGCCATACCTTTCTGTGATTCCCATGCACGAACCATACCTTGTTGAGGATGAATGCTTTGTTGTTGATCATCACAAGTTTCTAAAACTTTTTGTACAACATAATTAGCAAATTGATCTTTCATCATTGCCTAGAGGGGCTTGTTTTCACCCGTTAAACCAAGCATCTAACCAATCAGTATCTGTCACTCAATTGACCCTCCAAATTGCAAGCATTTCTCTATAACATTAAAAGCAAACTTATGTTGACTCATTTGAACTATTTGTCCAACTAGTTTCTTAATTACAGCAGCACGCTCAAGTGGTTTACCATGTTCAAGGACATGTATCACATAATTTTTGTACTAGTCTTGTACTAGAGTGCAGGCAGACTGCATGATCTCATCCGTCATAATGCTTTGTATCCTTTCCTCTATACAATGTTTCAGTACTCTCTAAATGACATGGCAACCATATGTATGAGTTGATAATGTCACAACTTGATTATATTTATTGAAAAAAGCATTAAATTCCTTAAAATGTGCAAACTTGCAGCTGTTCATGACTGATAACAGCAGCTCATGATCTGAAATTATCAAAACTAGCAACATGAACTGGCACAACAACTGCAAAAAATTGCATATCCATTTGTATGAGTGCAATTGGAATAATGTGGTGGCTAATAATGGTGATGACAGTAGCATTAATGGTGGCAATTTGATTCATAGCTGCCCTGGGTATGTTTTCTCTATCACATCACAGTAGTATCCCATCACCACACATCCCTTCATGTCTTGTTGGTCATCCTCTACACAAATATCCAAGTTAGGAGTTACTCCACCACGTTTATGCTATGCTACTCAGGTATTTATGTGAACTTCCCCTTGAGATCTTGTGATGCTTATAACTTCCTCAATAAGAAGGATATATCCAACACAATTCTTCAACTCTTGATGGTACTCTTTACTCAAGGGCAATCCCAGAGGTGCAAAATCAAACACCATGCAAAGCTGATCCAAAGTAGATCAAATATCATCATGAGAAGATATCTCACCTAAACCCATGTTGTAAGAGTATTGCACACCTTGTGTCTACCCCAAGTGCTAACAAGTTTTTATGCCTAAGTGATGTAAGGAATAGTGAATCCATCTTGTAGTATCGCATCCTTTGTGAATTCTCCTTCACACATCCAAGGGTGGCGACCCTGTATGTAGCTTGATTCCAAAAACACCACACCATGCTTAGTCATAAAATCTTAATGATCAAAATTACACCCATTCTTCTTACCAGCATCAAGCATCCCGTTGTGATTATCCCCATTAAGCCATCATCTATAATCTTGTATTCAAGTGTAGAACTTGGCTCCGAGGAGTGATTTATGAATCATGAGCACTGATCCTCCACAACTTCGTTAGAATGCACAACATACTATATATGATTCCTCGTGAACTTCCTTTCTATCCAAATGCATGGGATAAAGAATTCACTAGAAATAGTAATATTTATCTCATTAAAGCCTTTATACTTATTGTATCTCAAAAGATCACATGGATCCCATTTGTTAAAACAATTTTGAACTTAATCGAAAAATCTATATGCCCTATGTTGCAAGTTGTATCCTTGACCCTATCACCATTTTCAGAATGTTTTCCATGATGACAATAATCTTGTAATGGCATAATATGCAACAACAAATCTAAAATATGGCCATCCTTTACATACATTGGGTTGTAATCAAAGTGTTCACCTTCCTTTGCAGAATTAGAAATGGTTGAGATATCCTCAACACCTCATCCTTGTGACTCAAAATTTCTGAGTTAGGATCAACGTTCTCCCTAATTGCATGCTTATCAACAAGGTCTTCCTGGAACTCAACCTCATAAACTTCTTGATTTAATTCATTCCTTTCATTTTTTGAGCTATCATAAGAATGATCCAAAAACTTATCTTCTTCTTTCAATGCCTTAGATAAATTTGCATTCACCAAAAAATCCTCTCCAAATTCTTGCAAATCTGATTTTTCTTCATGCTCCAACATTACAATTGGAGAATTCCTTCCCTTAATTTTTTGTACGTGTTGTTTTGCTTGAGTGGCTATCAACTTAGCTTTCTTAGCTCTTCTTAGCCATTCATCACACCTTTTTAGGGTCCTCATTACATCTTTTGCGCTTGTCTGCAATGTGGTTAGTTTCTTTTCAACCACATTCTCTGGTTCCTTTTTAGATAAGATCTCCTTACCTTTGACTTGCATGTTGAATTTCTTTTGCTCCTCTGTAAATTTTTGAGGCTCAAATTTTGGCATTTCCATCTTTATTTCTATCCATGCATTTGGATCATTCTGATTTTCTTGCATAACTTGCAACATCTCTAACATGGATTCTTGCACTATCCTCATGATTCACAAGCTAGCAAGATCACATCTCTGATACCACTATAATGTCCCCTTCCAGTTGAACTACTGAATTATGGAATTTGTCAGCAAACTCTTTTTAAGAATAAATCTAAGATTCTAAATAAACTCTGAATTTTGAAAATTAAGGATAAATCTTTTTTAACTTGGAATTTTGTAGAAATAATTAAAGTGGTTGAACACTTGCGGAGAGTAAATTTTTATTGAAATCAGATTGCAATGCAAAGCACAAAACAAAATATATTAGCTAAAACCCTAGCCTAAAGTATGCATGTAAAATTCAGAATTGTAAACCTAAATTTTTATGCCCACTTGGCATTTACAAACAACAAATCCTAAGGGTAAAACCTGTGCTTATATTGCTGACCATATAGATGAATTGATTGATTGGAAATAGCATCCAACCTTGCTAATGATGATGTCACAAGCTGAAAATAACTGAATGGGAGATACATATGGCTGGAGATGATGTACGAATGGCTGAAGAATAATGCCCTGGCTGCTAGCAATGTCCAAAAATCTAAAATGATAGGTCTAAAACCCTATTACAGTTGTAACGTCACTATAGCAATATTATTTAGGGCTGATATCACTATAACAAATTGATTTAGGGCTGAAAATGATAACATCTTCAATGAAGGGATGTATGTTTGTTGCTCGTGTTGGTACAGCTGGTCAAAAACCCTAGCACGAACTTTAGAAAGCTGAAAAAATGATAAATCTACCTGATGATTCTCCCAATGTTGAATTCTAACAATATCATAATTTAAAAGCACAATTGTAGTCCCTGAATGGAACCACCTCACAAGACCGGAGGGTTTTCTTCCTAAAGTCTCCTTATCCACCAGAGGATTTTCTTCCTTGGAGGAAGAAAGTTGAAGCAGATGCTCAAACTTGCAAAAATGTAATTGATAATTGGCAAAAGATGATTTCCAAATGACACCCTAACGTCTTTTTATAAGTTCACTTGACACCTTTCCCAAGGAAAAACCCCAAATGTAACTTTCCATCCTCTAATTTGATGTTGACTTGCTTTATTTGGAAAGTCACCTTTATTTTTTTATTTGTAATGATAAAGTAATATTAAGTTGTCACTTTTTAATAAAAAATAAGTCACTTGACAACTTAAAAATATTTACTTTATTTTAAAAAGGGGTCATGACACCTTGGAGCAAAATCTGGATCCTTTCGAAGCTGTTAACTGCTAGCTTGTGGTTGTATGATGAAAATTTCTTCTTGAATTAACTACTAGCGAGGATTATATTGTTCTCCTTGTGGAGCATTATCGCTGCACAGACCATTGAACAATACCCCATCAAAACTAGGCATTCTATAGCATCAATGTCCTAATTCCTTGCGTATTGGAAGCTTTGGTTTGGGCTTCTATATAGCATTGTTTAGGTGTTTGGGTGGTCGGTCGCCCCACGGGTTTTCATGTGGTTGTTTTTGTTTCTGCATTTTGGGCCACTTGATATGTATTGTGCCTTCTTGATCTTCCTTGGTCTAGACACTTTGCATATGACACTTCTCCTTTCCTTTGTGGGTGTGGGGATTCATATTATTTTCCCTTTCATGTTCCCTTTGTCCTTTGGAATGTTGTGGCATCTACGGCATGTAATTTCAAATTTTAATTAATATTGAGTTAAGAATTTTCTTTTGGGGGAAAAGAAAAAATGAAGTAACAGCACAAGGCTATAAATGGTCTACTACTAACTTTAATCAAGAAACAAAACATACTAATACCAAGAATACAAAATATGGTACAATATTTCCCCAAAATTAAATATGTTGGAATTTCGCTAACATTGCCTCGGCCAATAGGATGAAAGAGAATATTTTCTGATTGATAGTATGGAGCATAACAAAACTTATAATTCACAATATTTCTAGAAATGACATGGAAGACTAATGAAATTATTAAAAAAGAGGATGTCGAGGTCCTATAGAACATATCAACCTTGATTCTATAGAATGAAATTATTTCTCAAATATTTCTAAAAAATAAGAACAAGCACTAATAGATAATGGGAGTGGGTATATGGTAAAAAGGCCTAAAGATGTGTGGAAGAACCCTCCTAAAGATTGAGTCAAAAAAAAAATTGATGGATCAGCGAAAGGAAATCTAGGATTTGCAAGAAGGGGAGGGATCTTTTGAGCTGATGATGGACAACTTTTGTCAATGTTTTTAGTCCTCTTAAGACTGAATACAAGTAATAAGGCAAAAGAAATGGCTCTCTTTGAAGGAATAGGAATGGCTAAGGAAAACAGACGGAAAAAACTTCAGATGGAAGGGGACTCAATTCTACTTATTGAAGAAATCAAAAAGAGCAATGTAACGACTGGCAAAAAGACAATATAAATCATAAAATTAAGATGGAAACTAAGAAATTTGATAAATCATAACAACATACCAGGAGGACAGGAAATACAGTTACAGATCTAGAGGCCAATTGTGGGGTGGAAAATAAGGGCAAGAGAGCTTATAATCATCCCCTTCCCTCCATGGCATTAAGGTTAATATTATAATATTGCGCCAAGGCAAAAGAGCTTGCTCTTCATTGAAACCTGTAAAATTTGGGATCAAAAAGAGCAGAGACTTTTGCATAAAAATTTGTCTTTATGTGCACTCAATAATGCCTTTTCATGTTTGAATCAAACATAAGAAATGATAAAAGGAGTGTGATGGCTGAATGAAGAAAGAAACCAACTTCTATTTTTGCTATCTTTCTTGCCATTGGAATATGCTTGAGCTCAAGTGTGAAAAAGTAGATGCTTAAATTTCATTTTTGAAATTCATGTCATATTTTTATTTTCCCAGTTTGGTTAGTTAATACCAAAATGGAGTACACATCTTAGCCAACAATTTGTTCAGGTTTAAGATCTCTTAATCCTAGGCATCTTTGGCCAAAATAAATAAGAACAAGCACCTCCAAAAGCAAAACTAGTGAGCATGATCACACCAGCGTTGACCATTGGATGAAACCTAAAATTCCTTGCAACAAACAAATTTACAAATAGTGTGATACAAATACCAACGTATCAAGAGGACAGGGATTGAAATTACAAATTTAGAGAACAATCGTGAGGTGAAAAATTAGGGCAAGATGGTTTATGATAGTGTAGCAGGGAGATGCGTTTCCCAGCCCCTAGGACATGTTTTGGGTACCAAGACATGCCTCAAGTACGGGAGATGGATACGTAAACGTCTCTCATACCTAGAGACATCTGTAGGGGACCTCTGACGTCTCTCGACCCTTCTCGCATCCAAAAAATGCATTTTCAAAAACCCTAAAACAAGTTTGAAGTTGCAGTGGAGATTTTCCAGTAACTGGATTCGAAGTTGCAATGGTTGGATTCAAAGTTGCAATCACTAGATTCGCCATTAGAGGGAATAAATTAGGTATGTTAAAAAAATTAAACTTCGAGTTTTAACTTTTTTCAACACAGTCTCTTTTTTTTAATAAAGCATGGCATTGTCAAACCTACATTGTCGTTCATGGCAATGGCATTGTCGTTCGTGAAGTTTAGGGCATTGTCGTTCATGGCAATGGCACTGTCGTTCATGAAGTTTAGGGCCTTAGCGTTTTGGATTTAGGTTAGAATTAGGTTTTAACTTCTTTTTTAATTTATTTGTTTATTTTTTTTTTAAATAAATTAAGAATGTTTTAAATTTAGTATTGATATTTTAGTTTTTAGGTTTACATTTTATTATTAATAATTATTAATGTTTGTTATTTTATGTTTACTATTTTGATTTTATTATTAATTATTTTAAGTGTTTCAGATTTTTTATTTTATATTTTTTTTAAATGTTTTTAATTTTTAATTTTAATTTATAGATTTTATTTCATTTTGATTTTAATATTTAATATTGCATAGTATATATTTCATTCGCATAATATTATAATAGTATATATTTCTTTAAATTTTTCATAGTATATATATATATATATATATATATATATTCGTCTCTCCATACCTGTCTCCTATTTTTTCAAAAAAATGGCGTACCAATACCCGTACCCGTCTCCCTGTACCCATAACCATACTCGTCCCCTAGCAACTATGGTTTATAATCATCCTTTTCCCTCCATGGCATTAAAGTTAATATCAAAAGAATGTGCCAAAGCAAAAGAGCTTTCTCTTTATTAAGATTTGTAAAATTAAAGACTTTTGTGGGGACAAAATTGTCTTTATGTGTACTCAGTGGTGCCTTTTCATGTTTGAATCAAACAGAAGAAATAATAAAAGAAGAGCAAGTGTGATGGCTAAATGATGAAAGAAACTCCCTTTCATTTTTGGTAACTTTTTTGCAGTTGGAATATGCTTGAGCTGAAGTGGGGAGATTTCCCTATAGGGGAAAACACATGCTTAAATTTAATTTTTTAAATTTGTGTCATTTTTATTTTCCTGTTTGGTTAGTTAACACCAACATAGAGTAGGCATCTTAGCCAACAATTTTTCTGGGTCTAAGGTCTCTTAAACCTAGGTACCTTTAGCCCAAAAAATAAGAACAAGCACCTCCAAAAGCAAAACTAGTGAGCACGATCTCTATATTGGAAATGCCCATTGGATGAACCCTAAAATTGCTTGCGACAAACAAATTTATAAACATTGCGATACAAATGCACTTGAAAATGAATACTATTTTGAGCCAATCTTCCCTGCTCTTAACAAATATCAGGAATAAATTCACAAAGTTTAGAAAAAATTGTACTTCTCAAGACTTTAAAATTTATGAGAATATAAAAGGCTTGTTAATTTCAATATGTTCTAATACAAAATGTGAAATTTCAAAAATCTGCATATTTTTTTATTTTATATATCCAATAGACATTAAACTTAGGCGACAGAAATCATCATCATCATATATGGATCAATAATACAAATATTAAACTATATAGTGTTACTATAAAAATATGTGTGTTTGTTGTGTGCTTTCTCACAAGTACACACATATTATAGTTTTGCTGGTGCGTGGATGCAATTGTAATGTTTGCTACAAGAACCTCTACACCGCCATAAAAAAAATCAAATACATGGGCGTTTAGGGTAAATGTAATATATGCCTACCAATGAACCGGGGTATGTATCCAGAGAGAGTAGGAATGCATAACCCTTATGGGCAGGGTCTCCAGTATCAGAAATGCATCCAGACATTTCTCGCAGCATCAGATTGGATGCCTTACAGCTACCCCACAAAGATACCTCAAAAAACATTATTTAAAAAGAATAAAGACCCTTAAATATGAAAAATATTTTACTGAATTGAATGAATTGGATTGGCGTAGACAAAGTAAAGGTGATGGGATTGCTAGTTTAGATTGCAGTGGGTCAAAAAGACTGAGAGAACTGAACTGTTGTTTCTGATATCCCTCTTTCGTTTCTGATTTGGCATTATCAGTTGATGGTTGTGAATCTTCTGAAATCTTGATTTATTCCAAAAATAGCCAAGTTTAATCCCTTGTGAATCTACGAACCCTTAGGAAATAAGACAACAAAAGAAGAAGAATTCAACTGACCAAATGTCAAAAACAAACCAGTCAGTGCACATAAAAGAGGAAAACTGTGAAGCATTTGCAAAGAATGTATATGTTGTTACATAAATTTCAATATTTCACACCCCTGCTATTGCTCCATGGTTAAACAAGTGGTGGCAGGGTGAGAGATCTTGAAGAGTGATGGCAAAGATGCTGTCAGCCTATTTGGAAAGCACAGTCGTCCTTCAAACAAAAAGTCTTGGGGTGTGATCTTAGGCCCAGGGGTAAACCAGGGGACAACAGATAAAACGGATTAAAATGTGCTATGAGTGCAGCAACAACAATAATCAGAGTGATGAAACAACAAGAACTCAAGAACTGGAGAACACCATGCAAGAACTGTAATGTAAGATTGTATTATGCAAATTCTGTACAATAATCCAAGAGCTTGGATGTATCCACTAAACTCTTCTAGTCGGCCTCCTATTCGCAGAATAGCTATTGTACATAAATATGCAATGGAGGGACACGAAGAGACGAGTTGGCACTTCAAGGAAATGCAGCCGCTCACCTTCCGCCAATTCATATCCCATGTTCTGTTGTTTTCTGCATATACTGTTGAACAAGTGTGCGAACAGGGCTGACACTATCCGAACTGTGCAACATCAGATACAATTTTGGGCTTTGCAGATTGGCCACGTCGGCCTGAGATGATGGCGAAGGTACTAGTGAAGGCAGAATTTGATTTGGACTACCAACATTAGACAGCTTGTGCTTCACCAAGGTTTAGAAGTCAAATTGAGGCTTCATTAAGCTGGTATTTCAGATTCTTTAGGCACTCTATGTGGAAGAAAAGAATCAATCGGTCGAGTCTTCTGGAAATGTATTTTTGGAGAGACTTTATAGGAAATTATTACAAGCTGAACTCAGCTATATTGTCAATGACCCCCTTTCCTGGGGAGGTACTCTTTTCGGGGGACACTTGAATGATCAAACATGGATGAAAGTTTTATGGCATTAGATGAAATCGTCAGAAATTTATTTCCTATGGAAGACAAGATGTAAGCCAACCTTTTCCAAGAAGTTACGGGGGAACTGAGGATTTTTAAGAAATATTTTTCTATAGCTGTAAACTCCAAACTTGCTTTACTTCATAAAACTTGTTGAAAATTTGCATCCCAGGGGCACAGGTTGAGATATTAGCTTTAAATTGAGGGAATTTTCTTATAAATATTTTGTTCAGCTAATATAACTATCATGTCTCTTGATGTAATATAAGATGCATTTCTCCATGACGAAACATTTTTCCTCTAAACTTCCATAACAGAGCATACCAAAAAGGAAAACCAACGAAACTGAGTTTTGGTTGGAAGCAGTGAAATTTCAAAGGACAAAACATCCTTTGTCGAAAAGGGTTTTGTTTTGAAGCAGAAAATACAAGCTTAAAATCCAAAATTTGCTTGAAAAGGCACAAATAAAAGTGAAGTTTGAATTTTAAAGGAAGGAAATGATGGAATTTCAAACAACAGATCATCCTCTTGTCACAAAGGGTTTTTTCTTGCAAGAGAAACGTCAATTGGGAGTAGGGGAATCTCTTTTAGCCAAAAGCCTTCTCTTCTTTTTCAGGAAAAAACAAAGAGCATTTGCTTGCAGAAGATTTATCTTAAAAAATTAGATCCTTTCACTTCTTTCTTTTTCAACCTATTGCTTCCCATATTTTTAAGATTCCAGACACAATTGGAACTGGTAAAGATACATTTACCCTTAGCAAGTATCATGAACAAATAAAGCAACCTGAGGGGCCTATGCAAAAATCCATAACCACGCACAAATTGTGTAGTAAATTCCAGAAAGCACTTAAACAAGGGTGAAGAGTCATTTTGAGAAAGAGAACAGGGGAAAAAGGAGTGGATCTCTTCACTGGTGATGAATAAAAAAGGTTTCATGTGAAGGTAACATGAGCAAGCCAAAGAAACCCTGCCTCTCACCATAAACCAATGTAGTTTTCATGCTTCCACTGGCCCCCCAATACCCCCTAATACCCAAGTCAAACAAAACCAAAAATATGAATTGGAAACCAGTACTACCTCCTTAACCATCCATCCAAGTACAAAGTATCCTTTTTCTTAGCATGGTTGATCTCCACAACAGAGAGAGTAATGTTCGTGCAACAACAAAAAAAATCCTCGCATTTTAAGTTCTTTTAAATGACCCTCGCTCCACATATTATGATCAGATGACTTTTGGCACCAATGAAGGAACCAAAAGGCATAACGCGGATGGCACGAGAGGCTTTCAACTAACTTTGTTGACAACGAGAAAGCTTGAATGGAAACAATTATACCACAAATCAAGGTAACCTTAAGGATTGATGTGCATATAATTTTTGAATAATATGGTTGGACAGATGCATGTAATCATCCACCACAAAACATTATTGTATCTCCAAGAGGAGATCCGTATCCCTGAAGGCCAATTAATTGCTCAATCCAAGAGGATAGCACCTTATTGAATGACCAGTTGTCTCATACCATTAAGCATAGTTATTAGTTTCTATGTTTCAAAAGTTCAGTTTAGTCACAAGGGGAAAAAAGTTCAGAAGTTTGGAATTTCGAAAAGGGTTTTGTTTGGTTCAGAAAATTAATAGTATTAAAGTTTAAGAATATAAAAAGTTAAATATAATAATTTAACGTTAAAAAAAAGGTGTTAAGTTTGGTTTTTTTATTTTATGCCGAATATGAATCAAATAAAAAAAATATTAATATTGTAAACAGTGTCGCAAGGGGATGTGTCTCCTACCACCCAAGACATATCTCAAAGACGCAAATGCATCTCCAATATGCAAGATGGGTATGGAGACGCCTCCCAGGCCTAGAGACATCCATTAAAGACTTATGATGCCTCCTTCATTTTCTTGCAACCCTAAACACATCTCTTAAAATATCAATTAAAAAAATAAGTAAAAAACCCTAAATACATTTTCTTGTTTTAAACAAAGACAATCGTCATTTTATAAATACAGAGCATCAAATTTGTTTGTAAAAAGCCTTTGAATTTGTAGAGGGAGACAAATTTGAATAGCAAAGGGCATCGATTGTGAGGTGTAGAAGGCATCGATTGTGTAATGCAAAGACTTTCAACTAGGTTTGTGTAAGACTCCAAATGGCACGAAGATTCCAAGTATGTATTAAACATTTCCATTTAGGGCTTTGACATTGCTATTAAAATGCCACAGTCGCAGCAATTCATTTGTCATTTCGCACGTGCTCTTAATTTTTTTTGGCTTATTTTATTATATTGCAATGTTGACATTGCCATTCAAATGCTATGGCAATTCACTATTAAATACAACATTATCGAATTTATTAGATATTGTTGTGTTTAAAAATGAGCTGTTGTAGCATTTGAATGAAATGTATTGCAATATTATAGTTTACAACTTTGTACATTGTCATTCAAATGCTACAACAGCGCATTGTTAAACACAACATTATCTAATAAATTCAAAAATGTTTATCTTTAACAATATATTGCCGTAGCATTTGAATGGTAATGTCAACATCGCAATTTAATAAGATAAGCCAAAAATAATTAACAGCACATGCCAAAAGCCAAACGAACTGTTGTGACTTTAGCATTCTCATTGCAATATTAAAATTTATAAATTCATTTTTTTTCTAAATTTTGATTTATAAAATTAAAACATTATTATACTAATTATTGTATAATGTACTTACATAGTTATATTTTATTTTAATAAATCAATTAGATTTTACTTTTAAGTTTTAGATTTATTTAATTTCAAAGAGGTGTTAAATTATAAAATATAATAATCTTTAATTATTGTTTTTATTTTATATTTAATCTTTTTTTTTTTTTTAATAATTTCCATTTAGTGTATTTTTTATTTCATATTTTTTTTAGAAATTCAGGAAGGAAATATGCCTTGGTCCTGCTGTGGAAGTATTGCAATCGCATTTTCAGAGGGCTAAGAGCGGTAGAACAACGGTTATCACCTGCAAAATTTGTGGGAACTCCTTTGATAGCACTTACACGGGGGTGAGAGCTCTATTTTTCACATAAAGGGGAAAGGGGTTGAGGCTTGCCCGAATGAGGAAAAGTGACATAAAGCTAAGAGGTAACAAGAAAGGGTTGAAGGCAGAGGGCCTAATTTAAGCTCCTATGCTTCAATAATTGCGGTAACTCATAGTCACATATTTAAAGTCTCAGGAATGGGGACAAAGGGATACTGCGACAGCAAAAAAAATCCCATATTTTATGGACCACTGAGGGATGGCTATTAAAATATTAAATAATATATAAAAATTAAAACCTAATTAAACCTTGGTGATCCAACAGGGAATGATGGAGTTCAACGATGCCCTATCTTTGTATGAGACTTTCAATCGGGGGATATAATCCAGACTGCCCAAGATTATCTAAGGATATAGAGGCTAAAGACTTTGTCTTTAGGATTGTTAGGTTGTGGAGCTAAAAGCTTCACCAGTATGCAAATGTGGAGGTTGCTGAGTGTCACAGTAACCGACGTTGGTCAGGCCAACCGACGTTGGTCAGGTATAGATCGGAAGCTGCCGACATCGGTCAGGAATCGGCTGACGTCGGTCATCTCCAGATAGACAGGAACCGACGTCGGTCGCTTGTGCGTTCCAGAACTGTTAGTTACACGAACAATTAGTTAAACGGACAGTCAGTTTGCATGTAAAGACTAATTTTAGTCTTGAGTCTGTGTTTCTAATTATTGTTTGGTTTGGGATCTATTTAATAGACCCATGGGGGCTGTATTGTAATGTGGAGGATAGAAGGACTTGCAAAGGCAAGGACAAGATCCTTCCAAGTGTAAGATCAGTTGATCTGCAGGTAGCAAGATCAGGGAGATCTACATGGTAAGCAAGGTCAGTTGATCTACAGGGTGTGCAAGATCAAGGAGATCTGCGGGTGTGTGTGTGTAAGGTCAGTTAGATCTGCAAGGTAGCAAGATCAAGGAGATCTGCTTGTGTATGTAAGGTAGACAAAACAACCATTGAGTTGATTGTCACCGGGTACTGGTATTGTAGGCAAAGCAACCGATTGAGTTGATTGTCACAGGTGGACTGGCAGTAGGCAACAACCATTGGGTTGATTGTCACTGATTGGTGGAGGGAACAACTCTATGTTTGAGTTGGTTTGTAATTGAGAGAGAGAGAACTCTTGAGGGAGAATTACTGTACATCCAAGAGGTGTGGGAAGAGTGTGATTTCTTCATTGTATTTCCTTCTGGAAGAGTGTTAATACAAGATTGTATTGTCTCTCATAATCTGTGTTGTTTCTGAGTTCTAGTTACATATTACTTCTGGTTAAATTCCGTGTTTAGCTGCTTATACAAAGGTAATCAATTGTGCTCTTGAGTAGGATCCTAATAGGTGGTATCAGAGCTGTGTGTTCTAGATTCCTGACAAGGATTTGGGTTAGGGAATTAAGGAACAAAAATTGGACATATGGCTTGACAACATCACCATGCCTTTTTATCAACAATTTTGTTATGTTGTGAATAATTTATTGAATACTCCAGACACAGTGACACGTATCAAGTAAGAATAGTAGTGATATATCCCAAAATTACTTGGAGGATTGTTATACACACAGACACACATGGTTGTTTAGGCTAACTAGTTGAGTTTAATTAGTGTATATAGGTATGTTTCAATATTTGGGTATAGTTCTTGAATTGGCCAAGTTTATTGTAACAACAGGAATCTAAGTGGACAAACAAACTAGATAAAGGGAAAGACTCCATTATGGGTCTGGCAGCACAACCGTCTTAGAAATTTCCAACATTTTGATTGTCCTATACAAATAAATTTAAAAATAAAAAAATAAATGGGGACGTCCCCGAAACGTCTCCTAAAAGGGGAGACGGTTCTAGGATGTCCTTGAAGTTCAAGGGACACTCCTTTTTATGATTTTTGTTCCTTACTTTTGGGGAACGTTTCCCCACCATCCCCTCATCCCCGAGACGTCCAAGAAAGCTCTAAGATGGAGGAGACACATACCTGCATAACACTACATAATCAACCTAGAATAAAAACTACGAAAACAAAATCAAACCCAGATGTGTCTTCTAGACATGTAATGCATGCAGAACAAGGTGTGGGGTCTTCCTGTAAAAGACCAAACATTGGTAGTTTAGGCCCATTGGAGACATGTTTGATGTGTGTTGTCAAGATGTGGTTCACGTAACAATTGTACACTTCTATGAGATTGGAATACCATTCAATGTTGCTCTTCACCTTATTATGAGGAGATGGTTCGTGCGATTAAAAATGGACCAACGAGGTATAAACCCTTGGATATGAGAAGCTTCACACAACTCGAATTGATAGAAAACAAAGATAGAGCAACAAACCTCATCAAGTAAAAGAGTGTGGTCTACTGAAAGATGAAAAGCAATGTGATGGACAATTGGGCTAATACTACAAACTATCAACTTATGAATGTTAAGGTAACTTGTACCAAATGCTTTTATTTTTTTAACTTAATTAATGGTTGGGGGCAAGAGAAAAATGCAAAGTTTATGAAGAACTAGCTATTTGATGCGATTGAGCAAGTGGGGGATCACATGTTTTCCACGTTATTACAAATGTTGCCTTGATTCATAAATAAATTGTCTTGTTAATACAAATAAAAAATACAAACATGTATTTTTGATGCCATGTTGTGTGCATGAATTAAATAATGCACTCAAAGATTCGACAAGTTTCAATGGATTTCCGAGCTCATTGAGAAGGACAAGAAAATACAGAAGTTCATATGTAATAATCACTATACGCAAGGTTTTTATAGGAGATTTCTCAGGGTGGAACTCCTCAAACTTGTGGATACATTGTTTGCTTTTGTTTTCATACTTGTTGATCGTCTTTATGCAATCAAAAGGGCCTTATGTTACATTGTAATCAATGATACATAGGCAACTTGGAGGCAATCTATATCAAAAACAGTAGTTGATGTGAGACAGATGGTCCTTGATGATTGTTTTTGGGCCAATGTTAAATTTGTGTTGACTTATCTAGCCCATTTTTGAGGTAATCCATTTGTAGATTCAAACGAACCATGTTCAAGGAAGGTTTATGAAAAAATTGATTCCACATGTGAAAGAATAAGAAAAGTCACAAACTTAAGGGATCGTTCTCTATATCCTTTGATTAAGAAAAAAGTACATGAAAAATGAAATAAACTTATCATACCTCCACATTGTGTTGCCTACGCTTTAAATCGAAAGTGGTATGATACAATGTCCACAAGAAGAGAGCGCCATACGAGGGTAGAGAGGTAATGAAAGGATTTTGGGCTGCAATTAAAAAAATAAAAATGGTTGAGGAAACATGGCTTCTACAATCAAGACTCATGGAATAAATTTTCATGCAAGCATGGTGATTTTTCCATAGTGGAGGCCTTGTATGATATGTGTGCGAGGAAAGACCCAATAGAGTGATGGTGGAACCAAGGTAGTGAAGCACTTGAATTGCAATTATTTGCAATACGATTAATTTCACAAGAAGTCGGTTCATTTAGTGAGAGGAATTGGAGTACTTATGGTTTCATTCATTCATCGCATAGGAATCGATTATATAATGTCCCCAAATATGACAATTAAGACAAATTGGGGTTTTCCAACAAACCCTAATGCAAAATTGAAAATAATATGAATATTGCCCTAAAAACTAGCAAACCCTAGCAACAATAGATGTCCAAATTTCAAGTAATAACACTCCACAATAACTTCAATATTTACTGAATATGCCACTACAATAAAGTACCTCTTTTCGTGGCAAGATCAAATTGCGATGTGGCTTGAATTTCCTTACAATAATTCTAATTTTTAAGATCCTGTTACAACTTTGTTTTTCCTACCAAACAACCTTGAAAACCTTGCACAAACTCACAATAAATATGCCAAAAAACCCTGCAATTTATTAGGGTTTCCAAAAAACAAATTAAGGCTGCCAATAGTCAATTTAGCCCCTCCAAACAAGTTGTCACACTTAAAAAGACAAGAGGAATAAATCTGAAATTCAAAGCCTTGTTTTATCCCTTCCACAAGGTCTCCAAGTTCCTCAAATCGAATCACCCCACTTGGAAAAATGTTAAAATAATTTTCTGAATATAAACTAAATTATTTTCCTTCAATATTAGAGCCCAAAAGCACTCTAACAACCTACCCAAGTGAATTGCTCCACTAGGAAAAATTATGCAAATAATTTACTGAATTAATTCCCTTATTTCCAGCCCTCAATAATTTATTATTTGCCTTAATCCGCTGAAACTTCAAAATTTCGTATCTTTCGAAATATTGAGAATTTCAATGTAAATGTTAGCTCAAAATGATCACATAAATAGTAGCTTTCAAACAAAATTAGAAATGAAATTTTTTCTCCATGGGTAGTCCCTCAAAAGTAATTTCGAAGTTACAAAAATCCTAGTTACAGCCCTAGATTTTTTCAAAATCAACAAAACTCTTCAAAACAAGTTTGCCCACCTCTTTGACCTGCAAATCATGAATTTTCAGATCTTTCAAGGATTTGCAATAATTTCTTGATGAAGGTGGTGTCCAAAAACACTTATGTAGATTGGCTTGCATACAACTAAGCAAAATTGAAGCACAATTACAGCCCTTGAATAGAGCTTCCCTATGTGGAAGAATTGAGGTTTTTGTCCCCAAATTCCTTGGTGCACTTGAAGCTTTTCGTCCTCAAGTTACTTGTTCAAGCTTGACATACTTGCACAAGAATTTCAATATCCAAAAATGCATAATCTTCAAATGAACATCTCACCTTCCTTTTATATCCATGCCCCAAGTGTGGCGACCAAAATAGGAGGGAAACTCTTTTTTTTTTTAATATTAACAGAACCTCCTTATTTCACTTTAGGCCTTAAGTGCCCATGACCCTTAAAAAGGCCCCAACTTAAGTGAAAATTAGGTTATTATTACTTTATTTTAAGTATTTAAACACATTTTTATTTTAGTAATAATATTATTCTAATTTCAAAATGGGGACATTACAGATTAGGGCCAAAAAAGGTAGAGAACCTAGTCTACATTCATAGCACACTTCGTTTTCTTTCTCATATAGACCCAAGTACAAGGAGGGTCCTTTAGCAAAATGGGGCCAAATTCCACATAATAGAGCATCAAAAGCAACATTTGAGGATGAGGGGTTTGAGGTAAATGGCTTCAATTATTTAACCTCTATTTGATTGCCTGCAAAGAAGCCAGAGCTTGAGAGTGAGTGTATATAGAGAGCACCGTAACAAAGGACTGAGACATTGATGATATAGTTGATGCAACAATTGACCTTATTCCATTAGATGAGATATGATTCATATTCACATTTTTCCTTTTGCATGCTTATTTGTTAGCATTTCAATGTGTTACAATGTACACTTGACCCTAGATATGATGAGATGAGATGAAATGTCAATATAATTACTCGTATTTTGTTGACATTTAATTGTTTTATTTTAAAAAACTAATTTTTAATGCATTTTATATTTTTTTAAGTGTCATGGCCATTGTATAATTATTTTATTTTTTCTTTCAATTTTACATATATATTTATACCAGTATGAGGGCATCCTACCTGGATGAAGAATGAGTACCAGTCTTTACTCTGTATACCATTATGAAGGATTCATAATTGAATCTAATCTATTCTTGAAAATCATGGGGGCTTTGCTTTTTCATGCTTTTGGTATGGGTGCCACAATACCGTAGGCCCTAGACCATAGGGAGCGATCCATGCCCCACGCACCCCAAAGCCTATCAAGTGAACAACTATATCTACATTTGGGGAGGGACACTAGCCCACCCCATTCATCTTGGGCAAGCAACCTCTGGTAATGTGTAGGTCTATGGGGCCCCCTCTCCCCTCTCTATATGGATGGGATGGGGGGGGAGGCACTTTCTATATAGGCCCCACCACTGTAGGGAGCGATGGTAGGGCCACCCACCACAGGCAATCAACCGTAGGGAGCGATCCATGCCCCACCCTCTCTGGAAAGGAGTATTATATATCTTCCGGGGGGTGGTAGTCGATAGAATCTATTCGCTAATTGTCGGATCCCTAACTATATTATATAAGTAATACGAGTGGCCAAGCATAAATCAATAGGATCAGAGCGGGGGGGATAGATTAGTCGATACAAAGCAGGGGGCGGTCTATAGATATAGATGTATTCGTCAATCCCTGTCCCATCTATATTTGCCGGCTTATATATAGATATGGCAGGGATAGGTTGACTATCTATTTGAAGGAGCCCATCCCATCTATATTCGTCGGCCTATATATAGATATGGCAGGGGGCAATACTAGATCGATAGGATCAAAGCAGGGCGTGGGGGGGTTAGATTCAGAGGAGCAAAGCGGAGGGGGGATAGATTCGAAGGTGCCCCTCCATATTCGTCCCATCCAATCTCGACCCATCTAATCTCGGGGGGAGGGGGGAACGAGGGGGGTTGTTAATCTTCTATGTGCCCATAGAATAGTTGGCTATTAATATGGTTGTCTAAAGTCCGTATGCCCGTATAAAGGTTCACAGGAGGGGGGAAGGAAAGGATCAAAGTGGGCAGGATAGATCCGTAGGTGTAGGTTGGCAAGGGTCAAAGTTGGAGGGCAAGTCCTTCTATATAGATACAGGCGGGAGGGCAAGTATGTATGCCGTAGGAGCCCATCTATATTCATTCGGGAGGGCAAGCCTGTATGTCATAGGTGCCATCTATATTCGTTCGGGTGGTGGTACATCAAAGCGGGAGGGCAAGTCCCTATATATAGATATGGTGGGCATGCAAATTTCGGAGGAGCCCATCGCATTGCATCTATATTCTACATTCATTCCGCTTATGTATAGATATGGCGGGGGGGGCAGGGAGGGGGCGGGCGTCCATCAAAGTGGGAGGGCAAGGATCTAATTTGTATTGAGAGGACCCTATATATAGATATGGGCAAGAGGGCATACATAAATACATATTTGTACCTATGCTCGTCTCCTGGTAACTATGCATATAAATCAACTTTCTCTTTATGCAAAAAAATGTTTGGTAATTGGTTGTTTTATTGTTGTGCGCACGCGCGCGTGTGTGTGCGTGCGTGCGTGTGTAAATCAACTAAACAACTTTGCAACTTATTTTGAAGTTCCTAAATTTTACCAGTTACAAGTTGTAGAATTGTATTCTTATATAGCATAAACTAAAGGTTTTTTTTTTTTTTTCTGGTTGAGGCTTGACGATGTATTCTAAATGATAGTTTCCTAACTATCGAATGGCATTTATTAGTTTTAAGTTTGGATTGGCCATTGTGACTTATTAGCAAACTGAAGATTCCAGCAAGCTAATACTTCAGCTAGAGCACACGGCACATTGTGCACTGATTATCTGAAGCTGGAGCTTTGCAGCAATAGGGACTGCATGCACGAAGAGATCATGGAAAAATAGAGATAAGAAAGCCATTCTATGCCTGTTTTGAAATTAGATGCCAAAATGAGGAGCATCCTGCAGAATATCAAAACTTAAAAGATGTCCCAACTCTTCAGTATCCTCAATTTTGTGAATTTGTTTCAAATATCATAACAAAGACTTCCAAATAAGAAAAAAAGAAAATAATAAATGGTGTTTCCTTCAATCCACATAAAACTGTCACTAAACGGTGCATGAAATAAAGAATGAAGATGAAATTGCCTCTAAAAGATGAATTCAACGGTTAAATGATGATTCTTTATGGCTTCAACAGAAGATTGAGTTCAGTTTTTACTGTTTTAACTTTTTCCTACTTATATTGGGTCCTATTAAAAATTTACTTTTTTCGTTTTTATAGTTTTCATCTTTTGAAACTAAAAAATAACATAGATCCCATACGAACCAGACAGGTTCGGCCAGGCCAAACAATTTGGACCAGATTTAACCTCATCACTATGAAATTAAGGTCGTGAAATTGCCTACCATTGTGCATTTACAAAGTTTCATGCATGATGGTTCAAAGATAATAGTAACTACAAACATATATTTTGAAGCCCATGTTGTGTCAATGCATTCAAAAATGCCCCAAAGGACATTGATAATATTTTCTGAATTTCAAATTTCAAAAAAGATGCAAAAAGGATTCAAAATTTTTTACGCAACAATTACCATTAGGATGTTATTTATTGAAATCTTACAAAATCATATTTGCTAAAACATGCTGACACATGATCTACTTATTATCTCATTCATATTTTGCAACTTTTCAAGGTCAAATGAATCTTATTTGCCACAATAATCACTACATGTGAGCATCATTGAGGAAATAAACATAAGATATTGCAATTGAGGTCAAAGAATTGATCCTTGATGATTTCCTTTGGAATGACATCATGTCTGTGTTTGATTTCACAAAGCTCATTTAGGAGATGTTCTGACTTGCAGATATAGACAACCCGTCTTTGAAAGATATCTATGAAATTATTGACTCATCGTACAAGAGAATGACCAGTGTTGCAGGGAGATGCGTCTCCCAACCCCTAGGATGTGTCTCGGGTACCGGGATGCATCTTGGGTACAGGGGACAGGTACAGAGACATCTCCCGTGCCTAGAGACGTCTGCCTGCTCCTTCCTGTGTCTCCTGCATGTTCTCGATACTCATTTTCGCATACCCAAAATGCGGGTCGTTTGCAGAAAATAATGTTTCAAACGCTTAGTTTTTATGTTTGCCCCTGCACTGCTGCAAATGACAGTGCTCAAAGCACGAATTCATGGGCATAAAAATAGAAATAAAGCAAAAGTTAATAATGTATGAAATATTTCAAGGATAGATGAGTTTGGAGTTGGAGAACATGCAGGAACGCGTTCTGAGTGAAGACATTGAACCGTGTTTCTATCCAAGGGCTCCACATCCCTGCAATACCCACACTTCATGCTCAGATCCCAGAACCCTAGTCGATTTCCGTCTTGCGAATGTACCTGAAAAGATCAAGTGATGGCAGAAGTGGTGGAAGAGCCTTCATTTTAGGTTTTAGCTATATCTTCTATTTTAAGTTTGTCTTTTACTTAGCTTGTTTTAACTGTCATTTATTTATTTCTAGTTTTAATTTTTTAAGTTTTACGTGTTCGGTATCATAATGTTTGTATGTCATGTCCCCTTTTTAGCTCAGTCTAGCAGAGACATGTGAGTCAACTTATTATGGGGTCTTGTAGGTTGACATTGATGGATAGAGACCCAATATGGTTATTCAGTGTTGGGGACTTGGTGTTTTGGCCGTCGCTGATCAATTTGGAGACATTCCTTATTTTTAGGAGGCAGTTCCTAAATTTATGGGGGTTATCCCTACTTTTTAGGAGGGTATGATCATACCCAGGGTTGGGTCTCTATGAGATTATTCCTTGAGTTCAGTTTCATAGGATTAGGGTTTGTTTCCTAGTTTCTAGGAGCATCCCTAGATTTTAGGGATGAGACTACCAGTGAATCCTTGATTTCCGACTTCAGTCACAGATAGGTGGCAGGGTGACTTTCTGGTTTGTGGTGTCATTGGAGCATTTTGTTGCTATTTGGAGTATATTTTTAATATTCCCTAAGTTAGCGTTTTTTAATTAAATAAGGCTAAGTTTATAGCCATTTTGGAGTAATAAGGAGATTTTGGCCTCATCTGGATGCGTATCCCATGGTGTAATAGCTCGTTGGAAAGGTCTTGGACTTTTCTAAATATTTCTCTCTTGACTCAGATCCTTTCGGTGAACGAGTTTCTCTTTATTTGAAAAAATGGTCATTTTCTATGTGCTTGGCACTTAAAAAAGGAGAAATATAACATTTTATAACTCAACGCCACATTGAGTTGTTTTTAGGGTTCGAGCTGATTGTAAAGGGGTTATAAAGAGGTCAAGACAAAAGTCTAATTCATTCTTGACATTTTATTTGGAATTTGTGCTTTGGCTCTGGAAGAACTTTCAGCATTTGGGACGCCAAACCCCAGTGCTTTGCCTATTTGGGACGTAGCCCCCAATTCAGTGGTTGTTGATTTGCTCAGTAGCATCTGGAGATTGCTCAGTATTCCTTCTAGAGGGTGCAGTGATTGTGACAGAGTTCAACGTGGATTGGGGGGATTATTATCATTTGCATTTGATGAGTTCTATGGAGCCAAGGGTTTTTGCATACTGTCTACTTGGTCTTTGAGAACGAAAACTCCCATAGATTAACATAACCGAGGTGGTGAAATATCCTCCAAAGGGGTTGCGAATTGGAAGGGATACTTCAATCATTTCATTGGTGCTTAAATCTGAAGTATTAACCAAGGGTTTTGAGGTATTAATTTGCAGATCATAAGTTTTATTGTTGGCTGCTACAGTGCTGTGAATAGTGCCATGAATAGTGCTGCGCTACAGTGCTGTGAATAGTGTCACGCTATAGTGTTGTGAATAGTGTCGCTACAGTGCCGCACTACAGTGATTGCTACAGTACTGCGTGAATAGGGCAGCTGGGAGAAGGTTACAATTTGGGCTTGGAAGGGACTTCTTTCCTTGGATATTGCTTGATTCTTCATCAGCACTTTTGGCACCATTATTACCAGGTTCTTTTTGTAATTATTAGTGGTTTGCATTGTTATCCCAAGCATATTGTTGTAGGTGATCATTGATATCAGACTTTGGCACTGTATTGCATAACCCTTGTAAACCAATAGATTTGGTATTTCTTAATATCATTGTGTTCGGGGATTGCATCTAATAAAAGAGTTATCAATTGTATGCCATTTGTTCAATGTAATGTCCTTCATTATAGCATCCCTTATCAGCGTGTTAGATTGCGTGCCAATTGTTTGACAAAATGCCAATTGGCTGTGGGTATGCATTTCATGTCTAATTTTCATGTATATGCATCGAAAATACCAAAAAAGAAGTCATATATGCATTTAGATTAATGCTTAGACATTGTAGTTTGGATTTATGAGCATTTAGAGTACTCAGCTATCATTATCAAGCAAAAATATCAAACTGAAAACACAGACCAGCAAGCATTGGGTTTACATCAGAAGTGTTTGACAATATTCCTTGGGGTTCAAATCAGCAATATAAGGTCCGAAATAGCAAAGGATATTACAGTGGTATTAGAGCTCTTGACCTGCCAGCCTGTGGGGTTCAGAGAATTGTTTTCTATGCATCCGGAAAGAGTTGATATAAATAGATATTATACACGTAGAAGAGCTCAGTACGAGCGTGAGTTTGGAATAGAACAGGAACCTATTATGGCAGAAGAACAGGGGGATGCTCGGAGAAATCAGGATGAGGAAGAGAGAGAGATGGTGAGGACTCTCATCACTACTCAGCCCAGGATCATTCAGGGTTTAGACAGATTACAGGATACCTTGGAGCAGTTGGAGATGGATAGACACAGACGCAGGAGGAGTAGATCAGTTTCAGTAGCAGGCAGTCAGCTTAGCCATCAATACCATTCTTCAGTTGGGAGCTCCCTTCATTCCTCTAGGCGGAATCGCCATCGTACACCTACTCCGAATAGACCATTGCTTCCTCAATTTGTACCAGGTGAACAGCTAGCACAAATGGAACCCCCAGAGGTTGGGTTCCAGGAGTCCGTTTTGGCAGCCACAGCGGAGTGGAGAGCTGTACCCCCAAAGGTTAGGGATGTTTTCCCTCTTCCCCAGTACTGTGCGCAGCATAGAGATACAGCTAGATTCAGGGGAGATCGTGGTTATAGACCACCCCAGCAACAGAACTTTGACCTCAATAGAGCTACTGGGAAGATCACATTGGCTACATATGATGGCTCGGGAGATACAAGTGCACGAGCTTGGGTGCACAAGCTGGACATATATCTATCCTTGCGGCCCATGCCTGAGTGTGAGGCTATGCAGTTTGTTGTGTTGCATTTAGAGGGAATTGCATATGATTGGTGGCACCATGGATTGGTCACCCAGGATCACGCCTTGGTACGTTCCTATGCCAAGTTCACTAAGCAACTCATTACATGGTTTAATCGTAAGGACACAGAGCTCTACTATAGAGAGTTGGCTCATCTTAGACAGACTGGTCACGCAAAAGCTTATATTAATGAGTTCCAACGTATTGCGGTTATGGTACCTGATATGCCCCAGAGATGGAGTGTGATGTTATTCATTGAGGGATTACAGGATAGACTTAAGGGTCTGGTACATGCTTTCCAACCAGCCACTCTTAAGGAGGCCATTGATGTGACATTAAGACTGGATACTGTTCCCACTTCTTATCAGGGAGATAAGAAACCATTCAGAGACTCTCGGCCTGCACAGAAGGTCAACACACCCCAGAATAAAGGAGGGTCATCTTCTAGAACCCCTTGGATGAATCAGGAGACGAGGAACGAATTGAGAAGGAAAAAGTTATGCTTTTCTTGCAAGGAACCCTGGGAACCCGGACACCGTTGTATGGGTAAAGGAAGGGTTCATTTGATTGAGGTAACCTCTGAGTTAGGGGATGAGGAGGTACCCGACACTGATATTGAAGATAGCATGGAGGATGTTGAACAGGTACAGACACAGTTGGAGTTAGATACCCCTGAGCCCATGGCGTCAGCCAAAGTAACTATGGCTACCTTTTCCAGTTATCCTAAATTTCATGCCTTTCGGTTGAAAGGTACACTTAAGGGCAAGCGAGTCATGAGCTTGGTAGACACAGGTGCTACGCATAACTTTATTGACCAGAAGTTAGTGGAGAGGCGTGGATTACAGTATGAGGAGTTTGGTGGTTTCGGAGTAAAGGTGGCAGATGGTGCAGTTTTGGGTTGTACCAAACGGATTTCACAGCTTAGTATCCAGATGGGGGATTATACTCTAACCGATGATTTTTATGTGCTTCCCTTAGAAGATTATGATGTGGTATTGGGCATGCAGTGGTTGCAGGGTATTGGGCGTTACATTATTGATCACCACTGTATGCAGTTAGAGTTCCTTTCTGGGGGAAAGAAGACTATCTTGAGGGCAACATCAGATGGTGGACCTAAGGAGGTGTCGTCTTGCAGAATGGAGACTATTATTAGACATAATGATATGATTTGGGCTACACATTGTTTGGTTAAGTCCAAAACACCCACACCTCAGGTTAACCAGGTATTTCATGTTGATATTCAGTCAGTGATGGACCGTCATGGGAAAGTAATTGGTGACATACCTTCAGGAGTACTTCCAGATAGAGGTTTTGAGCATGGCATAGAGATGGAGGATGGAGCGAAACCAATAATTACTACCCCATATCGTCATCCCAGGGCCTATGAGGATGAAATTGAGAAGACTATTCATGAATTGTTGGATATGGGTTTCATTTGGCCTAGTTCTAGCCCATTTGCTTCTTCTGTAGTACTTGTTAAGAAGGATGTGACTCTATGGATGTGTATAGATTACAGAGCATTGAACAAGAAAACAATCAAGAACAGATATCCTATTCCACGCATTGATGAGTTGTTGGATGAGCTTCATGGATCTATCTACTTCTCAAAGATTGATCTCCGTTGGGGTTACCATCAGATACGTGTATGAGCAGAAGATGTACACAAGAGTGCCTTTCGTTGTCACTATGGGCACTATGAGTTTCTGGTAATGCCCTTTGGCCTTACCAATGCACCAGCCACTTTCCAGTCCTGTATGAACCATATCTTCAACAAGCAGTTGAGGAAGTCGGTCCTAGTGTTCTTTGACGACATATTGATTTACAGCCGTACTTGGGAGGACCATCTCAGACATGTTGAGGAGGTACTTAGCATAATGGAGAGACAGTCTCTATTTGCTAAGCTATCCAAATGTGAGTTTGGACTTAGGGAGGTTTTATATTTGGGCCATGTGATCAGTGCTGATGGGGTGAAGGTGCATGAGGAGAAGATTCAGGCAATTCAGAATTGGCCCAGCCCTCAGAACATTGCTAAGCTGCGTGGGTTCCTTGGTTTGTGTGCTTATTATAGAAGATTTGTGAAAGGTTACTCTCAGTTGGCCGCACCTTTGACAGATCTCACAAAGAAAGGGGCGTTCAGATGGACAGACCAGGCACAAGGAGTCTTTGATAGACTCAAGGAGGTTATGAGCACTTGTTCAGTTTTGGCATTACCGGATTTCTAACAGCCATTTGTCTTAGAGTGTGATGCTTCAGGCTTGGGTATAAGAGCCGTGTTGATGCAGAACAGACACCCCATTGCCTATGAGAGCAGGAAGTTGCAAAATAATGAAAGGTTGTACTCTACTTATGATAAGGAAATGTTGGCTATTATGCATGCTCTAGCCAAGTTCAGACAGTATCTTGTTGGCAGCAAATTTGTGGTAAGGACTGACCACAATAGTTTGAAATATTTCTTAGATCAAACAGAGCTCAATGATCGACAGCAAAAATGGGTGAGCAAAATTTAGGCTTATGATTTCGATATCAAATTCATAAAGGGGAAGAATAACACTGTGGCTGATGCACTTTCTAGGAAACCCTCATTGGCTGCCCTATGTTCATTGAGCGAAATTTCAGCAAATTGGAAAGCTCAACTTTTAGTTGAGTACTCCAAAAATCAGCACGCTTGTTAGATCATGGCGGGTTTGATAGTGGATGACAGATATGGCATAGTAGATGATATTATTTACTACAAGAGCAGGGTTTATCTTGTTCCAGGTTCACAATTGAAGGAACAAATTTTGCATGCTTCCCATGATACGCCTATGGCAAGACATCCAGGGTATGTTAAGTTACAGGGCGGTTCGAGAGAGATTCTCGTGGAAGGGTCTCAAAGATGATGTTTTGCGGCATGTCCGTGAGTGTATGACTTGTCAGCAGAACAAGTCGGAGCATACTTACCCTGCTGGATTGTTGCAGCGCTTGCCGATATCGGAACAGAAATGGTCTAGAATTTCTATGGATTTCATTACGGGTCTTCCGCGGGTGCAAGGGAAGAATTGTATTTATGTGGTGGTGGATAGGCTAACAAAATATGCCCACTTCTTTCCCATTGCAGCGGATTTTATAGCATCTCAGGTGGCTGAGTTATTTTTCAAAGAGGTGTTTAGACTCAATGGTCTTCCCAAGACCATAGTGAGTGACAGGGACAGCAGGTTCATGAGTTCCTTTTGGCAGGAACTTTTCAGGCTAACAGGGACTGTGTTGACACCTAGTACGAGTTACCACCCTCAAACTGATGGACAAACCGAGATAGTCAACAAGTGGGTTGAGGTATATTTGCATAACTGTGTCAGGGCAGCAAAAAGCATGGGTACGCTGGTTGTATTTGGGCGAGTATTGTTATAATACCACGCATCATATGTCCATTGGCATGACGCCTTTTAGAGCTCTTTACGGATATGAGGCATTATCTTTCATTGATTTGGCACTTAGTGACAGTAGAGTTCCTTTGGCCCAAGATTGGTTACAGGAGAACCAGGGTGTCATGAGATCTCTTAGGGAGAATTTACAGCAGGCTCAAAATCAGCAAAAGATATACGCTGACCAGCACAAGATCGAGAGAGCATTTGAGGTGGATGATATGGTATTTCTGCGCTTACAACCCTATCGACAAAGCACCCTTAAAAAGGGGGGAGCTGAGAAGCTCAAACCACGTTTTTTTGGTCCATCCAGAATACTCAAGCGAGTGGGAGAGGTTGCTTATGAGATTGAGTTACCACCTGATAGTAAAATACATAATGTATTCCATGTATCTTCCCTGAAAAAGGCCCTTGGGCAGCATATTATAGTTTCACCCGAGTTGCCTCCCATCGATGAGGAAGGTACATTGATTTTGGTTCCTGATGAGATTCTTGAGGTGAGGGAACGGCGGTTGAGAAGCAGGGTGTTTCGAGAGTATTTGTTACGTTGGAGAGATCTTCCCATAGAGGATGCCACTTGGGAGGGTAAGAGCATTTTACAACATCCAGCTTTACAGTTGCTTGTGGGCAAGCATCTCCGAGAGGGGAGGACTGTCATGTCCCCTTTTTAGCTCGGTCTGACAAAGACATGTGAGTCAGCGTATTATGGGGTCTTGTAGGTTGACATTATTGGATAGAGACCCAATATAGTTATTCAGTGTTGGGGACTTGTTGTTCTTGCCGTCGCTGATCAGTTTGGAGACATTCCTTATTTTTAGGAGGCAGTTCCTAGATTTATGGGGGTTATCCCTACTTTTTAGGAGGGTATGATCATACCCAGGGTTGGGTCTCCATGAGATTATTCCTTGAGTTCAGTTTCATAGGATTAGAGTTTGTTTCCTAGTTTCTAGGAGCATCCCTAGATTTTAGGGATGAGACTGCCAGTGAATCCTTGATTTCCGACTTCAATCACAGAGAGGTGGCAGGGTAACTTTCTGGTTTGTGGTGTCATTGGAGCATTTTGTTGCTATTTGGGGTATATTTTTAATATTCCCTAAGTTAGCGTTTTTTAATTAAATAAGGCTAAGTTTATAGCCATTTTGGAGTAATAAAGAGATTTTGGCCTCATCTAGATGCGTATCCCAAGGTGTAATAGCTTGTTGGAAAGGTCTTGGACTTTTCTAAATATTTCTCTCTTGACTCAGATCCTTTCGGTGAACGGATTTCTCTTTATTTGAAAAAAGGGTCATTTTCTATGTGCTTGACACTTAGAAAAGGAGAAATATAACATTTTATAACTCAATGCCACATTGAGTTGTTTTTAGGGTTCGCGCTGATTGTAAAGGGGTTATAAGGAGGTCAAGACAAAAGTCTAATTCATTCTTGACATTTTATTTGGAATTTGCGCTTTGGCTCTAGAAGAGCTTTCAGCATTTGGGACGCCAAACCCCAGTGCTTTGCCTGTTTGGGACGTAGCCCCCAATTCAGTGGTTGTTGATTTGTTCAGTAGCATCTGGAGATTGTTCACTATTCCTTCTAGAGGGCGCAGTGATTGTGACAAAGTTTAGCGTGGATTGGGGGGATTATTATCATTTGCATTTGATGAGTTCTATGGAGCCAAGGGTTTCTGCATACTGTCTACTTGGTCTTTGGGAACGAAAACTCTCATAGATTAGCATAACTGAGGTAGTGAAATATCCTCCGAAGAGGTTGCAAATTGGAAGGGATACTTCAATCATTTCATTGGTGCTTAAATCTGAAGTATTAACCAAGGGTTTTGAGGTATTAATTTGCAGATCATAAGTTTTATTGTTGGCTGCTACAGTGCTGTGAATAGTGCTGCGCTACAGTGCTATGAATAGTGTCACACTACAGTGCTGTGAATAGTGCCGCTACAGTGATTGCTACAGTATGCTACAGTACTGCGTGAATAGGGCAGCTGGGAGAAGGTTACAATTTGGGCTTGGAAGGGACTCCTTTCCTTGGATATTGTTTGATTCTTTATCAGCACTTTTGGCAACATTATTACCAAATTCTTTTTGTAATTATTAGTGGTTTGCATTGTTATCCCAAGCATATTGTTGTAGGTGATCATTGATATCAGACTTTGGCACTGTATTGCATAACCCTTGTAAACCAATAGATTTGGTATTTCTTAATATCATTGTGTTCGGGGATTGCATCTAATAAAAGAGTTATCAATTGTATGCCATTTGTTCAATGTAATGTCCTTCATTATAGCATCCCTTATCAGCATGTTAGATTGCGTGCCAATTGTTTGACAAAATGCCAATTGGTTGTAGGTATGCATTTCATGTTTAATTTCCATGTATATGCATCGAAAATACCAAAAAAAAAGTCATATGTGCATTTAGATTAATGCTTAGACATTGTAGTTTGGATTTATGAGCATTTAGAGTACTCAGCTATCATTATCAAGCAAAAATATTAGACTGAAAACACAGACCAGCAAGCATTGAGTTTACATCAAAAGTGTTTGACAATATTCCTTGGGGTTCAAATCAACAATATAAGGTCCGAAATAGCAAGGGATATTACATTGTAATACGTTTTTTTATAAAGTTGTTTAGGTTTAGTCAAAAGAGTAATAATTTGTCTTGTGTACTAATTATTAATATTTTATTAACTTTATATTTGATAATTTTTTATTACCTATTTAGTGTTATATATATTTTGTGTGTGTGTGTGTGTGTGTGTGTGTATTATTGTTATAAGTTACAATTATTAACTTATAAGTTATAACTTTAAAAGTTTATATTTTTAAAATAATTTTAATTTTATAACTATTTTAATTTTAATTTTATAGTGTGTGTGTCTGTTGTCGTCTCCCCGTAACCCCTGTCTCCTATTTTTTCAAAAAATGGCGTACCGATACCCATACCCATACCCATACCAGTCCCCTGACAAATATGAGAAAATCAGATCAATCATAAACAAGAGGAACACTTCCTTTACCTCTTGATAGAGGGTATACACAGTGCAAGATTGAATAACCAAGTACTCAGAATTGTTTCTTAAGCCTTCAATCCAAAACTGCTATGCTAATGAAGTGACAAAAAGGCCTGATGCCTTAATGGTTTACAGTAATACTTTTACAGACAATCCAGCAGGATGTCTACTGAGTCATTGAATCAAGGAGAGCACTAACTCCTGAAACTAAGGATAATAATAGTGACTCCTTAAACCAAGGAGACTAAAGTTGGACCACTAATCCACTGTATCACATGACAATGGATGCTACTCTACCGAATCCATGATTTTAGGGAGACACCTATCAACATGAATGTGTAATCATTAAACCAATCTAACTTAGAATTATCCAATTTTAGTTCGCACAATGGCTGCTTGTGTCTGTAGCTCTTTCCTCTCCTTTATCATGATACAATTGATATTTGTGTGCATCTGATTCATGATCATTGAAGTTGCACTTATTAAGCAGCCTTCATTCATAGGCATCAAGTTTAGATTCATTAAACTAGCAACCTTGTTCTGCTTCGAAGTACACGATATTTTCACCTACACATCTTTTACCTTACACCACTGACCAATTATTATGAAATCCGTAGACACATTTTCCCAACTTTCCAATTATCAAAAGCAATGCACCAAAAGCAAGTCTTATCATGGTCTTCGAAAAAGTATATTTAGTTATTCCTAAAATCATGGCCATAACAGAAATTCCCAATATTGTTCCAAATATAGCTAAATTATCAAGGTGCAATAAAGCAAAAACACAATTGGTTTCGTCTAATGTTGTTAAGACCTGGATCCACTTGCCACATCAATAAAAAGAAGGTTAGAGCCATTTTGTATTCTTGACTATGACTTGAGATTTCCCTGTGTTGGAGGTGTCTCTACACAGGAGATGTCGAGGGGGGGGGAGCGGGGGCGTTTCCGGCAACACAATTTTATTTGTGATTCTGGTTCTTAGTTTTGGAAAAACTTCAATACTTATTGTACTATTTTATAGTGTATTCTTTGGATAAGGTTTGGAGACTTGTGATGATACTCCTATTTTTCCAATATTTGAGCTGTAATGTTTATTACCTACAAGTGGCACGCATTTCACAAGCACAACTGGCAATGAGAGCGTTTTCTTGTATTGCCTTAACTCAAACATGGCTGTTATGATTTTTGTCTTTGGAAAGAAGTTGGCTTCCAGTTCTTGTGTATTTTTCAGCCTGGATATTATTTCATCAAGGAAAACATATTTCCTTATGTGTTACATGGTAGTCAACTTATGAGTTACCAAATCCTTGGCCTATAAGAGTTTATTTTTAGGAATGTGTTCATCACAATTCATGATATCAATGAGTGATTTTTCATAAATGTGGTCCTGTCCTTATTGAAAATGACATAGTATTGACTTTTGAGTTGACATTTCACCAATCCCTGGTGTTAGTTATTCTTCTAGAGGATATCATTTTTTTTCATGCTTTTCACTTTGTCTTATTTTTGGGTAAAAGGAGGGTTGGAGGGTCCTTCACCTATAAATTGATTCTCAAAAAACCTCTTACGTAGGTGGATTCTGAAAAATCAGAATATTCAATATTCTAACAACCATCTACTGCTTTATGATTTTTACAATCTAATAACAGCTGACTTTTGCCGAATAGCAAATCATAAATATTAAAATAGCATGACAAGATAGCAAGATTCAAACCTAGCTACTTCAACACCCACCTACAAAAAAAGCCAAGCCTTTAAAACTAGGTCATAAACTATAAGCGAGAATAACTACATCTATATTCAATCACTTCCCCATTGTCTTCCACAACAACATCAGCTTGTATAAAAATTCATATGTAGCTTAATAGACTAGGAGACACAATAACCACAATAGGTAGCTTTTGATTATCTCAAATTTCAATGATAGACAATTACAACCATAGTTCGCATACTTGTAGTTGGTGAGTAGGGGGGATTTTTAACTGGCTATTAATCGATAGATGCTCGTGATTAATCGGGAATAATCGACAAATTGAAAAAATGCTTAAATTTATTTAAAAACCGTAAATGTTATAGAAATTACAGCTACAAAATGTATCAAACGAGTTTGTAAAATATTGGGGAAGTGTTTTCTATTAGATTTGATACAAATAAATTACAAAATCGTATAATCATGCGAATACAACTATGACACTGTCAAGTTGTCAAAAACAAACTAGTACAATGATACTTATACAAGAATCTACCAAGTACAAATTAAAAGAATCTATACTTTTCTCTTCCCTGTGCTCTAAAAAACTAAGGGAGACTGAGAGAGTCTAGTCCTCCCACTCGGCTGCCCCTCCTCGCTCTGCCTAGAATGCTGAGCCTACACCTGTGGCTACATCTCTGCCTTAGCCTCATCTTCGACATCTTCAAGGATGTCATCCAATTCAATCTCTCTTTATGTTGCAGTTGCGCCCTCCATAGCTTGCCTCTCGAAATCAACAATCTCATCCTCTGTGAACATGGGATCCTCCGCTTGTGCAGTCCAATCATTGTAGGGACTGATCTCATCTAGATTGATAGGCTCCTGTGATGTGTTCTCCAATTTTTTTGTGCAAAGCTGAAGGTTGTATTGCACAAAATTCAGGGTATTGAGGCGTTGTTGACTCAACTCATTGCGCTTCTTCGTGTGAATGGTGTCAAACAAACTTCAATTGTGCTCACATCTATAAGCGCTATAGGGTTGAGATAAAATGCAGAGGGCTATTTTTTGAAGATTTGGGGTATTCCCTCCCCAATCTTCCCACCATGACCCTGCAAACAAGCTTTTTAAATTTTTTCAAATAACTAATAATTGTAAATTTGTAATTGGTAAGGTACAAGTAAAGACTTCATTTTTTATTACTTGGTGACTACGTGCCTCTCCTTCGTATAGCTAGTGGTGAAGAAAAGAGTGTTCCCCTAGCCTGCTTGTAGTTCTGCAAATTTGAAATAATGAAGTCCCTCACCTTAACATCAGATGTCATACTCTCAATGCATGTTGAGAGCCCTTTCATAACCTTCCTATTAGCATATGTGAAGCCATTGGAGTAGAAAAACTTAGGGTTAAGGTAGTACCCTGTTGCATGGATGGTTGGGTGGAGTTGATTGTTTCACTTCTGATCAATTAATTCCCAAATGGGATCAAATTTGGCACGATCCCCCTATGATAGTTTTGGATGGCCTCTTTGGCCCTGTACATGGCCTAATAAATGTAACCCATTAGGTTTTGCTCTCCATTTACCAAGCACAAAACCCTCACCAAAGGCTCCGACACCTACAAAGTTACAAACAAATTAAAGTTACAAACTTTTAAATAAAATAAATATTTTAAGTTTAAAAAATTGAAAATAAATGAATCAACTTGAAATTTAAATTGAAATTTGAAGTTACTTTGACGATCTTTGTAGCTCTCTTTGCAAAGGCTTAACTGAAAATTGCCTTTGCGACCCTGACTCCATCAGCTTTATTTGAATATGATGAGTCCATGCATATTTGACTCGCAAACATATGCTTCAAAGGAGTCAACAAACTACAAATACTTTGCAACGTAAGAAAGTTTGTTGCAAACCTAGTGGCTCCTGCTCGAACAAGCTCTTTCTTCTTGGTGTGCTCTCTCATCAAGTTGACAATCCAAGGGTGATTGTATATATATTTTGTGATGTTTTTGGCTTCTTCTACAGTTAGTCGAACCCAATCAAGTTTGCTTATGTTTTCCAAAAGAAGGTCAAGGCAATGGGCGACGCAAGGGGTCCAAAAGATTGATGGATGTTTGTCCTTGAGAAGTCTCTCAGCCGTCACATATGCTGTTGCATTGTTAGTGATAACTTGGACAACATTCTTGATGTCCACGTCTAAAACAACCTGCTTGAGCATCAAGCTCAAAGTTTTTGCATTTTTTATCTTGTTAGATGCAACAATTGAACTAAAAAAAACCAGCTCACCATTTGAAGCTGCTAAAAATTTGATGAGGGTGCAGTGCTTTTCATCCGTCCATCCATTTGAAAGAATAGCGCATCTGAACATTCACCACACCCTCTTTTGATCTTACACAATTGCATTTGCATCTTCAACTACACCTTGGAGCAACCTTTCACTTAAGTCTTTTCGATAGGGTGCCTTATATCCTTTCCCTGCAATCGTCAATGTTGTCACTAAATATTCCCAGTATAGGCTCCTCGCCACGTTGAAAGGAAGATTGTTGAAGTATTAGAAATTTGCACATGCTTTATCTGTTTCTGTATGTGCCTTCTTGTTCCATGCAATACCTTGCAATGAAGCTTGTGCCTTAAATATGTTTTTAGGCACAAAAAATGTGTGTACTTGATTTTTGCTCAAACTCATTGAAGTGGATGTGCTTTGCTTGCGTATGCCATAACTAGAGCTCACAATCTCTGTCATAGTTGCGTCTTTTTCCTCTACCGATGTCGGAGCAATGGTCGCTGTTAAGGCTGCTTGTATTTTTGTCCTCTCTAATTTGTTTTTGTCCATCAATACAAGCTCTAAAGCCATCCCTCATTTTGCCTCTTTCGTTACATTGGGACAAGGCATGATTTCATGAGGAATGCATGCAAGATGGTACTTGAAGCGATTGATGCCTCCAAAAATCTTCTTTGAGCAAAACATACAAATTGCAGTCATCTGGGACGTTCCAACGCGTATGATATACTTTCAAGCAACACTGCAAATATTAGAGGGAGCCGATTGGCTACCACTGATTGAACTTGACCCCAATGCAACTCCAGATGCCATTGTATGCTATTGTTAAACCTGCAAACACATTCAAAACAACATTAAAAAAAATAAAAATAAAGATGTTTAAAACCACTTAAAATACATGTTAAAAAATAACCTTATATCGTAAACTTGTAAATTTAAACATCTAACCCTAGGGCTTAATCAATTGCATGCTACATGGACAAAATATTAAAAACATTTAAAAAATCAAAACATCTACAATAAACATAATGACAAATCATCATTTTACATCAATAGTAAGAAAACAACATTTTAATTCAAAAATTATGAAAAACTGTACATAAATTGCAAATATCAATAATGGAATTGAACGGAATGCATAAATATTTATCAAACATGGTTACAAATAAATTGCAAATAATTTACATGCTCGGAATAAATAAATGTACTATCCTGGAAATGTGTTTGCTGAATTTTTCTCCTTCCATCTTGCTCCGAATGCTCCAAATATTGTGTGAATCCAATGAGAGGGTGTGTATGCATTTATAAGACCAAAATCAGTGTTTTTTCAGTGTTTTCGGAGCATCCGAGATGCATTTGCAGGGTCTGGACGCATACAAGCCCTGCAACAGTACCTGACGAGTATTGGCATAGTACTCAGCGAGTACCATGCCAATACTCGCTGGGTACTAATTAAAAAAACCATGATTTTGAGTGGCCAGTACTCGTTTTCCATGAAAACCTGAGATTAATCGACAAACTGGTGATTAACCAGCGATTATGCCATCTATGATTACAAGTATCCTTTTTCCAAACAACATAACATTCACAACCGTCTTCTGCAGCTATTTCAACAACATCCAAAGCAAGTGAAAACAACGTGATATTCACCATTGCCTTCTGCAACCAAAGCAACAACTTCCACAACATACAAAAGCAACCTCTTACACAGGATACAGATATCTTAGATTTTAGTGATAGACAACTACAACTCTCCTTTTTCCAAACAACACAACAACTACAACTTACTTCTACAGTTAATACACCAACGTCACCACAAAAGAAAACAACATAACAACCACAACTGTCTTCTGCAGCTACTACAACAACATTCATAACAAAGAAAACAATACTCCATCCATCACTGTCTTATGGAGCTATTGCAATAGCATCTGTAGCAAAATAAAACAACACAACAACCACCGCTGTCTTCACTCTCGAATTCTGCAGCCAAAACAACAACTATCCTCCATTCCATCATCTGCAGGAGAATTACGGTTGTGTTAAATTCCATTCCTTTGATCACCATAGAAAAAATCTTTTTTTCAGCAAGGCAACCCTAGAACGAGTCTATAGAACACCCATCCAACCTCTTTGACATCTTCCCATTCTTTTGCAAAACGTCAAAATTAAACCTGTAAAACACCTTACATCAGGTATCCAAATCAAAATAAAACTAGAACCAATTAGACTGAAACAAAACCCGTGCACTAGACAAATCCCAGCAAAAACATAAACATCCAATAACAACTCCAAAAGAAGGAACATCGTAAACTAAACACCACCTTCAACAACCTTAACAAACAGACATCTACACACAGCCCTTCTATTAGTCAACATTTTTCAACCTTCTCCAAAACCTCACCAAGCAACATCATCCAAATTTCAACAGTCTAAATCAACCTCCTCAGCAGAAGAAGAAGATACTATTTAATTCCTCCCTGCCAAGATCAAGCTCACCTCCTTCTCATGAATCCGTAACATAAGAAGATACGGGTTTATCTCGCCAGAGTCCTTGTAGCTCAGCTTCCTTCTGAAAGTTTGTCATCTGCAGCCTCTCCATGGTTCTAACCTTCTTTTTATTGATGTGGCAAGTGGATCCAGGTCTTAACAACATTAGACGAAACCAATTGTGTTTTTGCTTTATTGCACCTTGATAATTTAGCTATATTTGGAACAATATTGGGAATTTCTGTTATGGCCATGATTTTAGGAATAACTAAATATACTTTTTCGAAGACCATGATAAGACTTGCTTTTGGTGCATTGCTTTTGATAATTGGAAAGTTGGGAAAATGTGTCTTCGGATTTCATAATAATTGGTCAGTGGTGTAAGGTAAAAGATGTGTAGGTGAAAATATCGTGTACTTCGAAGCAGAACAAGGTTGCTAGTTTAATGAATCTAAACTTAATGGCGTACCCACGTACCCGAGTCATACCCGTACCCACATATATATAGACGTACCCATGGCGTATCCAAATCAAGGTTCTAGAAAAATGGCGTACCCACGTACCCGAGTCATACCTATAGACGTACCCATGGCGTATCCAAATCAAGGTTCTAGAAAAATGGCGTACCCTCGTACCCGAGTCATACCCGTACCCATATCCAATATATATAGACGTACCCATGGCGTATCCAAATCAAGGTTCTAGAAAAATGGCGTACCCACGTACCCGCGTCGTACCCGTACCCATATCCAAACAACATATATATATAGACGTACCCATGGCATATCCAAATCAAGGTCCTAGAAAAATGGCGTACCCACGTACCCGAGTCGTACCCGTACCCATATCCAAACAACATAAAAGTAAAATTTAAAAGTATGTATATAGAGGTACCCATGGCGTATCCAAATCAAGGTTCTAGAAAAATGGCGTACCCATGTACCCGAGTCGTACCCGTACCCATATCCAAACAACATAGAAATAAAATTTAAAAGTATGTATGCAGTCCTCAAATACAACAAAATATAAATCTTCAACAGAAGATGCAAAAAAAAACCAGTGATAAATATAAACGACATGTGTTTATTTGATACATTTGAATATATGTTATTTCAAAAATACCAATATAAGAGTGGAGTATTACACGACATTAATACTCGATTCTCGAGATCCATGTCCCATTCAGATTTCCAGGCCTAAGAGAAGACAAACTGCCTGTAAAAGCAAGGCCAAAAACCATTAATAAGTACAAAGGTTAGAAGCTACGTCCAACATGGATGAATCACTGCTCTTTTGAGACAGTAAAATGTTGACCAACTTCTCAGACTGTTTCCTCGGATTAATATGTTGCCCATGAAAAACACGGAATGTAAATTAATTCTTCTCCAAGTGACCATATAATGTAAAAATGATTAGAACCATTTCTGTAGCTTTCTTTCAAATGGTTCTTGGAATACTCAAGCTCTAGAACTCAATCTATGCTTCTACCTCTGCCTCCCAGTTCTATTTACTGTTGAATATCAGAGGAGAGAATTCCATGGCAGAAATGTAAAAGTACCGTACCTTAGACAACGGAAAAAGTCATCTATGATTGCGGTGCATGTACATTTTTAAGGATGTAATTAATCAAAAAGAAGAAATAACAGACATGAGAAATTAGCGGTCCAGAGAAAAGGAAGTTTAAATAAAACCAAGAAAACAACACCGACGAATAGCACAGGCCCCATAACAAAACTAGCTAGAGAAATTATTAGCAAAATAACAGACAAAAATTGCTGATTGTTCACGAACAATACCTGTCCATCTGGCAAAGTATGCTTTTCAGCATGGAATGCTCTCTGTTTCTCTTCATAGACTATCTGATCTTCTGCTGTGTATCCATATGTCTCTTTCAACATCTCAACAACTGAAAGGTCAATGTCCATTTGAGGATTTGATTTCTGAAGTTCCCGAGCAAACAATTCAGTCAGATCGATACCCCCAACCTCAAATTTCTTTGAAGCATTGTGCTGAACAGCACCTTCCCATACCGGTGCAATATCTGGGAAAATTAAAATAAAACTGGGCATTGTAGACATTTTAAACCCATCAGTCAATCACCAAAATTGTGTTATTAAATACATTGTTCAAATCAGAAAGAAATCAATAACCACCTTCAGAACCAGTAACTGTTTCCTGATTAAGTATGCTGATTGCTCTTAATAATCAGTTTGTGACTAAACATAATTATGTGAAATTCAGAATTTATCAGAGAAACAGAATTTTTATTGTTAATTTTGCATTTATTAAAGAATTCACACTTCAAGTGAACATCTAATTAACCCGGTTACAGACTTTATTCTCACAATTGATAAACCTTAGCATCTAGCTAAAATGGCAATTAAACTTAATCCTAGAACAATAATTTACTACCACAAACACAAGACTAACCAAACACAAACACTTGCAAAACACAACCAGACAAATGCAAAAGGAAACTCGAAGCAAAATAGTTCTCTCCAGCATTCCAATTAGCAAGATCAATTTACTCAAATGCAATAGAGCGGCACAAAACATGGAAGTTTATTAAATACTTCAACCAGGAATGTTTTTCTAAAACTAAAAGCCGCAATGCATTATTAATCAGGTTATGCATCCTAAAAACTTGCTGGGAACTCAGTGGATGGAAATGATTATGACAGTCTGCAACATCTGTAAGAATAAGTTTGTTACCAATTATAATATAATTTCTAACTCAAACCAATTCCTTTAGTAACTAGTTGATCATTCTCCTCCTCAAAATTTGTGGAAATCCGATTAATAACGAACTAAAGACGAGCAATGCCTAAACCATGCTCAATGTATCTTTAGATGCAGTATCTTTTTCCATTTTATCAGAGATTTACTAAATGTTAATCTTGATGAGATTTAAAAACAAGTTTGATAAAACAAAAATAATGAAAAGTATTACTACAGCCACTGAACACAAGAGACAGCTGAGTTCATTACCAAGACAGTGAATAAACAAGACCATGTATTTAGTGGCAATGCCTCAGTTCATTAGTGGCAATGCCTTATAGGTGGAGCAGACCTGAAAAAGAAAGGTATTCCAAGCTGCCCACAAGATTCCATTCTTTTTCAGCTCTGCCCCACCCAAAAGGCATGACTAAAGAGATAAGACTGGGAGCAAGACCTAGGTGAATTTTGGTTTATAGATTTAATGGTTTGCATACCTGTACTCAGCGAAAACTCACCAAGAGGGGTAAAATTTTTACCAGTGATTAATCGACAGATGCTCGTGATTAATCGGGA
This sequence comes from Torreya grandis, assembly GCA_037957365.1. Taxonomy (NCBI): domain Eukaryota; kingdom Viridiplantae; phylum Streptophyta; class Pinopsida; order Cupressales; family Taxaceae; genus Torreya; species Torreya grandis. The sequence continues at coordinate 1,835,796 of JARHVA010001714.1, forward strand.
ATAATCGGCAAGTATGTGTTTGCTGAATTTTTCTCCTTCTAATTCGCTCCGAATGCTCCAAATGCTGTGTGAATCCAATGAGGGGGTGTGGATGCATTTATTAGACAAAAATCAGGGTTTTTTCAGTGTTTTTTGAGCATCCAAGACACATTTGCAGGGTCTGGACGCATTCTGGATGCGTACAGGCCATGCAACAGTACCCGATGAGTACTGGCACAGTACTCGCAGGGTACTGATTAAAAAAATATATATTTTTTGAGTGGCCAGTACTCATTTTCCATAAAAACCCTCGATTAATCGACAAACAGGTGATTAGCCAATGAGTATGCCATCAATATAGATATCTCACAGATTTGGAATTTAGCCAAAGGAATTGCATCTATGTAGAAAAGCCCTTTTATGACATGATTCAAGAAGCTTTCAACAGAAAAGAAATATATTAATGTCCACTGCTAGTTAATGAGCAGTCAGTGTTTATTATTAATGCACATGGCTGGTTTGTATTATTCCACCCAATGACTAGGGTAATTCCTAGTGGTGTTAAAAGTAATCTCACCATTATTTCTTTGTTTCAAACGTAGGTTAGCTTTATTTGATTTTCTCCATCTAGAGATCATATCCAACTACCCGTTAATGTTATTATCTCCAATCTTGCTGCAGGGACAAATCTTTTAGACAATCGTATGGCTTTTCAAAAAACTTTGTTTTGCCCTTGCACTTGTTTATTCCTTGATTTCAACACCTAAAGTCCACTACCATAAGTCAATCACCCCAGATGCCAGGGTGTGGATACAAGTGCAGCTGCTCACCAATCACCATAGTGCTTATATAGTAGAGTTATATATGTATATTAAGTATCACATTAATGATTATACTATGCTATATACAATATATGTGAGTGCGCACACACCATATACAATATGTGTGTGTGTGTGCGTGTGCATATATGTATATTGTCATAGTAGTAAAGTTACTAAATAACAATATGTGAGAGGTTTGAAGAAATGTGAAATATGTTCAAGCAAAAAAGGGCAAAAACAATAAAAAACAATATAGATTTCTTTCCAAGAAAATATTCCCAAAGCATGTAGAACGAACTTCATATAAAATTTTCTATTCAGGGTCAACTAAAGTAGAGAGTGGGTCAACATAGACCCCCTCTCCATAAAAGTGAGGCTTTTGACATATAGGACTGCAAGGACAACAAAACATTTTTTTTCAATTGTAGGTTTTTTACTGCTATGTATATCACACGTGTGTAAATATGTAAGACTTTCAGGAAGTGTTATATCATATATGCAGTACGTTTTTTATTGTGTTTTCATCGGAGATGGCTCAAAATGCATCCAGGTACACCCCTCACACACAAGGTTCATGTGAGTGTGTGGGCAGCCAATCTCTTTGATGTTCTGAAAACAGGCATAAAATAATCAAATTAAGACCCAAAAAATCTAAAAAGGCAAACATGGGAAAACTAAGAGCGTCTTCATTTGTGATCAAAATTTAATATATAAGCTTACACTTTAATCTTCTCGAATATTGTCAAATCTCCAAAGTACCTTTTTAATGACTTATTACAATATCCAATGCATGAGGACCCATTGGGAATCAATCAAAGATAAACCTTGCATCCAAAAACACCGATCAATCCATGATGAACGAACTCTAACTTGGAACAAACTTGGGCCCTTCCAACATTCTATTTGCAATCTTTTACAAACTCTTGCATAACTTGAAGCATGCTTTGCCTATTAAATTCCTAATCCATATCCAAAGCAGTAAGTGGATTACTACATACGTAACTTCGAAAATTTTGTAACAATGGAAGAACATATTCCAGCATAGTCCAAAATTTCTATAACTGGACATTATTCCATGGGATAATATCATACTCTTCATTATTAAATATTGTCTTTTACATCCTATCGTTTGAGGATAATCTGCAATTCAAAGTATAACCAATTATTACTTAGGAGATGGTGTTGAATATGATGCCAATGTTGGCACTTGATTGTTAACGTTAAAATTAATTTTATTTGTGTTTTATTTGTCTAAGCAAGTTATTTAATTTAGTTATGTCATAGATTAATTGTTTTGTTGATTATGAACACTTTTCAACAACTTCCTTAAAAATAGCTAGAAGTGTCAATTAGAGTCCAGTCCACTGAATGTGTACTTAACTGAGTTCAAATCATTATCCATTCATCCCCAAGAGGTGGAAAGCACTTTCTAAGGCTTAGTTAACTGAATTTAATATTATTTTAGTCAATCTCCTATTGTATATGGATTTGGGGCACCTAGCTTGTCTAGGGTGCATGTTGTGCTTATCTAATGAAGAGGCATCTTGCATGGTGACCATATCTTATCAGCAAGTCAAACTTGTTCTCTTCAGTCGATTTTCAATTATCTTAGTCTATTTTTAGTTATCTTAAGTTGTTGTAGTTCATTTTATGCTTTCGCTTGTCATGCTTTATCATGCAAGTTATTTGTAATTGGCTTTATCCACTGTGCTCCCCACAAAAAATGCCCTAGAAGTTTGAAACTGTCAATTGATGCTCAATGTAACCTTGTAATAGAATTACCCTGCTGAATGTTAAGGGTTTTCGTCCTTACTTCAACCTTCTAATGAAAGGTTTTGTCTCCGATGGATGCAATTCAAGCAAAACGTGCTCAAGCTTATGATTTCAATTGATAAGAGTAATATGATCCCTAAAATGAACTTCCTTTTTCCCTTTTATATCCTTTCCCTCCAAAATACTTTCTAAATTAAGGACCAACTTATATCAAATTAGAGAAGTCTTTTTCTTATTATAACTTCATTTAAAAAGAAGTTGCCAAAAAAAAATTTAGCAAGTTGAACAAAGAACCAAGTTTCCCTTGTATTTCCTTTTAGCCCTCGGGCTAAGTCACAAGGTTCGAGTTCAACTGAGGATAAAATTCGGTTCAAGTTCGCCAATGCATAAAGTTTAGAAAAAAATCGCCATTAAGTTCGAACCCTAGAAAAACATAAAAAAATATATATAAAAATAAGTCAAAATAAAATATTAAGATACTTTGTGAAAAACCAAGTGTCTCAAAATCAAAAACTGTAATGTAAAATATGTAATACTAAGTTCTTAAGCTTTATACGAGTTATACATCAAAAAAATTCTACATCATCAAAAGCCAATACACTATATGGCCCTATAAGCTACTAGCTACATCAAAAAGTTCCATGTCATCAAGAGCACTTAGCTCATCGACATCATCATCATCATTAGATTCATCACAAAGGAAATCAAGGTCATTTATGTCCTCCAAGTTAGCTGCAACATGTTATGGTTGTGAAGAAGATTCTTTTGTCATTTTGTTCATACACATCCGCAAATTGTTGTGAACATAAATAAGATCTAACTTTTCAGACAATAACCTATTTCTTTTCTTGGATTGAATGTGGTCAAAACAACTCCAATTTCTTTCACAAGCTGACACACTTGCTCCTTAACTCAAAATTTGAATAGCAAAGCATTGTAGCTCCTTTGGACTTGCTCCATAATATTTCCACCATTTAGAACTTTCAAGACACAACCTATCATACTTGGCCCCTGTTGTTCCGAATACACCTTGCTCCCAAAATGCTCTTTTTTGGTCTTTGATTCTACATGCAAGTTCAAGATTTAGCACAAGCCTATCAATGGCATCATAAAGTCCACTCATGATTTCATAATCATTGTCTCTATCTATATGAAAGAGCTTAGGCTCTAGATAACACATTGCATGCAAGGGTGTGTGCATCATTTTCCATCTTACGTTTTTCATATCCCATATTTATTTGTAATCAATCTCCACATCATTGAAAGCCTTTTGAATGGATTCCTCACAACAATCCATAGCCTCATAAAGCATTCCAGGACAAGAGGTGTCACCATCAACCATGTGAAGCACATCAACAATAGGTTCACATATTTTTATAACTTTGTTTGCACTTTCTCAAAATGTGGGGTTTAAAATGATTTGCTCTGCTTGGTTTCCTTTAAGGCTTGTTGAAAATGCAAATTTTTCCCACTCATTGCAACAAATCACTAATCTTATTGCCACTTTCTCTTCAACCACTCTTTTTAAAGTGATATAAAAAGAGGCAGATCTTGTTTCACAAGGCCTCAACAACTCCTTAGATGCATGCTATCAAATAAATGTTCAATGTGAATCGAAGGTTCTTTATTAAAATAAGCAATTGTCCTCCCCCTTTGAATTGCTTCATGAACCCATGGGAATTTGGCCAAATCCTGAAGTAGCAAATTAAGGCAATGAGTTGCATAAGGGCTCCAAAAAAATTGTGGATACATGTCCATAAGCATTTTTCCAGCACCTACACAATTTGTAGCATTCTCAATAACGACCTGAACTACATTTTCTTCACCCACTTCGAGAATTGCTTCATCTAAGATTTTGAAAATGTACTCGGAAGTCTTCTTGTGATTCATGGTGTCGACCATAGTAGAAAAAGTCGGCAACCGCAGTTTTTCGGCAGCCAAAAATTGTGACCCGTACTCGGGACTCGACACTTACTCAGCGCTTTTATCGCTACTTTAAAAAATTATATAAATTCATAAAATACACTAAAATACATAAGAAAATGAAATGAATGCAGAGAAATGATTGTAGAGATTCAAAGAACACATAATTCAGAGTCATAAACATATTTTATATTAGTTTTTAAGCAAATAAGAGTACAATGTGAATGTCGAATGCTCTATTTGAGACAAAAAGAGAACTGCACTTGTGTTAGTTTTCCCTCGACCAATACTTCACATTCAATGTTATTAGAGATATGCTTAGCATTTAAACTTTTAAAGTTTTCTAGGATCAATGGAAAAGGGTTTGTGTTAAGGCAGAGGCAACAATGAGTTATATCTGCAATAAAAACACAATGGAATGTCACATTACTGCAAAATGGTGGACCGTGGACATAGAGACCTTTTGCATACATATTACAAACAAAAGATTATATTTTGCATTTACTACAAATTAAAAAACAAATGTGTCACCATTTGCATGTAGGAGACAACAAATCCACCACCAATATGTTGCACTTGAGTCACCTTCTTTCTCTTTAATAATTTTGTGATTGTTAGATGCTAAAATCAAATAATAAAAGCAAAACTTCTGAGTTTACAATGTGAAATTGTGAATGGAGTCGACTCAGTGGAGGCACAACACAACAATTACCTTACCCTGGGCCCTAACATATCACCGACGCACAACACAACACACAGCACGAAAAAAAATGACAACAAAGAATGAATCGCGAATTTTTTTGCACTTTTGTTAAATTATTTAGGTTCCCAGATTTTGGCCGGTTACCAAACCAAAAACCACAATTTTCGGCGGGTAACCGCTCTCAGAAAATTGTGGTTTTTGATATGGTAATCGGAAATCACAATTTTTGGCCTGGTAACCGGCCAACCCGGCCAGCGGTTACCCGATCGTCTACCCTTTTTGAAAAAAAAATAGGTTTTCTACGTGTACTCGGAGGGTACCTGCATTTTTCAATACAATGGTGTTGACCACTTTCAAAAAAGATGTTCCTTGAAGGCAATATACCAAGACATTAATCAATGGCCTTTGACACATATCAGACCACCCATCACTCAATATACTACACCCTGTTACGCTCTAAGAGGCCTTGACATCTACCATGTTTTTAGTCACCCTCTCTTTTGACCTTTCTAAAAGAATGGTCCTAAGCTTCTCAAAACTAAGTGAAATTTCTCATTTGCCAAATTTCGAAAAAAATTTAACTGCATTTGTAAAGAATGGACTCCTTGTCACATTGAATGGAATGGCACTTGAATAAAATAAATTGACCAATGCATCATTTACATCTTGCTTTTCTACCGGCTTCCAAATGCTTGGAATTGTTCCACTTCTACAAGTTTTTGCTTGCATAAATGATGATGACATCCTTGTAGAAAAACTTTTTGATGTGCTAGAAATTTCTTCTTGAATTCTTTGTTTTTTTTTGTGCAATAAGATGTTTTCCAGCAAGTGATCTTTTCTCCTCTTTCTCCAATCTCACTCCGATTTCTGGAGTAACATTCCCACATGCCTCAACATCCCCACCAAGTCCACCCAATTGCCAAGTCGGTGGTCCACCACCCTAGTTAAACTCCCATAAAACAACTTTCCACACAAGTTACATTTTACTTCATACTCTAATTCGCAACACATGGTTCCATGCCTCGGCTTTTGACTTCTGAGGAGCCATACAATTTTCGGCAAATTAAAAAATTAAAATTAGAATAAAGATTAAAAAACAAATAAATTAAAATAATTATATATAAATTAAAATAAACAAAAACAAATGAAACGCAAATTAAAAATAAAATATAAAATATATTAAAAAAACAAATTAAAAGTAAATAAAAACAAAAATAGAATATGTAATTATAAAAATTCTAAATAAAAAAATAAAAGATTATGTGAACCAAATAAAATAAAAAATTAAAGCAAAAGATTATTTTTAAAACAAAAACTAAATAAAAAATTAAAAGATATAAAAATTAAATTAAAATTAAGAAATCAAAATTAGAAATAAATTAAAAACAATTAAAAAAATAATAAAACCAAAAACAAATTAAAAAAATTAAAAGACTAATAATAAAATTAAAATTAAAATAAAACAAAAATATTTTTAAAAATTTAAAATTTTACAATAATAAAAATAAAATAACATCTAAAATTTAAAATCAATAAACAAAATTAAATAAATAAAAATTTTAAAGATTATTAAAAAAATTTAAAACAAAATTAAACAAATAAAAAATTTAATAGATTATTAAAAAATATATATATTATAATAAGATGTATATTAAATTAAAAATTAAAATAAGATGTATATTAAATTAAAAATAATAATTTTATTATATATTAAATAAAAATAAAATAATATAATATAATATATGAAACAAAATATAAATAAATAAAAAACATAAATAAATTCAAAAATAAAAACCAAATTAAAAATCATAAACCAAATAAAATAAAAGAGTAAAAGTAAACAAAAGATTATTTTTAAAACAAAAACTAAATAAAAAATTAAAAGTTTATAAAAATTAAAATTAAAATTAAAAATAAGTTAGATTAAACTAAAACAAAAAAAAAATTAAAAAAAATAAGAGATTATAATAGTAAAAATAAAATTAAAATAAAACAAAAATATATTTAAAAAATTAAAATATTATAATAATAAAAATAAAATAGCATTTAAATTTAAAATCAATAAAAAAAATAAAACAAAATTAAATAAATAAAAATTTAAAAGATTATTAAATAAATTAATTAAATTTAAAAGATTATTAAAAAAAATTAAACAAATAAAAATTTATTAGATTATTAAAAAATAAATTAAATTTTGAAAAAAATTAAGTTTAAAATAAGATGTATATTAAATTAAAAATAATAATTTTATTATTTATTAAAAATAAATTAAATTAAATTAAAAATAAAGATATATATAAAACAAAATATAAATATATAAATAAAAACAAAATAAAAATGAATAACAAAAAATAATAAAATCGAAATAAACATAAACAAAATAATATATTAATTAAGAAGCAAATTTTTAAAAAATGAATTAAAAAATATATATAATAGAAAAAAATAAAATCGAATGGAAAAAAAACTAAATGCTAAACGTTTTAACATAAAACTAAACAAAAAATAAAAATAAAAACCTAACTCTTTGATCTATCCTGCAACACTCAGCACGAGCGACAGGAAGCGGCAGTAGGGAGCACAACAACAAGCGACAACAGGGAGTACAACAAGCTAAGGCAGCACGACAAGGAACAGAGGCTTCCACGCAGCCCTCCACGAAGCAATGAACCCTCAAAGATACCCACGAAGCAGAGATGCCCACAACTACAAGACTACATTATTTTGTTGATGGAATGTCGGTTTTTATAACTAGACTGCATTGTTTCCCGCTCTGGATATTCTCGTGCAGGCTGACATTAAACACTCCGAACTAGCCGTTTTCTAGCCGAACTTCGAGCTGTATGAATGAACTCACTAAATCCCAAAATTTTAGTGAAAATTTCGACGAACCCTGTGACTTAGCCCCCAAGAAGTCAAATAGCTACAAAGGTCTCCTTAGCGAGCTAGCCTTGAAAAGGAGGCCTGACAATCCTCCCCAAATTTGCTTGCCCTCAAGCAAATGCAAGCTCTCATGCCTAAGTACCATCATGCCAAAGTGCAAAAATACGTTGTAATGCTCTAATAATCTAGATCCTGTACCTATCAAATGAAAGAGCTCTTGCCAAAACAAGCTCATATATTTGTCATCCTTCTCCCTAAGGATGTTCTTTGGCAGCCCATGAAGTTTAAAAACTTCCTTGAAGTAGAGATCAGCCATTACCTTAAACCTACCATCTTCATTTTCTCCTTCAAAAACAGCTTCAACAATTTTATTCTTTGCATACTCAGTGGTACTAAAATCCTTCCAAGCGACTGTAACTTCAGCCCTAGAACAAAGAATTAATGAATAATCAGCAACTTGACAAGCTAAAACATATTCCAAGGTGGCATCTTCATTCTTCATTCCAACCTTGTCAGCTATGGTGGAAAGACATCCCATATTCACAAATATGAGTGACTGAAATGGTGGCTACTAGTGATGATGACAGCAGTGCTAATGATGGCAATTTGGCTCATGGTTGTCATGGAAGTACTTTCTCTAGCATTTGGAGGTAGTAATACATCATCATGTGTTTCCTCTGTGCCTTGTTGGAGACCCTTTGCATAAAAATTCATGTTAGGAGCCCTTTCACCATGCTTTTACTGCGCTATTTTGCTAATCAAATGGGCTGCTCATTGGGATCTTCCTTTGGTGCTTTTGGTTTCTTTCTTAGGAGGGATGTATATCAAACCATTCTCCAACTCTATATGGCATTCTTCACTCAATGGCAAACTCAGAAACATTATGCAAAGCTGACCAAAAGTAGACCACTTGAGAGAGTAACCTTGTTTTAGCACTCTTCTTGGCTGTCCAAAAATTGTCATTTGAGGCTGCCATAAAGAGTTTCTAGGCTGCCTCCTTGTCCTTGGTTGGGTTGTACATTCAATCACATGTTTTTGTTCCTTTTCCGATCCAAGCATTGAAAAGACTCTATTTCCATGCAAAATGAGATCTTTTGTAATCACGAACTTGTCAACCTTCATTGTGTCATCTCCAACTTCAACTGCAATCCCATATGCTCCACCATTTGTTTGGCTGGGAAACAAACTCAGCTGCTCTTCCCTTTTTATACCTACCCCTGCACATGGAAAAAACTCATTAAGGAAAACAAATGTTCCCATTATCACTTCTTCATGCCTTATAGACATGATAGCCAGCTCTCTCTCGTTGCTTGCAACCATCCTATAACCTCCACTCAAGTTATGGATGTCTAAAAACTCAATCACGTTGTCCCAAACACAATTGTAACCTTGTATTTCCTTCTCCAAAATCAGAGTGATAGTGGCTGGAAATTATTCTACAACTGTCAACCACATGAGAAGGGAGCTGGAAATGTTGCGTGAAGCAGGTGAAAGGATGGTATAGCAGCTGTCCCACTTTAAACCCTTCATGAAATTCCTCAATGAAAAGGTTATGGGGGCTGGTAGCATTCCATTATTGACTGAAAATTCGCCCAACAACTGCAAATTATTCCGTTTCATGACTGTCCCCATTTGTGTGGCAGCAAACAAAGTGTTGGGCCAACTGAAAATGTTGATAATAGCAGTACAATTTTTTATGACGTGTCTTAAAACCTATAAAACATTTCTTCTACTGCTTACAATAATACGACCAATTTCCAGCTGGATTACAATGCTCAAGGCAGCAAGATAACATCCATCTTGCTCACTTCCAGATATAAAATTCAGGAACTCAACATCCCCTTTTATTGGAAGAGTCCTAAGACCATGTGCATGGATAAAGAGCTGAAAACCTCTATGATATAACTGTTGTTCTAAAAATGAAAATGTGGGATTTATCTTGTGTCCACCCCAAGCATTGAAAAGTTTTTGTATCTCCATGGTGTAAGGAATGATGAAGCCCCTTTCTAACAACGACTCCTCCATCATGTTGTTAGCATACACCAGAAACTTTACATGACGCTTCCTAATTCTTCTTACATGCCAAGTGCAAGAGATGGAGAACTCAATAGAGACATTTACCTTGATTCTCACCAAACCATATGGGTCCCATATGCACAAACAATTTTGAATTTGATCAAAAAGATTTATATGTTCTATATTTCAAGTTGTCTCCTTTACCTTATCATCCTTTTTAGCATATTGTTCATGATGACAAAAATATTGCAGCAACGTAGGAGAGAGCAACAAATCTGAAATACGATTATCACTATCATACCTCGGGCTGACAACAACCAGCGCATCCTTCTATAGTGAAGCGGGGTTTATAGAGATACCTCCAACCCTTATATCCTTGTGATTCCCAATATTTTCTTCAAACACATCTCTCCACCATGTTGTTCTGAAAATTAGTCAGTGGCTCGTCCTTAGGAAGTTCGAACGATGGTGCATGTTCCCCCACTTTGAGGTCTTTGCAGTCAACAAGTGAAGCCATGTCCACCTTAATTTCATCCCATTGTGGCTTCTTAGAACAATTTAGAACCCAAGGTTCTACCTTCATCCCTTTACCATTCTTTGAATCATGGCAAAGCTGGAATAGACCTTTGTTGTCCCCACCATAACCAGAATTGAATTTATAAAGGTATTGAACCTCTTGACAACAATACAGAACTACCTTAGTATGGATCACTGAATATGGAGCATGACCATTATTCTTAGGCTGCAATTAGAATGCTCATCTCCTTTGGCTAAAGTAGGAGCCTTCAATACATTTGACTCCACACTATTAATCTTGTCAAGTACCTTCCCAAAGCTGTCCTGAAAATCCATCTCATATGGCAATGGCTCAATCATTGGAACGCTCAAAAAATGGATAGGGGCTTCTTGGAAAAGATCATATTTCCATTTGGTACCCTTCAACTTATTCTTATTGTTAAAATAATTCTCATAATGATCAAAATATTGTAAAGACATATTTTGATAGTGATACAATAAATCCTTGCTATGAAGATAATCAAATTGCTTACCCTTCTTTTTAAATTCTTTTAGGTGTTGTCTTGCTTGAATGGCTATCAAATTTGCCGCTCTCACTCTTTTTAGGCAATCATCACACCTCCTTTGGGTCCTTATTATATCTTTCGTGCTTGCTTGCAAGGTAGTTGGTTTCCTTTCAACCCTAGGATCCACTTTTGTTGATGATGGTGGATCATTAAATTTTGCCTCCCATATGTAATTTACGTCGTTCCTTTCTGCAGAACTCTTGGGGAAATCCGCCAATGGTGTTTCTCTTTTCAAGATTTCTTCCTTGGCTTCCTCATTCCTTTGCTCCTTTGTAAGGTTGTGGAATTCAGACCTTGATTTTTCCGTTTTTTTTTTTCTACCCAAACATTTTGTATAATTGAATCCATATCTCTCTTTGCAGGGCTCTTCGATTTCAAATTGCATGGTGGATTCCTCTACGGGCAGCTTGATCTTTTGTGGTGATGAAATATTCATCACTTCTGTTGGATCTTTTTCTTCTTCTAAGAGAGACTCTAGAGGTCTAGGGTTTAACCCTACAAACTTCATCCATGCCTTGGAAACCATTGCCCTTAATTCCTTCTGAGATTCTTGCATAGCTTGCAACATCTCTTCCATGGTTTCCAATGTTGTCTTCATCTTTTTGTAGTTGCCCTACATAAAAAAGAGTTTGCAAACAACTCACTACCCACAACTGACTAGAAAATGGCTCTGATATCACTGAAATGTCTCTTTTAGGGCAGAATTAGAAACAAAGGGGTTTCCCAACAAACCCTAACATAAACACAAGCAATTCTGATTTTTTGACTCAAACCTAGAGCAAATAAAATTCAAAAATTATGTAAAAGCCAATTTTAGGGCACAAAAACAATATTTCATTCACCTAAATACTTGCCAAAAATTAAAAATATTACAGCTGAATGTAGGACCTTCAAATATGATTTTTTTGAATTAAATATATGGCAGAAAATTGCAATAAAATACTAGTTGAAATTATGATTGAACAAACTCCACAAACCCTCATCAAATCAATCCCAACAGCCAATTCAATGCTTCCAAGAGGTTCATTGCCTTAGGAAAAGTACCATAGGGGTTCACTGCCCTCACAAAAACATACAAAGTGGTTCGCCACCCTAGAAAAGGGCCTCCAACAGCTACGTCCCACTCACAAACCCTTCCAATCCGTTGTGCTCCCCACAAAAACTATCCTAGAAGTCTAAAACTGTCAATTTCTACTCAATGTAACTGTTGTCAACCTAGAGTTGCACCCTAATCGAAAACATGCTGAAATGGCTAATCCTCGCTCCAGTTGAAACAATGGGATCTTCTCACGAGGGTGGGTGCCTCAATGGTGAGAAGAACCTCCAGAGAAGGCTAGTTCCTGTAAGATGTATCAATGAGGATCTCAACTTCTACGCTACAAACTGATTGGGGAAAAAGGAAGAAAGAACTTGAAAAGAAATCTTAGCTAAAATGGTGATACACCTAATTTGCTTGATCCACTCAAATCGAGCTTCTAAGAACACTGATTCAGACAAGGAAGAGATAGAACTTCAACTCCAATTGATCAAACACATAAGTATTTCACGAAAAGGTTTAATCTAATGATCTAAGCTTGAGGGAAATGAAAAAATAGACATGATGAAAGGCGCACTAAACAGCCACTAATATCCACTATAAACTCAGCAAAAGACGTTCAAACACAAAACGTGACCTGCATAAATGACCAGCGATTAACTAGGTACGAATCCAGATTTGACAAAGAAAAAAGAAAATCTATCACTTAGGCAAATCAATAACAAAAATACACTATACCAGCTGTTAGAAATTGAAAAAAACACAGTCCTCTTCTTATTGATTCTGAAAAAGGTCATAGCACAATCTTTGGCAGAAGATTTATTGTCAAAAGAGGGATAATTTAATACAAGGCTGAAAGCCATTAATATAGAAAATTACAACAGCCAAGATTGACGTAGAAAATAGAAGTTAACTCTTCATTAGTTCAAGTCCAAATTGTGTTGCATGAGTCTTTCAAATTTATCTTTACTTGTCTTTTGTCTTGCATGAAGAATCCTTGGCGTTGAAAAATGGACGATGGAACTGTTGAAAGTCGAATATATCTTTGCATGGGAGATTACACCAAGTTTCCAAAATAGACTCCCCTTGAGCTATTCTCATTTGCATGAAAACGACGCCAAACTTGGACTGAGAGCTCAATTTGACGCTGAGTTGGACCTTCGAATGCAATCCGCCAAAAATAGCCCTTGTTCGCATGTCCCTGCTCTTATTTTGGTCTGCCTGATCATGTCTATTTTCTATGGACTCCTATTTTTGGATTATCTAGTCTATATTTCCTCCGTTTGACTTGTTTCAACTTCCCGTCACTTAAACTGAGGTCAACTTCCCATGGTTTGATTCTTTCAAAATTTTGGCTTTACTATTGCCTTACTTTTTTCGGGTTTCTTTGTTTCCTGCCCTTAGCCTTTTTTCCCTGTCGGAATTTTTGTTTCATTCTTTCCACGGGTTTCCTGTGTGTCGGGCCTTTTACTTTATTTCCACAGACAAAATGTCTGTGGGAATTTGCCCTGGACAATTTTCCTGGGTCCCTTGCTTCCTCGGGCTTTTTGTTTTTCCTTTTCCCACAGACAATGTCACTGACAATTTTCTCTGGTTCAATTTTACCGGATTTAATTTTTTCGGGAAAATTTTCCCGGGTCATTTCTTTTCCATTCCCGCGAACAAAATGTTCGCAGATATTACCCGGGCTTTTGTTTAAGTCCCCCTGAAGCCTTTCCGAAGTCTACCTGAAGGGCAGGTGCCCTTCGGGACTTGTCCTTTTGCCTCCTTCCGAAGGGCAGATGCCCTTCGGAATCTCTGAAATGGTCTTTCCCAAAGGGTACTTACCCTTCGGGACTTTTGTTTGCAACTTCCCGAAGGGTAGGTGCCCTTTGGGTTTTTTGAGTTTGTCCCTGTCTTTCATATTTAACTTTCCCGAATGGCAAGTGCCCTTCGGGCTTTTGCACCAATCCTTCCTGAACTTTGGTCCTTTAAACTTTCTCAAATGGTACATACCCTTCCGGAATTTTGATTTTGTCCCTTCAGCCTTTGAAATGTACCTTCCCGAAGGGCACCTGCCCTTTGGGATTTTTGTTGAGTCCTTATCCGAAGTGAATTCCCCACGATTTGATCCTTCTCGAAGGGCACCTACCCTTCGAGAATCCTGAAATGTACCTTCCCGAAGGGCAAGTGCCCTTCGAGATTTTGATTTTGTCCCTTGTGCTGTCCTCCGAAGGAATCCTTCGGAATTTTTGTAGTCCTGTTACTTTCCCGCGGACAAAATGTCCGTAGGAATTGTACTCTTTCTTTTCTCGAACTTCCTCCTGCCTGCAACTGCCTCGGACAATCTAGGGGCCTTAACTTCGGACTTTCCATGACTCGAGACTTCTAAAGGACAGAAGTCGTGCACCTCCCAAAACCCGATTTGATCTAACAAGAGTAAGTCGTGTTGTCCCCCAAAAATATCACTCATTTTTTGGACAACATTTGAACTATTTTGGTCCTATAGACCAAAATTCTCTCTTCCCCTTTCAAAAATTATTTTGAGCATTCAGGTTCTTCATTTTTCAAAGCTTTTTCAGAAATCTACGGACTCTGCAGGCTTGAATCTACGGACTCTGTAGGCTTGAAACTACGAACTTCGCAGGCTCATTTCTACGGACTCCGCAGGCTTGAATCTACGGACTCTGCAGGCAGGCTCAAATCTACGGACTCTTTCAAGGTTAGAGAAAACTACGGACTCTGCAGGGATGTTCATTTCTACGGACTCAAATTCTACGGACTCTGCAGTAAAGAAACGGGTTCAACACTTAGCCATTTCTTCAATCGAAAAGTTCAAAGGGGTCTTCCAAGAGCCCGAAGGACAACAGCACTTGCGGAGGGCACGTAGGAGCCAAAATGGACCCTTGCAACTTTTCCGAAAGGCAACCTTGGAGGCCAGACAGCCTTTGCAGAGGGCAGGCGGGGACAGGTGGACCATTTTAAAGGCCGAGCGAGCAAAGGAATTCCTTCAGAAGGAAATCCCGCGGCAAAGTTGTTAAGGACGTTTCCTTCGGACAAAAAGTCCGAAGGAATTCCTTCAGACTTTTTTCCGAAGGAATTAACCCAACGGAAAGCAAAAGCAAGCAGGAAGAAACAACTAAGGAAAGGAACATTTCCTTCGGACAAAATGTCCGAAGGAAAAGCCCGAAGAAAAGCCCGCCGAAGGAATTGTCAAGGAAAGCGACGGGCCCGCAAACGTCAAAGTTAAACACTATGAACTAGCCGTTGGGATCCAGACATCCGGTGACGTCCCCGCAGTCGTCAAATTCAAGGCAACAAACTAGCCGTTGATTTCCTAACAACGACGGGCCCGAAGACGTCAAATTCATGGAAATGAAATAGCCGTTGATCTTTGAGGGCTTGAACACGGGCTCAAATGCATTTAAAGGTCAAAACGCCAAAGGGAAGAACCGCTGATGGAGGAGCCGAAAGAGCCGACAAAGCTAAGAATATAGCCCCGAGGGCTCAGTTTCCAGGAAAAGACAAAACAAAGAAGAGACAAAGAGGGAAGTATCTACATAGAAGTTATTCCGGTAGCTGGAACAGTCTGCAGAATAGATTTTCGAGCCTTCAAACATTGAAGGCGCGGCCTGTTAGTCTCCTTTGCAGTAAAGACAAAATGGACAACTGTGCAGACGTCAGAAGGGACAGACCAGATGATCCAGACCCAGGAAAAGACATATTAGATGAATAGACATGCCATAATTAAAGCAAGACATTGTTCCTAGCATGGCCCTCCAAACAGAACTGAAGGCGCATTGAAGGCATTGATTGAAGCATGGGCCGTCCCATGGGAAAGAGCGCCAAGCCTTGCTTGGTTGCTATACATTGTAATTTCTCTCATTATGCAAAGGAGATCTTCCCAATACAGAAGCAAAACTCTGCCCAAATTGAAAGGCAAATACTGAAACTTTGAGCTCAAATTGTTGTTCATATTATTTTATCTGAATGAGAAAGCAAGTGACTTGCAGGCTTTGTGCTGTTATTGCTTGTATCATTTTAAAAGATTGTTCTTATGTTTGTCTTCTGAATGTGTTCTTGTTTATTTGATCTAACAAGCAAAACTAGTGGAAGTAATCAGGAAGGTGTCCTGAAGCCAACTGTGGAGAGACATTGTGCCCCCACAATTGCCTTTAGAGTGTTTTCTTTATATTCTTGTGTAAAGGATCTTGGGACGACTTTGTGCCCTCATTATCCTTCGTATTCTGTTTCTGTGTAAAGGACCTTGAGACGACTTTGTGCCCTCATTGTCCTTCATATCTCACTCTTGGGCAGTTGAGGTGGAGACTTTGTGCTACATCTCAGGCTGTTGGTTACTACGCCCTTGGTTACCAGTTACTTTTACTACCTGAAAGAACTCCTGTTGTTTCCTGCAAGAACACCTCTGAAAGAAGAGAAGTGCCTTCAGTGTCTTCACCAGGATTTTCTCCTCTGTTTGTGAACATCATCTCTGAAAGAAGAGATATGGATGGTGTATCCTACCCGTGTATTATTTTCTGCTTATATATAGTATATAGTGTCTCATACCTATAGGGAACCTCCCCTTGATGAGAGGAGAGATTTGTCCACCTCTGATGTAGTAAACCCGCACACTGGGCCGACCAATCTCCCTATGTTGTGGTTGAAGAGACCTATTTTGCTCAATCAGACAGCTGACTGACAAAATATTCACCCAACAAGTTGCGTTCGAAAAACCCACTTGCTCTTACTTGTAAAACACTTGGAAGTAAAGTACAACTGAAAACCCGATAAGCACTAGGAAGAGCAATTCGGACCTGGAAAACTCAACTGTTGTTACTGCTGAAGCTGCATAAGTAAAGCACTTTGCAAACCCCGATTAGCACTGTAGGGGTGACAATTTGACCTGTAGGTCAAAATTGTTAACCGTAACCCTTGAAATAGAGTTACCCCGCTGAATGTTAAGGGTTTTCGTCCTTACTTCAACCTTCCAATGAAGGGTTTCGTCTCCAATGGATGCAATTCAAGCAAAACATACTCAAGCTTATGATTTCAATTAATAAGAATAACATGATCCCTAAAATGAACCTCATTTTCCCTTTTATATCCTTTCCCTCCAAAATACTTTATAAATTAAAGACTGACTTTTATCAAGTTAGAGAAGTCATTTTCTTTATTATAACTTCATTTAGAAAGAAGTTGTCAACAAGTTATTTTTTAGCAACTTGAACAAAGAACCAAGTTTACCTTGTATTCCCTTTTAGCCCCTGGGAAGTCAAATAGGGCCAAAGCTCTCCTTAGCGAGCTAGCTTTGAAAAGGAGACATGACAACCAAGGGCTAACATGAATTCGGTTTCCAACCTTAGATCTGTTTTCAATATTTCCAGCCTCAATGTTACTGCCATAATCATTTTCAGCCCCTACGGTACATCAATTACAGTATACACTTGGGCTTATTGGGACTCTCGATTATGACAAGGGGTTACAGTCTAGATTGCTGATAAAGCATTTTCAGCTCCTACATTGTTTGCACCTTTGAATTTTTCAAAAGAATATCAATTTAGCTATTGTTATATCATTGCCAGGGCGCTGGAATAGATGTTATCAGTCATGCACAGCTGCAAGTTTGCACATTTTAAGGGGGTTTTATCATTGGATGATGTGGATGGTGGGTTTCAACTGAAGGGAATGAACAATTCAGACACCATAGTTCTTATTTGGTTGAAATTCCAAGTGGATTGTGGCTGTTGTAACTTGTTTCCAGCCTATACGGTCTGATTTGCACCAAATTGTGGGAGGTACAGCTGGCCTTAGTATATTGAACGATCCATTGGAACTCAAGGTTTGGGTATTTCAGACTTGGTTAGTGTAGACTCTCAAATAGTTTCAGAATTCGCGTTGAGAAGGTTAAAGGTAGAAATTGCAATGCACAGGGGATTTGGTAACTCGCATGCTACAGTACACTATGCATATGTACCTTGCAGTTGGAGCTCATTCACCTAGTTGTTCATTACACACAATTGGTGTACCTGTAATTGGAAAAGTAGTACTCTAATGGATCACTGACACAGTTTTAGCCTCAGTCTCAACGAACAAAATGGAGGGTATAATAGATGGTAGTACTCTTTCTAGATTCCAGTTGATACATGATTCAACTACTCGGGATGCACTCATTGAGGTTGTTGAAGGAGCTTCATCTGGTGCAAAATTTTATTATATCATAGAAACACGGCAGAAGCTAACTACCTCACAAGGAGGATTGGAAGAGATAGAAAGATTGATTTGGGATTCTGAGATTTGAAGAATAGTTCAGGTATTGCTTGAGGCCAAGCAATTTTGGGAAGGGCGGACTGTAATGTTCCTTTTTTTTTAATTAATTAAATCAAGGACCCAAAGCCTATTTTTATTTCCCATAGACTAAGGGGAATTAAAAAGGGAAATAATATTATAATCATTCATTAAGTTGTCCAAAAATGTACTTTAAGTTATAGCTTGGACATAAAAATGACACTAGTGTATTTTTATTGAATGGGACCAAAAAGCAAATATTGGATACATGGCCAAAAAGGTAGTTAATAATTATAAGGATGGAGAAAGGTGAATATTCAATTAAGCATAATATTAATTACTTTTAATATTTTGAATGAAAAAAGCTTCTTAAAAGAATTGATAAGAAAAAGTGAAAAAAGAATCATCCATTCATTTGAACTTTTTTACAAAACCCTTGTTTTGCAAATTTGGGGCAGCAGTTTCAATATTTTACGCAAGACAAAAACCTTCATGTGCACAGGCTTGGGGACAAAAACCCTCAAACCCATTTGGTAATTCCATTCAGGGATTACACCAGAGCTTTTAAATTCAAAGAAAATTCATCACACAGGTACATAGAGGCTGATTTATTGCTGTATATGGGGCTGCAATACTTCAAAAAATTATTAAAACATTCTCCTAAAGTGACATTTCAGCTTGGCATCACTATTCACTATTGCACCTGCAATTACAGTCTATCATACCCCCTGTAGTACACTTCCAGCCTTGGCATCATTCTTTTTAGGAAAAATTCTATTGACATCACACTCATTGGGGTTTATTATTGCTGCCAGGGATCTACCATACCTTCCAGCATGGTGTCGTACTTCCAAAATTCCCCTTTCAGCTAGGGTTCGGTAAAAATTTAGTTTTCATGCTTTCTATGTGGTTCCAATTTAGGGTTTGATGTAATAAATTCATATTTGAATAAAAATTGTAGTTGGGTATTTCCAGTTTTGCACATTTCAATGATTTATTATCATTTAGGGTTTATCTCAACATTGATATTCAGAGAAATTACAAAAAAATCAAAACTTTGATAAATTATAAAAAATGGATATTTCACATTTGTTCACCTTTTCATGCTCATTAATTGATGTCATGATACTTCAATATAGCAGTCATCACACAACGGTTTTCCACTAAGGCCTTAGTTCAATATCCAATGTTTTCTTACCATGTGTCCAATAACCATCAACCGTTCTTCATTTTGTCAATCATTGTTCGTGCTTGTCTTGTTACTACAAGCAGCTCTATCTCAATGAAATTTAGTCCAATATCCCTTTTGGTATGATAACCCTCCATTAATTAAGGCATTCAAGGGAACCATATCTCCAATTTCTATGGTTATTTTTGGAACATCATCTTTTCCTAGTGATAGCATGTCTCGTTGCTCAATTAATTTTTGCATTTCTTTTAGTGATTGAACTTTTTGTGCTTGGGATAGTGGAAAGCAATTCATTAGCATTTTTACTAGGACCATGACCAACGTTCCATGAATCATAAGTACTAAGTATGGGATTGTTTTCTTCTTGTCCTGTGTGTGGTTGTTTAGTTCATGTTTTCGGTGGAGGTGTCAAACCCACCCCAAATAATCAGCTTGTATGGCATCTTGCATGCATTGCTTATCCACTTGCATGTCTAATTGTCTTTTCTTTGTTGCTCCAGCAACAGGCAACAAATATTTATCTTCTTCTTGTTCTAGTTCTACCATATTTGTTGTTTTAAACTTCACATAATCATCGTCATCAATGTCACAAGGGCCACATTCAATGCACAACTTTGATACTTGTGATGGAGCATTGGGACATTCTTTGGCAAAGTGTCCCCACTTGTTACATTTTTAGCATTGTATTACAATCTGCCCTTTTTATCTCTCATAATTGGAGTTTTTGGATTTCAACTCCAACTTTTGCTATTACTCGAGGATCATTAATTTCTTTGGTTTCTATTCCCTCTGCTTGATAGTGTTTGCTGGAACATCATAAATTGTTTATCAGATTTATTATTCTTCAAGTTAAATGGACACTCACTTATGTCGTATGTCCTAACATTGCAAAAAATGCAGTATTTAAGGGGACATTCCTCTTCTTTATGCCTTTGCGTTCTATATCTTAGATATCAGAATCCTACTTTCCCAATTTGCACCTTTTAGTCATCCTTTTTGTTTAATTGTTTGATTATTTCTTCTTATTTGGACTCATTTTCTCTCTTCTCCATTTTTTTTTGTACGTACTTTTGTTGATCTACATACAGCATTCTTTGATAGGTATCCTAGTACTTAGAAGTTATTGTTATTCTTAAACTTTCTCTAAACACTTTTTGTAGCCCATTTACGAAATATTGCTGTTATAGAATAGGAATATATAACATTTGATCTAGATTTATCATTTTTTTATTGTAGTCTTTAATAGACTCTTCTTTCCCTTGTTTGATACTTGTAATCTCATTAAATATTTGTCCATTTGTATTCCATTTCTTGAATTCTTTCAAGAATGTTCTTTTTATTCTTTGTCGTGTTTTTCTCATCTCCTTGCAATTATTCTATTGGATGCTTATGGAAAATGAGTAGAATTCCTTGATGAAGAATTAAACTCGGGAGCTTGCATCTTAGCTGAAAGAGAATAACATTTTGAAATGCAAGTGGATCTTCAAGAGGATGTTCACTTCAGCTGGTTTAGGCAGGAGATATAAGGAAAGATTAGTGCCCAAAGGATACTCTCAGAAAGAGGGCTTTGATTATTGGGAGATTCATGCTCCAATTGCCAAGCTAGAATGCTTTTTGAGTTGTTCCTTCTTTAGGAGTCCTATTTGCATGGGAGGTGCATTAGATGGATGTGAAGCATGCATTTCTCAATGAAGATATTTAGGAGATGTTGTTCAATGAAGATCTTTAGGAGGAGATGTACACAGCACAACCACCAAGCTTTAAGCAAAATGGTGGATCTAATCTTGTTTGCAAGCTTAAGAAACCAATCAATGGATTTAAAGAGGCCCCCTTGGGCATGGTATGAGAAAATAGACAGGTTGTTTCTATCTTGTGGCTTCACAAGATACAAAATTCACCATAATGCCCATATGAAGCATGTTGATGGTCAAATTCTAATTGTGGCGCTTCATGTGAATGATTTGATTATCATTGGAGATTGGATTCCTTCGATTCATGATTTGAAGGGCAAATTCAAGAAAACATTTGAAACAGGTAACTCAAGCTTGCAGAGTTGCATGGATATGGATACAGTATCGAATACGGATACAATATCAGGTATGGATACGGCTAATTTTCTTAAGACCCCCTGATATGGATACAATTGGATGCAACATATATATACATTTTATTTGAATTATTATACATTATATGACTTGTTTTTTTTCCATTCACAGCCTCATAAAATGCATGTGAATTACACACTCCTAGCCCACTGGAAAGGTAGGAATTTGAGTATTACATGGATAAAAACATATTCCAGGTTGTTTAAGCCAAAAATAGACGAAATGAAAGAAAAGAAGTAGAGTATGCCAAAGAAAACAAATCAAATGAAATCATAGTAGGTTGAGCAGAGCCAATGTGTAATTTTGAAAGAAAAGATGAAATCAACACTTACCTCCATGTCCTCAATTGTTACTACTAAAGTGCATTTTAGAGGGTTGTCTATAATGTTTAATTATCTTTCTAGTATTTTGAAGGGTTTTTTTTTCACGTTAATTTTTATTGAACTTTTAAATCAAATACAATTATGGATGTCCTACATACCGTATACGGTCATATCAGATATGGCCTAGTTAAGGGCTATATCCAGATATAGAAAAATATGGTATCCAAGGCATATCCAAGCTGCACCATACTCGTATCTGTATCCGACATGCAGATACACATGCTCTAATAGGAGGGGTGATGTATCCATCAATGATGCTTTCTCAGGGCACAAATATTGTGGTTGGAGGATCGAATATTTATCTCATAGAATAGGTATTCCCTTGACTTGTTGAAGAAGTTCAACATGAAAATTGCAAACCTTCATCTGCCCCATGTCAGTCACAAGTCAAATTGATGACTTGGTGTACTTCACCTTGACTTGATGTTGCTTTGTAAATGCAGCTTGTGGTAACTCTTTTATACTTGCCTTTGCACTCGTTCTTGACTGCAGGTTCATGCAAGAGCTGAAACAGAGTCACTGGAAGGCAATTAAGTGGGATATTGAGGTACATTTAAGATACATCTTAGTTGGGAATCAAGTACTCTGGAGGTGGTGACAAATGGTTAATGACTTATTTACACTTGGAGTAAGCATACAATGTGGAAACACAGAAGTCTGCTTCTGGTTTTGTATGTCTTCTTCGATCAAGTCTCATTACTTGGTCATGTAAGAAGAAAAAGGCTATTGCATTGTCCATTCCTGATGCGGAGAATAGAGGTGCACTAAATGCATCACAAGAAGCAACATGGGTCTAAGAGTTGTTGAGTAAGCTTTGTCTTCAACAGGAGTGGCCAACCATAACCTTCCATGATAGTCACGGTGCTATCAAAATTACTTATAAACTATGTTACTAGGAAACGGGTACAAAATGCAGATGCAGATTTTCAAAAAACCTTGGTTAGGAAACGTCATGGAAACGTTCATACAATATACTATAAAACATGAAAATATAGAATACACTTATATATATATATATATATATATATAGCACTCATTTTTAGTTCATAAAAGATTAAACACTTTAAAAACTTATAATTATAGTATTCACTCAAACTTCAAAGACAAAATATACATTCAAATCTAGAATAAATCATCTAGATTGTCCTCAAAATCATGAATGACACTCCCGCCAGCTCCACTCTCCACCCCTTGTGCAGAACTCCCTTGATTGGCATCATCAACACCAAGTGGTGAAAGTTGGGTGAGAGTAGCTTCCAAAGCATCCAAATGTTTAGTGTCTGGATGAATATCCTAAGGTTTGTTAGGCCTTCAAATATAGTCCTCAGAGTTTCCTCATTGCAATGGCTGCCTCCAAACTCCTCCTTGCAATACATGCCTTCCAACCACTACTCCTTGCAATGGTTGCCTCCTAAATTCCTCCTTGCTCTCATAAAAAAAATATGAGTGTATTTTGTCTTTGCATTGAGTGTGTTTAAATAGGATTTAAAAAGTGTATTCTAGAAAATCAGGGTTTTCTAATTTTTTAGCTTTGATTTGACTTGGTAAACTATTTTTCCACTGGCAACCTCCCAAAAATGCCCAAGTACATGACAGAAACTATTAAAGTTATTAATTCACTATTAGTTAATGTCTAACTAATGAGTTGTTGTCAAACCTGCCCAACTGAATGTAAACACTTTCTGCTTGCTAGAAAGACAGACACACAAATGTTTGTAAGCCTTCCATTTGTCTTCATTCTTTCAAGCATTCATTTGCTAACATTGGTATCAAAGCCAATAATTTGGGGAAGCCGGATTTGGGTAGGAACGGAGAAAATAGTACGAGGAAGCCTTGGGAAGACTTGTACGAATTGTATGATAGTGAATTGAAGAGGTCAAAGTTTGTTGTAGCATAAGGAAATCATGCAAGCTAGGGCACAACGAAGAGAGAACCACGAAAAAGAGTTGACCAATGTAATTTGCAAGAGGCAAAGTCATGTAAAGTCATGATTTGTTGATCAGCAAAATTGCAAAGATCCCATGCAGTCCAGTGCAAATCAACTCACAAAAAAAAATGAGATTTTCGTGCAATAAAAAAGCAGACTTTGTGACAACAGAGAAAAATACAGCCAGAGCATGATTTTTAACCAGAAGGTGATTGCAGGTTGCGTGACAATGTAGGCGGAAGGAATAATAAATATTATGAAGCAGAAGACAATCGTGATAGGAAAAACGCCCAAAAAATGTGAATCACAGCAAAGTTTTTATAAAGGAGCTAATAATTTACCTAGAAGTTTGATCCAATTGTGAAGTTTATTCCAGTTTTAGTTAGGGAACAACCAACAATATTTTCTTAGACTACGGCACGGGAAAGTACTGTTGACGTTGTGGATTGCACCCTCTGAAAGGAGACTCAACTCCCTTCCTCCATGCGGCACAATGGAGACATTCCTCTTGCTATGGGTTCCAGACTTGAGGGATGAATCTCTAGATTAGGGGCTAGCTCCCCTTGATGCACCTTGAGGCCCTGAATTTCCTACTGCTAACAATGGGGGGGGGGAAGAGAGAGAAATACTGAAAACAAAACCTAACTAATGCGGTGATGCACCAAATTGGTTGGTCTACTCAGCTTTGACCTACACTTTACACTAGAGAGAAGCAAGAATGAGAACCTTCCCTGCATCAGTGTTTCAACAGGGGATCCTATGGAGGTATAGGGAGGAAGAAACTACCAAAGGTGTTCTAAGACACACTATTAGACAGTTTGTTCACATGCGCCTATACTCTGAGCTGGACACTTCTTGTTGACCTGCAGAGAAGAATTCACAATACACTAGATATGTTGGTATAAAATTATGAAAGCATTAAAGAAAATGATTGAACATAAGATAAGACCATAAACATGCAAAAGTGCAAGCTCAACTGGAGGTAAAATGCTTCTTTTGATTCAAGGTAAATTTCTTCAAGGCTTCGCCATACAATGCTGAGAGATATCCTTCTCAAATGAAAAGTTACAAATATATATAGAAAACTTAGAAACAGACAATTGACTAGTCAAGGGATGGGAACCCATGCTGTATTAAACACTTCTGCAGCAATCACAAGCCCGTGTTGCTACCGTATCCTTCTAATTGCATATGGGAAGGCCATATTGTAGGTGTCCAAGTCACTGCCCTTGTTGTCCTGGACCTGCAAGAGCATGGGATACTCCTTGCAACTGACAAGGCCATCCCCAAGCTGTATTGACTAGGCCATGCTTTCTTCAATGCTGGGCACAACTAGCTGGGCATTAATGGCGGAGTATGAAAACACAGGCTGCTCCCTTCTATAGTTCGAAAACCAATCATTTTATTGGTTTTCGGTGGAGACTATTTCACCTAAGTGCATTTACTCTTCCTGCTAACGACACCTGTGCCACCTGCCCTGGTTTGGTTCATCCTTGGGTCTAACCTTTGACTTGTTACACCACTTGGAGCGTTTTGAGCCTTTGTTTTATGTGCACGTGGCCGCGTTCTGGGTTACCCACCTTGTTTTCCCTTTGTTATTTCCCTCTTGTCCTGGCAATTCGGGCTCTCGGCGCTTATTATTCTCTCTCGGGCTCCTTTCTTTGCTTGTTTGCTCATTCGTTCTTCGGGCTCTCAGGCTTTGAATTCCTTCGGACATTTTGTCCGAAGGAATTCTCCTTTGGTTACTTCCCAACAGCTAGCTTACTTCCCTGAAATTGAAGTTCACGGGCCCGTCATCGAACATTTGAATCCCAACAGCTAGCTTATCGCCCTGAAATTGATGTTCACGGGCCTGTCACCCACTAGGACAATTCTTTCAGCATTATTGCAAACAAACTTTTTTGAAGGGAAAGTGACCCTTCGAAAAGATTGAAATGGTCCTCTATGGCATTCGAAAATGACCTTTGCCTTTAGAAAAAATACCTTCGAAAAAGCTACAATGGTCCTCTTTGAAAGGACAGTGACCCTTCGAAAAAATTAAAATGGTCCACTTTCATAACCAAGTGCCCCTTGCAAAGACACCTACCCTTCGGACTTCTTGTCTTTCGAATTTTTTCGGACTTTTGTGACTGTCAAATTTCTTTGGACAAAATGTCCGAAGGAATTCCTTCAGACATTTTGTCCAAAGGAAATCTCCTTTGATTTTTCTTCCTTGGTTTTCCTTGGGACAAAAAGTCTGAAGGAATTCTCTTTTGGGCTTGTTGCTTTTTTCGAAGGGCAAGTTCCTTTCGGGCTTCCTGTCTTACCCCTTTGCTTCAACCGGCTCCCCTTCACAAGGGCATTTCGAGCCCAAAGTTACCCTTCGGACTTTTGAAAAAGATCCACTTTGTTCATTGCTTGCCCCCTACAAGGGCTCCTTGGCCTCCAAAGTTGCCTTTCTGAAGAATTATAAAGGTCTCGTTTGCCGCCTAAGTGCCCTCCGCAAGGGTACATACCGTTCGAACTTCTTGTCTTTTGAATTTTTTTGTACTTTTGTGACTGTCGAATTTCTTCAGACAAAATGTCCGAAGGAATTCCTTCAGACATTTTGTCTAAAGGAAATCTCATTTGATTTTTATTCCTTGGTTTTCCTTCGGACAAAAAGTCCAAAGGAATTCTCTTTTGGGCTTATCGCTTTTTCCGAAGGGCAAGTTCCTTTCAAGCTTCCTGTCTTACCCCTTTGCTACAACCGGTTGCCCTCCGCAAGGGCATTTCGAGCCCAAAGTTACCCTTCGGACTTTTGAAAAAGATCCACTTTGTTCATCGCTTGCCCCCCTACAAGGGCTCCTTGGACTCCAAAGTTGCCTTTCGAAAGAACTGTAAAGGCCCAGTTTGCCGCCTAAGTGCCATCCGCAAGGGTACATACCCTTCGAAAATCCTGCAAACGACCCTTCGGCTTTTCTACTTGGTCCATTTTGCCGACGAAAATCCCTCGGAAGTAATTCACTTGCCTTTCGAAGCATCCAAAGACCAAATCAAGATTTGCAAGTGGCTTTACTTATGAATTTTTACAAGTAAAGTCACCCATCAAACCCGAAATGCACTTGGCAAGCAAAAGAGAAAAACACTTGGTTTTTTCATGGAAAATGGTCTGAAAGAGAAAATTTTGCACAAGGCAGCTGAGGGATGAACTAGCCAGAACATGGATTGAATGACTCGCAATAAAAAGGAGGGGGTGCAAATTTTGGCCTGCAGGACCAAAAATTGGTCAACACATTTGGCGACTCACAGGGGAAGCATGCCTGCTATGCTTGAGAAGACTAGTGGCCTAAAAATCCATTGAGCATGGAGTCAGGATGCAACTTGAAAAGTTGGCAACAGCCTTGTAAAGACCTAAGAACCAACAAAGATTTTACCCCAAACAATAAGGAAAAACACACACAAAGGCTAAAAACACTACACACATGCATAATAGCACTTAGGAAAAACGAGAAAAAAACAAGGAAACTATGTACATGACAAAAGAAAGCTAGTGACAATGCTTAAGAATATCCCATTGACTGGGATATGTAGCTCTTCACCATCCAACTTTGAGAGTTGGAAAGCATTGTGTTGTTTGCATTGGGTGATGACATATGGGCCACTCCACAAGGCGTCAAACTTTGTGTGCCTTCCAGGGTTGACTCGGTCCTCACCCCACTTCAAGATAATGTCACCTTTTGAGAAGCTCCTTGGAGTAGACCTCTTGTCAAAATACTTCTTTGTTTGTTGTTGGCGGCTGGTCATTGCATCCATGGCTTGGTCTCTTGCTTCTTGAAGCTCCATTAGCTCACAATACCTGATTTCCAAGCTGTCGCTCTCCATCAATTGCAGCTGATGGACAAGATCCAAGGCTGGTAACTCGAGTGAGATAGGAAGTCTAGCTTCCCTTCCATACACAAGTGTGTATGGTGAATTCCCAATCGCCCTCTTTGGAGTGACCCTGTCTGCCCAAAGAGATGTCTTCAACTTGGCATGCCAAGTCCTTTGATTTTCCTCCATTGTCCTTTTTATGATCCTAATCAAATTCTTGTTTGTGGACTCGGCCAGCCCATTCCCTTGTGGGTAGTAGTTGAAAGAAGTGTTGAGATAGATGCCAACTTTAATGCCCACTCACTTGTCTTTGTTCCCAAGAAAGCCAATGCATTGTCTAAAATGATTGTAGCTGGCACCCCAAATCTCGTCACTATGCCTTCATAGAAGTCTAGGACTGCACTCTCATTGACCTCTTTCAAAGCTACGGCCTCTAACCATCTTGTGAAATAATCCGTGGCAGTCAAAACCCACTTGTGGCCAGCACTAGAAGGAGAATTGATCAACCTTATGAAGTCCAACCCCCATTGCATGAATGGTTGTTCCACTTGAATAGGATGAAGAGGCATGGCAGTCAATCGTTACTTCCCATCAAAGAAGGCACATTTTGGACATTTTCTCACCCAAGTGTGAGTGTCTCTAAACAAACTGAGCCAAAAGTAACCAACCCTCATAATCCTTGCAACTGTGGCCTTGGGATCAAAGTGGCCACCAGCTGGCCCATCATGAAACTCGAACAATACCCTGTCGACTTACTCTGAATCAATACATCTCAAGAGTACCCCTGAAAAGTCCTTTCTGAACAGCACTCCAACTAGGACATAAGGAAGAGATTGAAGTCTAAAATACCTCCTCTTGATCCTATCAAGACCTTGTGGACACTCACCAGTTCGAAGGAAATGAACCATGTCTTGTGCCCAGCTCTTCCTGATTGTAGGTATTACTGTTGCAGCTTCATCATGGAGTACCAAAACGTCTTCCTTCGGCTCTTTTAAGTCTATAACGAGGTGTTCACACAACCCTCTTCCCCTTACCAACTTGGTGGTCTTGATCTCTACATCATACTCTATTACTTTGGTGATCCACCCTACCCTTTTTTCATTCAAGTCTCGGCTCAGCAAGAAGTCTTTTACAATAGGATGTGGCACCATGATGTGAATCTTGTTGTTGGACAACATATGTCTGAACCTTTTCAGACTTCGTATGACTGCAAGTGCTTGCTTCTCAACATAGGTGTATCTAACCTCATAGCCTTCTAAACCTTGGCTAAAAAAAATGAGAAGTTGTTCTAAATTCTCACCATTTGATTGAGTGAGCATCGCAGAGATTACCTCTTCATTCCCAAAGGTGTATAGATTGAATTCCTTGGAGAAGTTTGGACTAATCAGGGTAGGAGCTTGGGCGATAGCTTGCTTGATGCCTTCAAAGCTCTCTCTTCTTCTTGCTGTCCACGTGAACGTCTCTTCCTTCCTCAGCATGGAAGTTAGTGGTTTGACCAGCTCAACAAAGCTAAGAATAAATCTCTTAATGAAATTTATTTTACCAAAGAAACTTTGCAGGGCCTTCTTGTGCTTAGGCAAGGACAATGCTAAGATGGCGTGCACTCTTTCTGGATCAATGGACAAGCCTTCTTTTGAAACGGCATAGCCCAAGAGCTTGCCTTCATGGACGGCAAACACGCAATTATTTGAGTTGAGAGAGATGCCGAACTCTCTACACCTTTCAAAGATTTGCCTCAGGTGTTTCAAATGTTCACTTGCCTCTTTCGAGAAGACTGTCACATCATCAAGATAAACCAGCACAATGTCATTGATCAAACCTTGGAAAGCCATATCCATAGCACGTTGGAAGGTAGCTCCAGCATTTGACAATCTGAAAGGCATCTTTCTGTAGGCATATGTTCCCCACTTGGTGGTGAAGGTTGTTTTGTATTGGTCACATTCTTGTACTAGGATTTGATTGTACCCAAAGTAGCCATCTAGGAGAGAAAATCTTTCACTGCCTATCACCATTTGAAGAATCTGCTCCATATTTGGGAGGGGATAGTGATCTCTTAGTGAGACTCTATTCAGGTCTCTGAAATCCACACACAATCTGACCTCTCCATTCTTCTTCCTAGTAGGGACCAAATTGGCCAGCCAAGAAGAATGTTTGATTGGGAAGATGATCCTGGACTCGATCAGTTTGGTGAGTTCCTTCTTCATGAGAGGCTCGATCTTTGGATTGATTGGCCTTTGTTTTTGTTTGATGGGTTTGGCACCTTCCTCTAGCTCAATGGTGTGTTGGGCCAAGCTTGGGTCAAAACCCTTCAAATCACCATACTCCCAAGCAAAGACATCAGCAAACTCTTGGCATAACATAATGAAAGAATGTTTTTCTTCATTGGTACATACCTTCCCAAGTGCAAGCAGCTTATCCTTGTAGATCTCTACCCTTTGATAATTTTCCTTCCTAGTTGACATGCTTGTTTTGTCTCTCTTGAGTTGGTCATCTTCATTGAAGATGCTCTCAAGAGTTACCAAACCTTTGGGAAGCCGTTGGTCTTCAGTTGAACAATCTGCCCATCATGTTGCTGTTGCAACTTGAACTGATTTTTGGAAGCGAACTCAGCTTCTTCTTGTAAGAAAAGTGCTATTTGTTAGTCACTTTCAAACACTTGTCAATTGGTGACATTGTCTAGTATGGAAGGCCTCACAATCACCTTTAAATGGTGTTGATTCTTGTTTTGTCTCACCCCCTTTGGGATATCAAACTAAGCACCAACTGCTGCTAGTCTATCTGCATGCTTGTTCTCCTCTCTTGGAATGGAAGTGATATTGAAAGCAGCGAAGTTCTCCATAAGGTCCCACACGCTGTGCTTGTAAGACTTGAGTAGGGTGTTCTTGGTTAAGCTTTGACCTCTCACTTGGTTCACAATCAACTCACTGTCCCCAAACACCTGCAATTATTTGATTCCTCTTTTCCTTGCCCATTCTAGGCCATGAACAAGGGCCTCATACTCTGCTGCGTTGCAGGTGCAGGAGAACTAAAACCTAAAGGTTGAGAAGTATTTCTCCTTCGAAGGTGAAACCAGCATTGCCCCACCATCAGCTCCCAACTTGCTTCTAGATCCATCAAAGAACAGCTGCCACAAACCACAGTCCTCTTGGTCTGTCTTCATCAATCTCGGCATTAAAGCATCTTTCTCATGCATGCAGTAGACTCCAAGAACAGCTTCTTCAATGAAGTTGTAAGGATTATGCTCAAAATTGTCATTTCCCCATTCATCTAGGAGCAGGTCAGCAACTCCTACAAGGGAAGATGATGGGGATTGGTCCACCTAGAGCTCTTCTTCATCAATGATTGCGTAGCTCACATTCGCCGTTTTGGATGAGTATGGCTCCAGGTGATCTTTGTGGATGGGCTCTGACTCAATCTTCACCTTAGTTCCATACTTTGTCCTAAAAACCATGTAAGACCAATTGGCTGCCAAGTATCCACCTATTTTGGATGTGAAATCCCTTGACAAGCAAAGAGCGAAGTAAGGAGGAACATCTGCCACTACCACATCATGGGGAATTGGGAAGGTCGGACAGGCATGGAGAGTCAGATTCAAACCTCTTACCACTCCCAAGGTCTTCGTTGGTGATCCATCCAACTGTAGACCTCCTTTGGTCATTTGTTCATATTTGAGGCCTAGCTTATCAACTATGCATTTGGGTATAACTCAGGTGCTTGCTCCACTATCAATGATGCAATTGTGGACCAAAAAATCACCAATAATCAGGGACAAATAGAAGGGAGGGACCTTCTCATCCTTCTTTGCTTGACCTGTCATGGGAGGAGCCCCATTTACTATCAACACATTATCATTTCTTGCTGGGAAAGCTTGCTCACCTAGCCGGTGCAATTCCTTTTGGAGTATATCCTTTTGTCCTGGCAGTGCTAAAAAATCCCACAATGAGATGTTCATGTGCAGTTTCTTCATTTGGTCCACTACATTGATTGAAGGATTGCCTCCTTTGGAGCTTTCCTTGGGGAGATTCGTAACCCGCGGTGCAACTTGCGCTGAAGCTACAACTGACGTCTGTAATTGAGAAACTTTTGATTTGCTTGTGGTGAAGGAGACGATGTAAGTGCTTGAGTGGCTACTTGAGCTTCATCCATAGCTCTCCTTTTGCACCTCGTGTTGGTTGCAACACAATCATTCTGATTACTTGTGCTCTCCACATAGTTAACTGCATAGAACTCTCATTCCAAGTGATTCATAAGAGTGGAATCAGATTGACCCTGCTTGTTGTCCATTCCAAGTTGTGTTGATATCTCAAAATTTGAGAATTGGGCTGCCTGATCACCTTGTGTGGTCATGCTTTGATTTGGTAGCTCACTGGCATAAGCAACCTGTTCTTAGCCATGCCCCAAGGGTGGATAATTGGGTTGCTCCTGCACCAAATTATTTTGAGTGGAGACAAGAGCCTTGGAAGATGAAGGGGCATTTGGATTATAGCTCTGACAAGGCTTGACTTGTGTAATTTGGCCTTGCCCTTGATTATAATTCTGAAAGGGAAGTCTATTTGTCTGCCCAAACTGTTGGTAGCCTTGATTTGGCCTGTAACTCTGAGCTTATTGTCTCTTGAGGGCAACTAACTCATTGGTAACACTCTGCAGCAAGCTCTTAACTTCATGGAGATCATTTGCAGAGGTAACAGTCGGCTTCTCTTGATTAGGCAGAGGAGCTAGAGTGGGCACAGAAGGCTAAACTGAGGGTTGTAAATCAGGAAAGAGTGGCATATGAGGTCTAGGAGTTATCTTCCCTGCTTGAACAAGGCAATTTTCAGCAGTTATGGCTATCTCATAAACAGTGGGCAGAATATTCCCACCCATGGACTGTATCATGACAGCAATGTCACTATTCAGGGCCTTTAAGTAGTAAAGGAAGACATAGCTTGGGGTTGGCCTCACAAGAATTGGGATTCTGTCCCAAGTCTTTTGGAACCTCGTGTTAAAATCTTACATAAACTCATGTGAGGCTCTCTTCATGGTGGTCAATTGCTCAGCTAGAGACAAATGGTCACTTTTTTCCCCAAACCTATTTGTCAAGAGGGTCCCTAACTCATTCCATGAGCCAACTGAGTTCATAGGCAGGGTCCCATACCAGTCCAAAACTTTCCCTTTGAAGGACAAGACTAGCAATCTAATGGCTATATTTTCCTCAGTGATATTATGGATGTTGCAAAGGTTGGCTATATTTTCCTCAGTGATATTATGGATGTTGCAAAGGTTGGCTATATTTCTGATATGCTCGATAGCAGTGATTGGGCCCTCTCCACTAAAGGGAGGAACACTTTTGAGAGTTGTCCCTGGAATTGGGTCTACTGCTGAAGGTTCAAGGGACTCTGACCATTAAAGGCCACAAAAGGCAAAGCCATGGTTGTGAAAGGATTTAACCGAGGTCTGCTTGAGTAGGTGTACTTTATGGTTGGTTTGGGAAAGTGGCTTGCTGCATACGGGTGAGTATTTGCAAACCTTAGCCTTTTTGTTGAGTTCAAAGGCAACTCAATAAATTCAAAAGGGACACCCCTAGAAGATCTTGTAGTAACCTTTGGCATGGGATGTCAGGCTAATCATTAACCAGAGACTGAGTTCTTGAATGGAGTCGTCAGGTGTTGAATTATAGATCCTTTTGGATTTTTAACAATATCAAGACCAGCACCAATCCTAAAACTTGCAGGACGTGGAAATTGGTCCCACCGGGCGTGCCAAAAACTGTTGACGCTGTGGATTACACCCTCTGAAAAGAGACTCAGCTCCCTTCCTCCACGCGACACAATCGAGACATTCCTCTTGCTGTGGGTTGCAAACTTGAGGGATAAATCTCTAGATTAGGGGCTAGCTCCCCTTGATGCACTTTGAGGCCCTGAATTTCCTACTGCTAACAATGGGTGGGGGGGAAAGAGAGAGAAGTACTGAAAATAGAACCTAACTAATGCAGTGATGCAACAAACTAGTTGGTTTACTTAGCATTGACGTACACTTTACATCAAAGAGAAGCAAACATACACTTCATTCGAATGAGAACCTTTTCTACATCAGTGTTTCAACAGGGGATTCTATGGAGGTATACGGAGGAAGAAACTACCAGAGGTGTTCTAAGACACACTATTGGACAATCTATTCACATGCACCTATACTCTGAACTTGACACTTCTTGTTCACTTGCAGAGAAGAATTCACAATACACTAGATATGCTAGTATAAACTTATGAAAGCATTAAAGGAAATGATTGAACATAAGATAAGACCATAAACATGCAAAAGTGCAAGTTCAAATGGAGATAAAATGCTTCTTTTGATTCAAGATAAATTTCTTCAGGGCTTCACCATACAATGCTGAGAGATATCCTTCTCAAATGAGAAGTTACAAATATATATAGAAAACTTAGAAACAGACAATTGACTAGTCAAGGGATGGGAACCCATGATGTATTAAACACTTCTGTAGTGACCACAAGCCCATGTTATCGTATCCTTCTAATTGCGTATGGGAAGGCCATGCTATAGGTGTCCAAGTCGCTGCCCTTACTGTCTTGGGCCTGCAAGAACGTGGGATACTCCTTGCAACTGACAAGGCCATCCCCAAGCTGTGTTGACTGGGCCATGCTCTCTTCAATGCTGGGCACAACTGGTTGGGCATTAGTGGCGAAGTGTGAAAACACAAGCTGCTCCCTTCTATAGTTCGAAAACCAATCATTTTATTGGTTTTCGGTGGAGACTATTTCACCTAAGTGCATTTACTCTTCCTGCCCTGGTCTGGTTCATCCTTGGGTTTGCGCTTTGACTTGTTACACCACCTGGAGCGTTTTGAGCCTTTGTTTTATGTGCATGTGGCCACGTTCTAGGTTACCCGCCTTGTTTTCCCTTTGCTATTTCCCTCTTATCCAGGCAATTCGGGCTCTCGGCGCTTATTATTCTCTCCCGGGCTCCTTTCTTTGCTTGTTCACTCATTCGTTCTTCGGGCTCTCGAGCTTTGAATTCCTTCGATATCCGAAATTTTGTCCGAAGGAATTCTCCTTTGATTACTTCCCAACGGCTAGCTTACTTTCCTAAAATTGACGTTCACGGGCCCGTCATCGGACATTTGAATCCCAATGACTAGCTTAGCACCCTGAAATTGACGTTCACGGGCCTATCACCCACTAGGACAATTCGTTCGGCATTTTCGCAAATGAACTTTTCCAAAGGAAAAGTGACCCTTCGGAAAGATTGAAATGGTCCTCTTTGGCATTCGAAAGTGACCTTTGCCTTTAGAAAAAATACCTTCGAAAAAGCTGCAATGGTCCTCTTTGAAAGGACAGTGACCCTTCAGAAAAATGAAAATGGTACACTTTCATAGCCAAGTGCCCTCCGCAAAGACACCTACCCTTCGGACTTCTTGTCTTTTTTATTTTTTCGGACTTTTGTGACTGTCGAATTCCTTCAGACATTTTGTCCGAAGGAAATCTCCTTTGATTTTTCTTCCTTGATTTTCCTTCAGACAATTCTCTTTTGGGCTTGTCGCTTTTTCCGAAGGGCAAGTTCCTTTCGGGCTTCCTGTCTTACCCCTTTGCTCCAACTGACTGCCCTCCGCAAGGGCATTTCGAGCCCAAAGTTACCCTCAAACTTTTGAAAAAGATCCACTTTGTTCATCGCTTGCCCTCTGCAATGGCTCCTTGGCCTCCAAAGTTGCCTTTCTGAAGAATTGTAAAGGTCCCGTTTGCCGCCTAAGTGCCCTCCGCAAGGGTACATACCCTTCAAACTTCTTGTCTTTCGAATTTTTTCGGACTTTTGTGACTGTCAAATTTCTTCAGACAAAATGTCCGAAGGAATTCCTTCGCGGACATTTTGTCTGAAGGAAATCTCCTTTGATTTTTCTTCCTTGGTTTTCCTTCAGACAAAAAGTCCGAAGGAATTCTCTTTTGGGCTCGTCGCTTTTTCCAAAGGGCAAGCTCCTTTCGGGCTTCCTGTCTTACCCCTTTGCTCCAACAGGCTGCCCTCCGCAAGGGCATTTCAAGTCCAAAGTTACCCTTTGGACTTTTGAAAAAGATCCACTTTCTTCATCGCTTGCCCCCTGCAAGGGCTCCTTGGCCTCCAAAGTTGCCTTTCGAAAGAATTGTAAAGGTCCCATTTGCCACCTAAGTGCCATCCGCAAGGGTACATACCCTTCGAAAATCCTGCAAACGACCCTTCGGCTTTTCCACTTGGTCCATTTTGCCGACGAAAAGCCCTCTGAAGTAATTCACTTGCCTTTCGAAGCATCTAAGCCCAAATCGAGGTTTGCAAGTGGCTTTACTTATGAATTTTTACAATTAAAGTCACCCATCAAACCCGAAATGCACTTGGCAAGCAAAAGAGGAAAACACTTGGTTTTTTCATGGGAAATGCTCTGACAAAGAAAATTTTGCACAAGGCAGCTGAGGGATGAACTAGCCAGAACATGGATTGAATGACTCTTGCAATAAAAAGAAGGGGGGGAAATTGGTCAACAACTACAGTCCAACAATGACAAATTATATCACTAGGGCATGGGCAGAAAATTTCATGTTTTCCAATGAACCACTAGTGCACAGACTTGATAGTTTTGAATTGCAATTGAACGAATTTTGACCCTGTAAGTACATGTTTTGAAGTACAATTCAAAATGTAAACTATGTTGCATTGATTTCCAAATCAAAGTTTAGATTTGCAATTCTACAATTGATTGTTCCCATGATTTTTGAACCAAAGGTTAGAATTATACTTTTCTTGTTGCATTAAATTTCGGCCCAGAATTGTACTTTTCATGTGTTATTGATTTTTGAGTCAGCCCTATACTTATTTTGTTCAAAGTCAAAAATTGCGTATAAAATAGCCAAAATTCAAAACCTAGGTTTGTCGAAAGCACAAAAGTTAATCAGCCATAATGATAATGTTTGGAGTCATAAGATTTAACAATTGCAGAATATCTTGATTGTGATAAAATCATTCTTGACACTGAAGCGAGACCTGCTACAAATTATGTTGATTATGAGTCATATGGAGGCCTCATTGTTATTGAAGTTTTTTGTGTCAGATGACATGATTCTTGAGGTCCGAAATGCCACTGAATCAAGTGCGTTGTGGACCAATTTTAAGAATAAATACCAAACTTCGGAGAAAAGTCAATTTCTATATATGAAGAATCTACAATTCTCCACTAAGATGTCAAAGGATGAGTCTTTCAAAACACCTTCAGATGAAAGATCTTTGAGACCAATTAGAAGCTATTAACAAAAAAGTCAATGATGATGACATGGTGGCTCTTGTTTTGAACAACTTGATGCCCCCATATGAATCTTTCATGGAGGCTCTACAATTGATGGCAAAAAGCCAAAACCTGATATTTAATTAGGTTAGTTCCTATTTAATGCAGAAGGAACATAGACAAGTACAAAATGAATCCAGTGTTGGACAAGCAAAGACTGCATTAGTTGCTCAATCAAAACGGAAATGGAAATGTATCTCTATTAGTTTATCTTCAAAGTATCTAGTTCTTCGGATGAAAGATCTTCGAGACCAGTCAGAAGCTATTAACAAAAAGGTCGATGATGACGACATGGTGGCTCTTGTTAAGCTCTTGTTCTAAACCACTTAATGCCCCAATATGAATCTTTCATGAAGGCTCTACACTTAATGGAAAAAATCCAAAGCCTAATATTTGATCAGGTTAGTTCATATTTAATGTAGAAGGAACATATACAGACACAAAATGAGTCTAGTGTTGGACAAAAAAAGAGTGCATTAGTTGCTCAATCAAAAAGGAGGTGGCAACGTATCCCTATTGATTCATCTTCAAAGTATCAAGTGTAGTGTTTTTATTGTCATAAGGTTGTGTATCTCAACAAAGATTGTCAGAAGCAACAATATGCACTTTTCTAACAAAGCAATCAGGCAACTAATATGGCAATAGTTGAAGAATGAGATTTTGAGGAAGAGTATGTGCTCCTAGAATCATACTTGAATGATTGTGCTACCAATCATTGGTTCATTGATTCTGATGCATCCAGACATTTCACATGTTATAAGGACCGGTATGTCAAACTTACTACAAGTACAAAAAATTCTAATTTTGTTTTATTAGCTAATGGGGAGTCTCTTGCAATAGAGAGGATAGGAGATGTTCGCATAGTATTGAATAATGTGAAAACAATCATAGTAAGGAATGTTAGATATGTTACTAACCTAAATGAAAATCTCATCTATTAATCAATTAACATAAAATCCCAACATAGTTGTAAATTTCCCTAGAAAGAAGTGTATTGTGTTTGATGTCAAACAGGGCAAAGTAATTGCCCTGGATATTGGGCAAGGTGGCTTGTAAGACTGTTGAATCTGCCACAGTCAACGTAAATGCACGTGTGGAGGAAGACTCCACCATTTAGGATGTGCTAAAGGATGAAATTACTCATAGGCTTGTTGACCCTACTACAATCAACTTACATGCACTACTTGTGGAGGAAATAGATGAGGAGATGGTTTCTTCTCCTACTACGAAATTAATTTTTACTCCCATTGCTATTGTGGAGTTGGTTTTTACTCCCATTGTTGCTAAGGTGTTGGTTTTTACTCCTAGTGCGAAGATGGTCACATTTTGGTTGCTTCTCTCTGGAGCTATGGATGAGGAGGTCTAAATGGTGCTACCTAAAGGATTCCGGTACTTGGTTGTGATCATTTGGTTTGCAAGTTGATTGAGTCCTTGTACAAACTTAAGCAAGCCCCACGACCCTAGTATACTTTGTTTGAGTAGCATCTCCAAGATTATAGATTCAAAACTATGGAGGTCACCCCAAAGTTATCAGCCAATAATGATTCGTCACCAATCAATGAATCAACCTACAACGAGTTGGTGAACATCTTGATACATCTTATGTCCCGATTTGTTTTGTTGTTGGCTATCCTTTTCAGTTTTTGTCTACACCAAAGTTCCTACATTGGACACCAACAAAATGTCAAAGGCCTACAGATGTCAAGTTGATATATTTGGAACAGTCCATTGATGTAATGACTAAATTATTTGGTCCCATCGTATTTGTTAAATTCAGGACAATCTTGGAGTAGTCTCCAGTTTAAGTCATTAAGGGAGGGTGTTAAAGTTATTAATTAGGTATTAGTTAATATTTAACTAATGGGCGGTTATCAAACCTTCCCAACTGAATGTAACCACTTTCTACTTGATAAAAAGACAGACACACAAGTGTGTAAGTGTCGTATGCCTTCCATTTCTCTTCTTTCAAGCACTCATTTGCTAACAGAAACATTTGAAAAGTTTTCGAACATTTTTGGCACATGCCTAAGTGTTTCCAAATAATTTATGGCATGTTTCCATACCGGAAACATTTTCAAGGCTGGAAAGGGGCGGGGGCAGGTGAGCTGGGATATTTCCCTGCAACATAGCTTATAACCCAATTGTGCATGCCATGATGAAGCATATATAGGTTCATCAGTACTATATTCAATAGTGCATTAGGGAGGGGATGTTGGATTTCTGATTTTGCAAAACTAAATTCCAAATAGCAAATAATAAATAATAAATATCTTCATGAAAATTGTTGGACTAATAGACTTGTTCCAGCTTTTGGGGGCTATCACTGGGGATATAGTGAGTAAATTTCTCCCTTTCAAGAATACTTTTCATGTAAATGACACCTTCCTTGGGCCCTATAAGTTTTGTTTTAGTTGGGAGGTTAGAGAAAATAAAAGATATCTCATGGGACCCTTTGAGTTACCAATGTTGTGTTACACCTTTAAGGAACTTATCTTAGGAAAAAGATGTATGAATAAGTAGCTTTGCCTCCATCTATATCCATCCAATTATTGTAACTTCACATTCATTCATTTTCTCTATTATTGACTATTGTTATGTTTGAGTGCCCTAAAAGGAACTCTCCATATGGTGGTGTTCCTGTGTTGATATATAGCTTGTGGAGTTTTCTTTTTCTTGATCATGGTACTTTGCATTGGAATCTCATGTACTACAATGCTAAGATAAAATGCACATAAAGGAAATGAAAAAGAACAAAAAATGGAATAGGAAACACACACATAAGACATTGAAACTAATGTGGATACTGAAAACATTTAAATAATTACTAATTCTCAAGATTATATGCTAGAATACACGATATTACAATGAGCGCAAGTACTCTAAAATTGTAGAGACTTGTGCATAAAGCATACACAAGTAGTGAAGTCCATAAGTTGGCATCATTAGAGGTGGCAAATTCTACAAAGAATGCACAAGCACAAAAAGAGGACTCTCTAAATTAATGGCAATTACAAGTAAAAGATTCCCCAAAGAGAGGTTACTGACCCAAATAGGGGAAAAAAGAAAAAAATATATACCTATAATAAGGTACCACATAGTTAGCCACATGATAGCTACTTATGTTAGCTAAGTAAATATCATCACCAAAAATATTAAATCAACTCAGCAATAAATCACATTCCCCTTATCACAAGTACCTCATTTTCAGCACTATATTCCAATCTGCACGCACCCACACAAATCAGAACTTCTATCAAAAAATTCTCTCCTAAACAAAAAAGACAATCATCAAGACATGAAAAGCAAAAATTTCATACTATCAAAATCCCTTTATAAATACTATGGCACCACTTAATGTCACTCCCCTTCAAAAGAATTATTCTTAAAAATTTACAATGTACTCGTGTGTGTGTGTGAAGATTTTAAATATATAAAATAAACCACTGTATAACCAGAAAATAAGAAACAGCATAACCAGAAAAAAATTAGAACAGCCAAAATAAAATTGCTTCTTCAAATTATTCAAATCATTCTCCATTGATAATAAAAATCAAATACAATGTATTTATTGAATTGCATGTGAACATACTATTCTAATAAATAAATAAATCAGTCAAAATTTAACTAAATTATAAAAATAAAAAATATCTTGCATGAAAATTAGCTAAACTTAATTCAGCCTTTCTAAGGCTTTATTGTTCTAAAAATAGTTTAACTGCATATTAAAAGATTTTAGAGCAATTGCATGAGTTTGATTACTATAAACTCAGCACTAAACATCAGTTAACCAACAGTGTGTATAATTGTTGACCTCCTAAAAACCATGGACACTACCTTTAGAATATGGTACCTTCATAGCTAAATCACCCATGCAAGTGATCCCACACATATGAGCCTCATACAAAACAAGTAGTTTTTTAGTTTGCATACTCAGTGAGTCTGCAAGTACTTGCCAATTTTTTTCACTAGCAAGCTTTTTTCACTTATACTCGCAAGTCTTAGATTGAGGACTCCAAACACGGAAAAAAATGTGGAAAAAAGTTGAACCAAATACTATACCTATAAAATATATGTTTAAGTATATTATACTTTAAGTTATATTTAATATATATACTTTCAGGTTGTTCGAGAGTGGTTTCAGACATCTAGGAATTATAATGCAAATTCTAGGTTTTGGAGGATCCTATCATATTTCAGACTTAGTCATATTTCAAACTTTGCCATATTCCAGGGTTTCAAGATTTCAGAGTGAAATCGTAGGAGGTATGAAGGTTGCATGAAGGGATGTGGGTATGATAGAATAGTCTGAGAACATCTCTCGCAAAGTGCTATGAGCCAATCCCCCCCCCCTTTTTGGTGCACCGTTTAAGGCGTGCACTTAGGGAGATTTGATGCGCCAGTGAGCCCCTACAAGAGAGCATCAGTAAATGATAAATCTAAAAAATGTCAATGAATACTTATACCCCACCTGAAGCTCATCGTGTGTCACAAAACTGTAACATGGGATTGTACTTTGGGAAAGATACACATCAACACAAAAGCATAAAGGAAATGTTGAAAGAATTGATTATGCAATTTTGTACCCCATTTGTATTTGAATCTAATAGAAAACACTTCCCAACATTTTACAAACTCATT
This sequence comes from Torreya grandis, assembly GCA_037957365.1. Classification (NCBI taxonomy): domain Eukaryota; kingdom Viridiplantae; phylum Streptophyta; class Pinopsida; order Cupressales; family Taxaceae; genus Torreya; species Torreya grandis. Next base: position 1,877,650 of record JARHVA010001714.1, read on the forward strand.
TGATACATTTTGTAGTAATAATTTGTTTTAAATTTATGTCTTTTAAGAAATTTAAGTATTTTTTAAGTTGTCGAGTATTGTCAAGAATTTGTCGAGTTGAAATTTTTTTGGTCTACTGAGTCCGAGTATGTGATGAAATGTCCCAAATTAGGGATACTCTCTGAAATTTGATTTTTTATATGAAACCCTAGCAAAAAACAAAATTCTATTTTTTACCACAGCAAACCCTAGCTGCAAATATATTCGAAAATTAGCATAAAATATGCTAAACCCTTCAAATCAATTGTGAACCCTTTCAGCCAAGATTAATCCTTCAAACATTCAAATTAGTCCTTCAAACCTTAGGCGCCTATGTTTAGAAAATAAATATGATTTATGGCAGCCCTTTGATGATAATTTCTATAGTATTTTACCTTCAAAAGGTCTTCAAAATTAATAGAACAATACAACTGCAATCAAACACCTTTTTAGAATGTTTTTCATTCACAAATAAGCTGAATTTACCACAACAAATATTTAGAATAATATAGAAAATTCCAGAATACTTTTAGAATCAATATTTACCCTCAAATGGATCATTTTTCCAAATCGGCCAAGGCTGGAAAAATAATATACAAATTGTAGAATAATATTAGGTTAAGAAATGGCCTTCAAACATCAGCCAAAACAAGTCGCCACCCTTCTAGAGCAATTTGTCAACCTTCCAAGCTATTCGCCCCACTTGGAAACCCTTATTTTTTGTCTTTTCTGAATTTTGATGAAAAATAGCAACTCCTAGATGAAGTTGCCCCACGGAAGAATGAGGGTTTTCGTCCTCAATCTCTTTGCTTGAAGGTTTTTGTTTTCAAGTCCAAAGCTCAAGCTTTTTCATGCTCAAAACTTGTAATTTTAAATAATGATCCAAGATGCCTTTCAACAAGACCCCTCAATTGCTTTTATACTTCTCCCCAAGTGAAGCGCCCAATTTGGGGGGAAATGCCTTTGTTGATCTCTTTTCAAATTATAAAAGAATATCTTTTTATAATTTACTGAAGTGGTTCAATGCTCATGACCCTTAAAAAGGCCCCAACTTAAATGAACTTATAACAATAAACTATTTTTACAATTATTCTTTTCAAAATCAAATGTTTCCCTTCTTTTTATCTTCTTCCCTTAGCCCTTAGGAAACGAGGCAAGGCTAAAGGTCTTCAATAGTGTCATGTTCAAAAGGGGTACATGACATGTGAACTATGGTTTTCACAATTCTAGGTAGTACTCTAAGTTCCACCTGCAATTTGGAAGGAAGCATGCAACTCATTCTAAGAAAAATGTACTGTTTGTTTTTTCACAAAAGCAATAAGGTGTAGTTTGTACTTTTGATTTATCTACGGCTACAAACTTTACTTTTAAGATTTTATTAAAACTGAGATATGACTGGCAATAATCCCTCGTGGTGCAAGGAATACCCTGACAGAGAATGAAATCGATTATCATTAGAGGTCAATATCATCTAACCATTTACTTATTGGCACTTAACAGAATGACTTACAAAATCACTCTCATCAATACCAATTTAATTATAATGCATCTGATAGCCTAAGAAAAGGAGGAACAAAATAAAATTACGTGAATCAATTTTGACTGAGCTTTCCATTTAATAGGACATAAAAGAAATTTATATATAAAAAAGAGCATTCAGCATTTAGTTTATTATTCAAGTATACCAAATTAGCTAGTATACATCTTTTAGTTCAAAAAAAGAACGAACTTAAGAGCAAAACATAATCCATAACTCAATTATTTGTGACTTGGATATATTTTTGACATCTACTAAATTTAATGGCTACCATGGAGAACATTTCATTTGATGATGGCCATATCAAACATTTTTCTTATTTTTTTAATGATTTGAAATTGAATTTCAGACAGCCTCCAAATTCCCATGGTATAACCCCTATCATACTGAATGAAATATATCTACTAGCTAAAAATAGGAAAATACATAGAATAAAGGGTCGTGGATGAAAAACAAACATCAATGCATTGTCTACTAATCAGCATGACAGAAGCTCTAGGCAGGGCCATCATAACTCTTATTCCCGTCTTTGGGAAAACATAATATAGCAATTGCAAAAAAAAAAAGCAGCTAAACCACATTTAAGAACAGAACATGTTGCATCAAATAATTTCCCAGTTGACATATGGATGTGGTATTGTATACCTATCTTTCCATGCCCAACATCAACAGCACAACCAGATATCCGTCCAACAGCATAAAGCGACAATACTGCTTGTTCAGTTGCATAAAACCCGTTCACATTGAAAGTTTCAAACATAAGTTGCACCAGCTGCTCTCTTATAGCCTAGATAGTCAAATGCAGATATCAGAAGAAAAAAAATACACCCAATACATCAATCAAAGATTAGCAACTTAAACAACGTTTAACTTAATGTGGTTCCCCATAGGCAGTATAAACCTAATTATTTTTCACAGTTACAACATCAATCAAGGATTAGCAACTTAGACAAGGTTTAACTTAATGTGGTTCTCATAAGCAGTATAAACCTCCAACAAACATCAGGTCAAACCTGAAAAATATATTTCACTTTTCATTTTCTTGATAAAATTATTCACACAATAACCTACATGCCAAAAATCTCAAATAAAGAAAACATTTACGATTTCCAAATAGAAGTATCTATGTAAAATCAATTGTTGGTATATTGATTTGATTCAATGCACACAAAGTAAAACCCAATGGGTTTGGGGCAAATGGTGGTTAACAATGAGTTTCACACTGGGCACCTCAGAGTGGCCATGAGAACACCTGGAGGTAGGGGTTGAACTTATCATTTTCAACTACACGGGACACTCTCTTTGATCTTATGGACCCAAGCCCAACCCTATGTACAATTCAATCTCTGCCCTAATATTTCCATGTTGTAAAACCATATTGGGCAGAAAAAAAAAGAGCTCCGCTAGGGTATTTTGAGAAGAAGCCATTACTGTAAAACTTCTTCCTCTAGTTCGTGCAGACAGAGAAAGGCAAAATCTGAGAGCTAAGGTTGTAATCAAAGGAAAGAAACGGTTATTGGATCAAAATCTACAAAAGTGGCAGAGTTAGAGGTGGTCATGGCGGCGGCTGGAAAAGGGAAGAAGATTTGATAAACCCCTGCATGCAGTCCATGGAGGAGGACCCAGTCATCTGCTTGGATGCTAATGAGATCAAGAGAAACATATCCAACCTGTATGGCAGGAGTTTGATATTCTGGTTCTTAGGAGCACAACTATTGCTAAAGAAGGTTCATGCATGGGCTAGTAAGAACTGAAAGATGCACGACAAAGTGGATATCAGGACCTCTACTAAGGAATACTACATAGCAGTGTTTGCTAATGAAACAGATCGAGACATAGATTTTGGGGGAGGAACATATTTCTTCAGAACAGTTGGTTTATTCATGAAATACTAGTATTTATGGTTCAGGCCAACAGAGGAATGCCAACTATGACACTGTAAGAATGCATGCTCTGGCTAAAGAATTCTGGGCTAAATATGTATTTGGTACTATAGTTAACCCTCTCGGCAAGGAAATTGAAAACTTCAAAACCATATTATGGTAAAAGATTGACAAATTATGCAAGGATGTGTGTGGAGCTTGACCTGTCCAAGGCCCTCCCAAAGAATGACCCATTGAAGGTTGGGGACATAGAATGGGTCCAGCCTCTGGACTATGAAAGAGCCTCATTCAGATGCAGAGGATGCCATGAATATGATCACTTGGTCAGAGAAAGTCCTACTCTCCAAAAAACTAGTGGGAATCCCAAGCTAATAATAGAAGTAGCCAAAGGCAATGATGGATTGGTCAAACCTAAAAGGAAACGTGTGATAATCAGAAAAGGAAAGAATGGATCGGAAATATTGGATATGGAGGAAAATAATGGAAAAGGAGGGTACGCCTCTCAAGGCACAGAAGGAGATATGGTCCCAGAAACTCAAAGAAAGTGAACGAGGAGCGAAAATGAAAATGAGATCATTATGGCAGAATATGGCTTCAAACAAGATCTAGAAAAGCTAATAGCGGATCCTTTCAACCAAGGGAACAATATTATAAGGAATGACGACCAACAAACGAATGACGAGGATCTCCTATCAGAGAGAGAATGAGAATCCCTAGCAGAAGATGAGAACAATATAGAGAAGGATGATGAATCCACAGAAGCCCCAGAGGGATCAAGATTCATTTTTCGACAAAATAAGAACAAGAGGTAAAAAAAAATATAGGGTCAAGGAAGAGAGGAAGACTCAAAACCTTGGAAAGAATCCAAAGAGAAAGGAGGGTGGACCTGATTGCTGGAAACCAACCTCAAATGGAAGATATCTTGGCAGGTATCAAGAGTGCCAAATGAGTTCAATGTTGGTTATCTCTTGGAATATAAGAGGGCTCAATGCCCCTTCTAAGAGGAGGATCTTAGAATGCTCAAGTCAAACACAAGTTGTGGGCGATTCTACTTCAAGAAACCAAGCTTGATGAGGATACCAACCAAAAGAGGAAAGTGGCAAAAGGTCTCAACATAGAGAAGCACGGGATAAGGGCAAAACACATAGTTGGAGACACGACGATCCTTTGGAACTCACAACCAATGGAGGTCATGTGCTCAGCTTCCTCAGATCCCTAGATGGTTTGCCACATAAATAGTAAGAATACCTGTCTGAATTTCACACTTATCAACATCCATGGCCCCCAATCTTAAAGGGAAATGGAAGCTAATTGGGATCAGATCTTTGAAGTCATCCGCAGTTACAACCAAATTCATTGGGTCATGGGGGGAGACTTTAGTGCTAGGATGGGAGTTAAACAAAATAAAAGGGGAAGACCAAGTTCCCCTGGCAAAAATAGCTTCTACAAATTTGTCGAAGATTCTAACCTTTGGGATGAAAAGCCCAAAAAAGGTTGATTCACTTAGAAGGGGAGTGTCAAACCCATCAGCAGTTTTTGGATGGCCCCTTCACTCCAAGAATTCCAAGAAATCAGAGATGGCCTAAGTGTCTACGAAAATGCTACGAGACAAATAGTTAACAAGGCAAATCTAAAATCTTCTTCCTCAATTGCAACTAGAGAGAACATGATTTTTTAGCAGACAAATTGGCATTGAGAAAGCAGTTGTCCTTGAGATATCTTGTCTTTCCTTTGTTCAAAGGGCAGGCCATTACACAAATGTGGAAACATTCGATGGAAAAAATCAAATCTAGGTTACCTTCCTAGAAAGGAAAATGGATCTCTTTAGCAAGCAAACTTACGATCATCAAAGAGGTGCTTCAAGCTATCCCAACCACTTGGTTCTCAATCTTGTAAGACCCTAAGGGAATGCTAACTAGTATCAACAAAGTTATGATGGAGTTCTCTACTAAGACTCCTTAGAAAAAATTAAGGTCCCTTTGGTTGTCTGGAATTAAGTGTGCACTCAAAACAAAGGGGGCATAGACAATCGAGGATACAGTAGAATTCTATCCATTTGGGAACTGCATCTTCACTATTTGTGTTATGTGTGCACTCTATACACAGCGAGATTCAATTTCTCATGGCTCAATGGAAGCTACAAAGTGGTTATGATCATCCCTTGAAATTAGGAACATTTTCTTCTAAGTAGGGAGGAAATGACAAGACATAACCACATAGGCTAGTGTATTTTATTAAATATAGTCACATGGGCAAATGTACATTATTAATTGTTTTAAAGAGTCATGTGGGCTTATTATATAATTTTAAAAGTTGTATGTATTTATTCTCTTAGAGGCTTCCTTCCTTTGGAACCTTCCATCCTCTAGAAGCTTCCTTATACATCCTTTGTAATCTATATATGCATGATACAAATGAGGGTTGCGCATGAACAGTTGCAACAATCTCTTGCATTCTCTTCCTTTGTTGCCTCAATTGTGCTTATATCATATCAACTAAGATTTTTTGATATCGACAGGCCTAAAACATACATTTTCAGGGAGTTTGAGATTCTTTTTTTCATATTCATATAAGAAATAAACACAATTGCTAAAAATCCTCATATTTTTATGGCTGAACAAATTTCTAATTTCGCAAATCATGCAACAAACGAGGCTCATACCTCTAAGGCAAGGCATTTAATCATCATAAGAGTCTTGAGAAATACAAATAAGGAAAATCATGACACATCACAAAGGGCCCAAGCCTAAAAATATATAAGTCACATTATTTTAAAACACAAACTTTGTTTTCATTAAACATATAATAGATTGCAGGTTCATTATAAAATACACCAATTTTTTTTTTATTAACCAAGTCTTCGGCTAAGCACCAAGCACCGAGGGGTTTTCATTCCATCAAATTCACCCGAGAATCCAAACCGACCTCGTCCCTTATGGTGTCAGGACTTTGTGTTCAGCAAGAATTGATCCCTAGTGGGCTCTTTGTGAGCCAAGTAACTTCACCAATGAACCAATGACCTTTCGAAAAAATACACTAATTTGAATAAAAGATATCTTAATTTTAATTAAATTCAAACCTCCATCTCTCACATGCTACAAGACATAAATATTTCAGAGGATTTATTAGCACATATAAACATAAATCATAGTTTGTCGATGAGATGTGAGTGAGTTGGTAAGGTGGCTTGGTTGTATCGAGCCCCATCCAGGTTCAAATCTCGTTGAGGCATGTAAGGCCGGTTGTGGTCGTTGGTGGTGTTCTCGAGGCTGGTTGTAGCCATTGATGATATTCTAGAGGTCAGTTGTAGCCATTGGAGGTATTTTGGAGGCCGGTTGTCGCTGTTGGTGGTATTCTCTTACGGATCAAGGCCCCCATTTGTGATTTATCATCATAGATAGAGTCGTAACAAGAAACGATTCTAGGTGGAATTCAACATATAAACATTATGCCCCCTAACTAAGTAGTATCATATCCACCTTGACAGAAAGTGATATATTTTGTTAGTATAGCTTCAAAACTGTGAAGGGCTATCACTCAGTGTGGTAGAGCACCTCGTTTACACATGTGCAAATGGTTTTCAAGGGAGTTTTTTGGTTTGTTTGATCCGTAAATATCTTATGTTATATAGTCTTACTCTATGAATTGGGAGAACAACAACATGACAAAGATGAAGTTAGATTTGATTAGAACTATAAATATAGTTGATATGGTCAATCTTGGGTGCATTCAATGTTAGCCATAATGAGTACAATACAAGGACCTCAAAAACATTATTTTCACTCTGTGAACTTTCAGGTGTATGAAGTGTCATATTATTCTACATTTGGGGTGATAGAGACTCATTTGAGTGAATCTATGTCTGAGCATGGTAAACCTACGTCAAGGAAACCTTTTGAATAACTGTGGGATTGCTTCTGAAATTTGTGTTTGAAGTAAACGAAGCCATCTTATTTTCTATCTTTCTCGAAAGAAGAGAACGGCAGACTAATTGATCAATCCATCAGTTAATAAAAGAGCCCAATGCAATAAAAATTCATGTTGGGTTCTTGGAACAGTTTGAATCATTTTGGTAATAAGAACTTTGATCTATTTTACCGTGAAGGCCTACGGTTCAAGCCCGTAAAGCCCTATACTGTTCTGAAACTATTATATTTCCCCTTTTTGCTTAGTGTCTCTATGATCCAGCTCTGCTTTTAAAGAGTCTTCGAATCATACCTGTCCCTTACATATCACTGTAAATTATATGTACCAATATGATTGATTCACAGAACTCGTGGAAAGATAAAGATACAAAACCAAATAAACAAATATTTAAATAGATAAATATGGCTCAGTTTTTCGAGAGTTGCTTGAAGGTTATCGATCTTGCAACACTTTGATGTCTGGAGGACATGTGCGGTTAGGTTCCATTTGTATTTTCGGTCGTATCTAGCACATCTTAACAAAACATTTTGCATGGACTCGTCGTGCATTTGTGTGGTCCGAAGAAGCTTACTTGTCATATAGTTTAGGGGCTCTTTCTATCTTTGGTTTCATTGCTTGTAAAGTTTGGTTTAACAATACAACTTATCCCAATGAATTCTATGGGCCTACTGGCCCAAAGGCCTCTCAAGCTCAAGCATTTACTTTTCTAGTTAGAGATCAACGTCTTGGAGCTAGTGTGGGGTCTGCCCAAGGGCCTATTGGTTTAGGTAAATATATTATGCATTCTCCTATTGGATAAAATATCTTCGGAGGAGAAACAATGCGTTTTTGGGATCTTCGTGCTCCCTAGTTGGAACCTCTAAGGGGTCCTAATGGTTTGGATCTAAGTAAGTTGAAAAAGGACATACAACCCTGGCAAGAATGACGTTCAACAAAATAGACATGAAAATTTGTCGAATTTATTCATATAGATCAATGAGGAATAATTAACGAAATAAAGTTTTTATTGGAAATTGCTAATGGGATTAGATGAAAATAAGGGAATATTTACAATCCCCAAATTTGGTAAAACAATTTAAACCTACAACCAATCGATTAACAGCCGACCACTCTACCACTGAGCTACTGAGAAACAATGAAGGTTTATATCTCATATATGTTCAATACTCGGTTCTTTGAACGACATATCACAAGGAATGATTGGAAAACTAGATCAAAGATTTGTTCAAGACTCATGGAACACCATTGCCTTCCTATGTATATTGTAGGCCATATTATAAAAGGGTCATGATAGCAATCCCCTTTCTTCCAGAAAGCTTCCGGGACAAGGGGTGGTGTCGGTCAACCACCACCAATGAGATCATTCATCTTGACACAGAAACAAAAGTTGTTTAAAATTATAACATAGATGGATAGAGATCGTGTTGTTATATTAATATTTGCACCTTATGATTTGGAAGGCATTCTTATTTGACTGCTATAAAATATTATCGAGATGGATGTTTGTTGCCCCAACCATTCTCACTAGCCCTTCGTGAAAAGGTCATATGTATGATAGCAAAGCGTTTGTGTTGTTGATTCCCACATGTAGCGCTTTTTCCCCTGTGTGCCTATCAAATAGGTTTGACCATTCCAAACCGGTTGTAACTCCGGTCAAAAGCGAGTATCGATTTTAAAAAAACAGAAATCATAGTTCAGCAACAAGCAAAGCTACTCCCATCTTATCCTCAATCTCTGATCACCAACTACCTTCCCATTCTATGATCACTGTCTGCTATCAATAAACATGAATCATCAAGGTATTTTGGGCCAAAAAGAGATGGAATAGCAATGCGAACTAGTTCCTCAATTAGATAATTGATCGAATGATGAAGCAACAGAGAAAGCCACAAGAAACATTGTGGATACATTAGAAACACAATGCTTCCCCCAATAGTTGATTCAAAGTGGCTACAAATGAGGGAATTGCTGAACTAGAGCAGGAAGCAATTGACCTAGAAACAAAATTCTCTCACAAAAGGCAATGATCAGAAAATTTAAAGGATTGCGGCTTTAAAAATGTGATCTCTTTGCCTCGGAAATCAATCGCAGTTTGGAACTAAAAATAGGTTCCTTTGGCTACTTTCTGGCAGTCTTTGCCCTAAATGAAGACAGAGCATAAATTTTTGAAGTAGGGCAGTGGTTTCATGGGAGCATGCCCTATTTTTGAAAATATGGACTCCTTTCTTTGGTTTTCCCCACAGTTTTATGACACACACCAGTATGGGTCATACCATACATGCTTACCTTGGAATTTCGAGTTGAGCCCAACCAAGAGATGATTGAAGAGTCTGGGGAAGTATATTTATTTCTCCTCAGCCACCATAAAAACTAAGTAGCCAATATGGATACGAGTATGAGAATCGGATGCATGGATATATGGATTTTTTTGGAGGGGGTGGATATGTTTTTGGATACAGTCAAAGAAAAATATATATATATATAATTAAAAATATAAAAAAAATAGTCATAAACAAAATTAACCACATAATATGTATAAAGGAAACAAAATTAACCACAACCAAAAAACATAGTAATAATTCAATGCCAAATATCATTACATTCAATGGTCGAACTTAGATTAGCCTTATAACAAGTACATAGTTTGAGTTCGAATTCAACGACAATAAAATTTGGTTTAAGTTCGAAAATAGATGCCAATAGATAAAATTTAAAAAAAATGAACATAATAATAAATATAAAAATATTAATAAATATAAAAAATATTAATTAAAATAATATAAAATTTTAAAACAAACCCTATAGAAAATTTTAAAAACTTAAAAGAATAATTAAAAATATTTTTAAAAAATCATTTTAAGAAATAGTTCAAGATATTAAAAAACAAATAATAACAAATGGAAAAATAACAATAAAAACAAAATAAAAATAAAAACTTATATAAACTTAACAAAATAAAAAATAATAATTAAAAATAAAATAAAAAAATAAACTTATATAAGCAAAATTAAATCCTTTATCGTTTATAATTATCGCTATGAAATAAGAAACAAACTTGTATAAACTTATTAAATTCTAAAACACATAAAAATAAATGCGAACCCTATCTCTTCCTCTTGGCACTTCGCAACAAACATAGGTGATGACTCCCTACATGGACACCGCTAATGAACACAGCCCACATGCAAACCCAAAGACGCGGGGCTCACGACATCCTTCTATTCTCGATCCTTTTCCAACTTCGTCTTCAACTAGAACTCATAAATACAGGAAACATTACACACATAGATTCATAAATACAGCATGATACACAAGGCCAAAAAGTGCAGATGCCACAATAGACATACCCTGTAATGAACCTTGACGATGTTTGGCAATTTTTTTGTGGCCCCCTGAAAATTGGCAATTTTTTTTAATATACGTTTTTTCTGTTGGATACGTAGGAGATATGGGCAGGATACGTCCCGCAGTGGTCTGGACGTATCTACAGTGGGCGGAACGTATCCTACCCGTATCCCCTACGTATCGAACCTGTATCTGTATCCGTTGCAGTGTTGTATCATATCCAGGACCCTATGCAATAGTATCCGGTAAAGTAGCCAAAAAACATGAATCTTTTTATTATGCCAAGATATGTGTTTGTCTAAATATGTTGAGACCAATTCCAAAAAGACAATGGCTTGAGGCAGAGAAACGATCTTTATGGGAGCAATCCCTTGATTTTGAAGGTTTGCCTTGATCATGGCCACTTAGCACAGGATTGTCCCCATCACCCTCAACTTGAACCATCCAAGGTTTTAAATGATTTCATGGAGTTGGAAAGAAAGAATTAATTTAGAAGATTTAGAGGCAAATCACACCCTCCCTAGCAAAATAAGACATCTTCCCCAGTACAAAAGTCTAATGTGGAGGTAGAAAACAGTTTTGAATACCCTGAGGTCTGTGTTGCAGGAATCGCCCCCCCTCCCCCACGTTTCACGTTTCAGTACGCCTCAGGGACCAGTACATCTCAGGTACCTGTCAGAAACGTCCTGGAGGCGTCCGAAAAGGTACCAACAAGGAGAAACAATGGAAGTCAACAAAAAAATTTAAAAAATGTAAACCCAGTCCGAACCCAACAGTATATAAATAAAATAAACATTTAAGTATAAGTTTACATTTAGATATATTTTATTTAGATACTTTTAGGATGTTTGAGAGGGGTTTTGGACCACTAGAAGCTATAATGCAAATTCCAGGTTTTGGAGGATCCTATCATATTTCAGAGTTAGTCAGATTCCAGGGTTTCAGACTTAGCCATATTTCAATGTTTCAAGATTTCAAGGAGACATCATAGGAGGTATGAAGGCTGCATGAAGGGATGTATGCGTGATAGAATAGTATGAGAATATCTCTCGTAAAGTGCCACAAGCTGATCCCACCCCATTTCCTATGCACCCCTTAAGGCATGCACTCTATGAGATTCAATGCACCGATGAGCCCTTGTGAGAGAAAGTGTCAATAAATGATAAAGTTGAAAAATAATGGGATTGTCATTCATGATTTTGTGGGAAATCGAGATGATTTATTCTAGATTTGAATGTACATTTTGTCTTTGATGCAATGAATGAATGAATATTATATATTTTTAAGTGTTTTATCATTTATAAACAAATATTTTCATACTATGTAGTTTCAAGTGTTTTACTTAAAAGATGAGTAATATATATATATATATATATAGACGTACCCACAACGTATCCAAATCAAGGTTTTTGAAAAATGGCGTACCCACGTACCCGAGACGTCCCCGTACCCTACCCAAACAACATAGCCTGAGGTTGAAGGGAAAGACAGATATGTCAACACAAATGAGAAAGGAGGCACATATAATGACTCCACTTAACTGAATCCAAAACCCAAACCCGTTGAAACATGCTCTAGATGAGGACAGTGGGAATTCTAGGCAAGAGGGAACCATTTAATAAAGTTAGTTTGATCAAACAAACCAAACACAGCAAAGAAGGCCAAATATAAGGCGGAACACAAATTAAAAAATATCATTTTTGACCCCACAGCAAAAAGGGTAAAAATCAAAAGCAGAATTCTTGACACAAGAAGGTCAAATACTGGTTGAAACAGGAAATCAACTACAAATTGAAGACACACCTTACAACACCATGAGTAAGGAAGAAAGATAACCCTCCTACCTTCTTTTAGTCATGGAAGGGCCTTCAACTCCAAACTATGTTACCGGGTACTGCCCCAGAGGCCCCTGTACCCACACTGGTATGGTTTTGGTATTGGTATTGGTCTAGGTACCACCGGGAATCTCTCAGGTTCTTCTATTATCTTGGGTAACCGACTGTCATAATAAAAACATAATTAATAAATAGTGCTGACTCTAGAAAAAGTCATAATAAAAACAAAAAACAAAGATAAAAAATGAATTAAAAACATTTAAAAAAACACACGACTAACTCTAAACTGCAGCTAGTCCTGCTGCATCAAATTTTTTGAACCAATTGTTGATCTTGATGAAGAGCAATATGATGATTTGTTCACGTAGTTCTTGAGTTGATGTTATATTGATAGTTTTTGTATAGATGTACCCAAGCCATACCATACCCGAGGTCCCAAAAAACAGCGAACCCCTGTACCTGTACCCGTACCGGTAACTTAGAAATTTCCAAATGATAATCTTAACATTCAATATCCAGGGGCTAAATGCCCCTCCAAACAAAAACTACTCATAAGTAGAATTCATTCTAAGAAACCAATCAAGGTGACACTCTAGCACTGAGTTATATCTCTTCCCTATCCTCATCTAGAAGGAAAACAGTAAGAATTTACCAAAAATTTGAGAAACTCAACACCACTATCCCATTATTTTCCAAGAGCTAGATCTTGATTTCACACACTTTCGGACCTAATTTTTGTCCATGAAACCAAGTGTTCTTCAAATAAGATAGATGAGTGGCTAGAAAAAAATGGAAGAAGCCAAGTGTTCTACGAAGCTCACAAATGATGCACAAGATTGCTACAAGGCTCACAAAGTCATCGAAGTGCCATAATAGGCTTTGCTGATATCACGCATAGTCTTGTAGGCACAAAGGTCGAATCTACTTTTGCAAGTTGTCTTAAAAATAGTCCAGCAAAAATTTGAGTAAGGCTCTCAAAGTCATCTTGTACATCATCAGTGCCATGTTAAATCAATGGAGACATGAACCCAAGCACAAACGAGTGCAAAGCTTGTAGGTGAGTGGTACAGTCTACCAAGTCTAACAAGTGCCATGTCAGCGGTTTGCGTGGGATCAGGGATTGCAACATAGACTATCATGTGGCCTTTCGACCCCCATGCTGCCCCTTTTTAATTTTTTGATCCTAAAGGTACTAAAATCAAGAAGAAAACCCAGTGAGTTCATAAGTCCAAGCAAGCAACAACATCATGCCATATTGGTGGGGACTGTGGAATAGAGGAGAAAGGTCACAAGTTGAAATCCATATCCCTTCATTGTGATCATTATTTACTGTATGAACTAGACCATGGTTTTATGAATGGCCAGGTGCTAACTTAAAAGGAAATATTGCAAAGGGGCTAAAATTGACTATAGTGAGAAAAATACTGTTTCTGACATATCATTTGCATGCAAAAGTCATTCTCTACAAGCTATTTTTTACTTCGCACTAATTTTAGAGTTTGGTCTATTGGTGACATCAATTTCTGACTTAGAGTGGCTTTGGACATACTTTTTTACTATTTACACCATGCCTCGTCACAATCTAAAACATAACAAAGAGTTGGTCGGAGGCTCCAATTACAAATTTGGCATATTAAAATGATGCCTTTATTGATCCCTAAGAAAGATGGACAAGGTTATTGAACATGACTTTTATGAGAAGGCATCCAAAACAATCAAATTTGCACTCGAGGAGAATAGCAATGAGGTTCTGTAATTGATTCAGTTTCTCATCTCTAATGACATTTTTAAGTAGATTGAGGAATTCACTACATCAATGAATAAAAGCGATCACTTCAAAGGGGTCTACGAAACTACCTTTGTACAGTTGAAGGAGCAACAGACAAATATTAAGTTTGACAAAATGCGATCAGTTACTTGCAAAAGTTTAATTCATTACAAGCACAATCGAAGTAATTGGATCACGATGTTTCTGACGTTCACCTTATAGCTCATATTGTTTTTACACTCCCGTTACCATATTCCAACTATATAACATGTCAAACCAAAGTTGATTTAAAATATTTGTCTCTTGAGAAGTTCTCTAACTGTTTGCTCCAAGAAGAACAAGAGCTTATTAGACTTGGAAAAATTAGGCCATGTGGTGAAGATGTTTTTATGGCCAGAGACAATTATGAGACAAGAAGCGCTGCAAAAGAAAGGTAATTCTCAAAAGCAAGGAGGCAAGAAAGGTCAAAGAACTAATGACAATAAAATCCCAAAAGGCAATGTTACTATTGTGGCGAAGGACATCATGCCAATGATTTCTATAAGAAGCATGACAATGAGAAGTAATGTTGGCCATTTTTTGGCCTACATACCAAATTTTTTGCCTAAGTGTGAGAGGGTGTGCATTCAAGCAAGACTTCGGGTTTTACACAGCAGAAGACTTCGGGTTTTTTGGAAGGAGAAGTCTTCGGGGTTTACAAGAGACACAACTTATTTCACTTTATGAGTAATCAGCGGTTGAAACCCCTCAGCAGAAGTAATCCGAGTTGGAAAACCTGGATTACTCTTGACAGTGCAAATCGGGTTTTGCAAGGTGCTTTACTTCCCAAAAGTTTCAGCAGTAGAAGCAATTTGGTTTCCCAGGTCCGAATTGCTCTTGACAGTGCAAATCGGGTTTTCAGTTGTGCTTTACTTCCAAGTGTTTTATAAGTAAGAGCAAGTGGGTTTTCCAAACCCGACTTACTCTTGTTAGATCAAATCGGGTTTTGGGAGGTGCACGAATTCTTTCTTTTACAAGTCTCGAGTCATGGAAAGTCCGAAGTAAAGGCCTCTAGATTGTTCGAGGCAGTCGCAAGCAGGAGGAAGTCCGAGAAAAGGAAGAATACAATTCCCGCAGACATTTTGTCAACGGGAAAGTAATAGGACTCTACAAAAAGTCCAAAGGATTCCTTTGGAGGACAGCACAAGGGACAAAAACAAAAATCCTGAAGGGCAGGTGCCCTTCAGGAAGGTACATTTCAAGATTCCCAAAGGGTAGGTGCCCTTCGAGAAGGATCAAAATGTGGGGAATTCACTTCGGATAAGGACTCAACTAAAATCCTGAAGGGCAGGTGCCCTTCGAGAAGGTACATTTCAAAGGCCAAAGGGAAAAAATCAAAATTCCCGAAGGGTATGTACCCTTCGAGAAAGTTTAAAGGACCAAAGTTCGGGGAGTTGCAAAACCCGAAGGGCAAGGTACCCTTCGGAAGGGTCATTGACAAAAAACCCGAAGAATAGGGTACCCTTCGGGAAGGTACACGTCAACTTCGGGAGAGTCGTTTGCAAAAAACCCGAAGGGCATGTGCCCTTCGAGAAAGTCCATCTGGCAAGTTTAAAGGCTTTCACAGAAAGCTCGAAGGGCATCTGCCCTTCGGGAAATGACCATGACAGAAAGCCCGAAGGGCTATTCTCTTGGGAAGGCCAAGGGACAATTCCCGCAGACTTTTTGTCCGCGGGAAGTGGAAAGCAATAAATCTGAAAGAAATGGGCTTACATGTTTTTCTGAAACAAAAGGCCTTGACAATAAATCCAAAAGAATGGGTTTGACAATTTTTTCCGAAACAATTGTTTCATGACATTTTTCCGAAGGATTAGCTAAGAGGAAAAAGTCCGATGGAAAGGCACATGAAGCATAGAGCCAGAAAAGCAAGACAAATCATGACGAAGGAAAATTGCCTAAGGAAGGAGTCTTGGACTTTTTGTCCGAGAGACAAAAGTCCGAGAAAAATAGGCAAGCCAATACAGGAAAATCTGTAGTCAATTCTCGCAGACTTTTTGTCTGCGGGAAAATGACTAGATGCATAAGTCCGAGATTTAGAAGGTAGTAAGGTCCGAGAGGATAATGGTCGAGACGATTACATGCAAAGGAGAAGTTTGAGAGATAGATAAACAGTCAATGAACATGCACAATCAAATGAAAAGCTAGATTAAGGCAAGGATTTCTTCAGCTAATGAAGAGATTAACGAGCATGTAAGGTAGCCATGAACAAGAATAGACACATCCAAGACGTTACCTTCAGTTCTAAAGACAGAGTCTCACTTTGCATGAAGAATTCAGGGAATTTAACGTTGGGGAGCTTGACGTGATTTACGTGCATGCACTGTTGTTGGTTCATTTTCAAACGTTCCAACAGCTCGAGGGGAGTTCCAAATTCGGATGTGGAGTTGACTATTCTTAATTTAGAGTTGACTGAATGACAAGTGTAACATAAACTCGTGTTTTTCAACGCAAAGGAGAACTTTCAAACGTTCCAGCTCAGCTTTGAAACGGTTCAAGCTTAATTCAAGACTTCCAAGGTTGGCGTAGATTTCATGCATGTTGAAAGATCATCCCAAAATTAGCCACTATCCATTTCAACGCTAAGGATTTTTCATGCAAGACAAAAGACAAGAAAAGACAAGTTTGAAAGGCTCATGCAACGCAAATTGGACTTTGGCTAATGAAAGAGTTGTCTCCTCTTCTATTTTCAGCACCACCTCTTGGCTATTGAAAATTTTCTATATTAATGACTTTTCAGCATTGTAAAAGGATCCCTTTTTGACAAGAAAATTTCTTCCAATGATTGTGCTGTAACCTTTTTCAGAATCAATGAGAAGAGGACTGTGTTTTTTTCAATTTCCAGCAGCTAGTATAGTGTACTATTGTTATAGATTTGCCCAAGTGATAGATTTTCTTCCTTCCTTGTCAAATATGGATTCATACCTGGTTATTAGCTGATCATTTATGCAGATCACGTTCTGTATTGGATTGTCTTTTGTTGAGTTTATAGTGGATATTAGTGGCTGTTTAGTGCCTTTCATCAGGCCTATTTCTAAGTTTCCCTCAAGCTTAGATCATTAGATAGAACCTTTTCGTGAAATACTTGTGTATTGATCAATTGGAGTTGAAGTTCTGCCTCTTCCTTGTCTGAATCAGTGTTCTTAGAAGCTCGATTTGAGTGGATCAAGCAAATTAGGTGTATCACCGCTTTAACTAGGATTTCCTTGCGAATTCTTTCTTCCCTTTTTCCCAGGCAGTTTGTAGCGTAGAAGTTGAGATCCTCATTGATACATCTTACAAGAACCAGCCTTCTCTGGAGGTTCTTCTCACCATTGAAGCACCTACCCTCATGAGAAGATCCCATTGTTTCAACTAGAGAGAGGATTAGCCATTTCAGCACATCTTTGTTTCAGTGTGCAACTCCAGGTTGACAAGTAACACCCAAGAAAAACAAGAAAACCCCTTCAAGGTATAAGAAAAAAGAGAATATGTTATTTTCTGTTGCATTGACTACTTGTAGTTTTTTGAAGAAAGATTGAGTTATAGATTAAGGTGTTGCTCACCATATGTCACATTATTTATGTACTTTCTTCTATGTGGATGAAACTTGATGATTGATTTATATAGAGAATACTAGTTGGAGTGTTAATTTGGAGATGTGCATTTGCAAGATGGATATCTTCAAAGATGTTAAGTTTGCACATGGTTTGAAGAATAACTTGCTTTATATTGCTCAAAACCTCAAATAACTCCTCAAAATAAGAAAGTAGAGCTCTTTGTTGATAAATATTTGATTAGAGACTTGGATGGTAGTGATGCAGTCGCATCCTAGGGGTATGGCAATACGCATCACCCAAAAACAGTCCTATTCAAAGAAATTTTGAGTTTTATGAGCAAGAGGCAGATTTTTCAAGTGTGAACATTTCATCAAACACTTTGCATATTCGTGCCATGGTTTATTATGTTAGAAACCATCTGGAAAGAAACCAATGATACAAATTTTGTGGGTTTGGTATGAAGATGGTGCGGTGGAAACCCTTTGGAAAAAGAATGTTAGTTGTGGGTTTTGAACACAAGAAAATGATCCAAAACTGCCTTTTGGAGGAAGTTAAAACAACATTTTTTTGGTGGTTGTGTAAAAACCATCATTTGGGGCATCCAATGGGTGCCCATGACACTCGGAAACAAGGGGGGAGATCAGTTTTAGGGCAGCAATAAAGAGCAGCAAAGAAATTCTAGATTCAGGCAGAAATAGAGGCAAAAACAGGGGAGTTTGTGATGTGTACAGGCTGAAGCAACTGAGGCAGCCAATCCAAAATCTAAAACTAGATTTGAGATGAGTTTTGTGTGTAGAGGGAGAGGAGTGAACCGTTCAGGAACATATCTGCTGCGGTAATGAGATTTCTCGTGCTCAAAATGCATGTAATTGTTTGACTAAATGCCCTAAGTTTTTTTTTTTTTTTTTTTTGCTGTCTTGATCCAAGGAGGTGTAGAAGGCTGTTGTAACTTGGTTTGAATTGTTAGTGAGCTGATAAAATTGTCATATGAGAAGATAACCTGGTCCAAGAGTTTTTGGTGTGATTGGACTCATTGTAGACTCCTTGTATCCTTTACAAAGGCTTAAAAAGTCCATTTTTATAAGAATATTCAGTCCTTAATCCAGATGAGTTCCATATAATGTTGTAAACCTTCTAAAATACGTCTTGAGAGTTGTTTTAAGTATTCATATCCCATATCTCCTCTCTCTATCAAGCAAATTTGAAGTTTTATGCAAGTTACATGCTTACTAGTTTAAAAAAATCTGTTATTTAACAGATTTTCTAGAAAATTTGAAAAGGGTCACCAAAAGGTGTGGAATAGCATGAATTGGGTATGAAAACAATAGGGAAGCTTTGTTTGGGCTGGTAGGACCTGCTCACCATTCATTTGACCCCCAGCCTAGACTGCATTAGTTGGTATCAGAACAGGAGTATCCTGCGTATGTGTGTGAGAAATTGAGTCAAAGGAGTCTTGTGAATGTGTCATAGAAACCCTGTTTTCGACAATTGTGTGTGCATAGAAAACAGGGAAAGAAGTTAAGATAAGGCATCTTCCAACAAGTGTTGGGTAAAAGGTGATACAACTAAGTGTTCTCCACTGAAGAAAAGTCGGTAGAGGGCAAAGAGAAGCTGGGTGTTCTCCATCTCGGGTAGATGGGTAGAGAACATAGGATTGAAAGGGAGATTGCAGCAATGTGTTCAGATTGAGAGGCTGTGAGTCAAATATGACTCCAAGAAAAAGAGCAGTAGTTGCTAATATGGCAGGGAGATTAGAAGAGGTTACGGATTTGTCACGAGTTATGCAAACAAAATTAGATGCAGCTGAAACTGACAGAAGAAGAGGTATTGTGCATAGAGAGGATGAGAGTGATGTTGAAGACGAGACGAGGGCAGAGCAAGAAGTGCAAATGTAAGATGTTGGACCAATAGATGAGAGAGAGGAAAGATTGATCACAGCCCTACCAAGGATCAGAAAAGGAGTGAAAATAGAAGTTTCAAGCTTCTCAGGAACATTGAATCTAGAAAAAATGATAGATTGGTTGACTGGAATGAAAGAGTAATTTGATTTTGATGAGGTTGAAGTCCAATGAGGGAGGTGGTGGCTCAAACCAAGTTGAAGGGACATGCAGCTCTAAGGTGGAAAGAAGTGCAGATAGATAGAAATAGAAGAGGAAAAGCAAAAATCACAAAACGGGATAGAAAGGTGGACGAACTGAAAGGTAAGTTTCTTCCACTAGATTATCAATTGACTTTGTCTAAAAAGTTGCAAAATATGAGGCAAAGAGAGTTGTCAATGAAAGAGTATACAGAGGAGTTCTACAAGCTAAATATAAGATCCTCTCATGGTGAGCTTTTAAGTCAATAAAAGGCAGCCAGGTGTATAAATGGCTTGAGGTTGAGCATTCAAGATGAGCTAAACATGGTGAGGTTGCATATGGTTGAAGAGGCATCTCAATTTTCGTTGAAAGCTGAGGAAAAGTTGTGTAGAAAAAAACTAAAAGCAGCAATGGGTAAGAGCAGTGTGTTGGAAGATAAAAAATCAAGTTCTGCAATTGGAAGGAGAGGACAGCTCTTTGCCATATGGACCAAATGAATAGGAAGATGGGGAGTTGGGCACCTTAGGGGATCATGAAGTTGATGAATCTCAAGTATAAAGATGGGAGTTTCATGGAGATTGCTTTGAGTGTGGAGTGTATGGGCATAGGGCGTTTGAGTGTCCCCAAAGAAGAGCTGAAACAAGTCACAAGAATAGAGCAGGGCATTCATGTAACCAATCAGCAATGAATGAGTGGGAAGAGAATGATCTGGTGAATTCTAAAGGTTCAAGTACAGCCAAGAAGCCATGAGTGAAGCTGATGTTGAAGAGAGAATTTGAAGACATCAAAGATGCAAGAGGAACCAAATCAAAGAAAGCATATCTTTTAGAACCAAATCCAAAACAAGAGGTGAGTGTTGTAATGTCATATTTGATAGGGGAAGTACTGACAATCAAGTGTCCATTTAAGTCATAGATAAGATGATTTTTAAGTGTACATCACATCCGGAGCCATATAGGGTGTCTTGGTTAGTAGAGGGGCATGAAATTACAGTGTGGGAACAATGTGAGATTGATGTGAGGATAGGTTCATATCGAGGTGTTGTTTTGTGTGATATGTTTCTAATGGATGCATGTCATATATTGTTAGGAAGGCAATGGCAGTATGATAACAAAACTTGGTATGATGGTGAAGACAACATGGTTATTGTTGAGAAGAATGGAAAGAAGCAGAGACTACTTCCATTGAAGGAAAAGAATGAAACAAAACAGCAAAAGAAACATTTGCATTTGTCAAATGCAAAAAAGGAAATCATAGCAAAAGAACAGAAACAGCCATTTTTAGATCATGTTGCAGCTGAGTTTGTTCATAAAGAGGCAATGAAGATGGAGGAGTTGTTTTTAGCAAATCTGGAGATAGGTGAAGTGAGATTTATGCTAGAAAGTAGCCTGCATATTGGGAAATCGCATATGAAGGCTCAACGTGGGATCATGGGAATGAAGATCAAAGTTGTTTCTCTCTTGAAAAGGAAGCAAAATGGTGAAAAAAGAAGGGAAAATATGCAATTCAGTCCAAAATAATCACCTGTTTGAACAACCAACAGATGGGGCATTCCAAAATGAGATTGATGAACTTTTTAAGGTAATCATGAAGGTTGAATTGGACCAAGAGGATGTTGTAACAGCAGAACTTGAGACACTATTTGATGCTGCCATGAATTGCACAGAGGAAGAGTACATAGACTCACAATTAAAAGCAGCAATCAAGGTTATGATGAACAAGCACAACACTTTGCAATTTAGAATCAGAATGAAGTGAATCAAGGTAATAAGGCAAACAGTGAACTTGTTGCAGTCCCACATACGACAGTGAATAAGAAGAAAGAGGTAGTCAAGGTGAAGCCCATAAAGGCCAAGCAAGGAGAACCATTGAGAAAGCAGAAGGATGATGGGTAGAGAGAGAGAACAAAGTGATGATGAGCATCACCAAGTTTGGAGAAAGGAAAAGAAGAAAAGGAATGAAGAATCACCCAGAAGGAGGAGCAGGAAACGGAGGAGACAGAGAACTAGAGATTCATCATTCCTCACCACCATGTGAGTAAGAGATCGCATTTTCAGTTACCTTGGGTATCTTATGGAAGAGCATCCTAGGTGTATGGCAATCCGCAACACCAAAAAACAATACTAGTCAAAACAAAAATGAATTTTATGAGCAAGAGGCAGATTTTTCAAGTGTTGACATTCCATCAAACAATTTGCATACGCATGTCATGGTTTAGTATGTTAAAATCCATCTGGAAAGAAACCAATGATGCATGTTTGGTAGGTTTCAGTCTTTCAGGTGAAGATGGAGTGGTAAAAAACATTTGGAAACAACAAGTCGGAAGTCGGTTGTGGGTTTTAAAGACAAGAATATGATCCAAAACGCCCTTAGAGGAAGCCAAAACGCCAATCTTTTGTTTGTTATATAAGAACCATCATCGGGAGCATCCAAAGGGAGCCCATGAGACTGGAAAACGAGGGCGGGGACTCAGTTTGAGGACAGCAACAGAGAGTAGCAAATAAAAATCAGTTTCAGGCAGAAATAGAAGCAAAAGCATGGGTGTTTGGTATATGTACAGGCTGGAGCGATAAATCCAAAATCTAAAACTAGATTTGAGATGGGTTTTGTGTGTACCTGGAGAGGAGAAAACCATTCTGGAACATATCTGATGCTGTAATGAGATTTCTCGTGCTCAAAATGCATGTAACTATGTGATATGATATCAGGATTCAGCTGCGTAGTTTCAAGTCAATCCACATTGACCCATATTTCATAAGTAGTGGTTCACAAGAAACCATCTCTCGTGAATATGAATGGTCCACTCCACACTCATTGCATCTAGGCAATACTCATAGAGGTGAAACACCGAGACTGGGAGGTCACCCATCCCAGCAATGAGTGTTGAGTGGACCATTCACACTCATGAGAGATGGTTACTTGTGACCCACTACTCATGAAATATGGGTCAACATAGGTTGACTCAAAACTACACAGCTGAATCCCGAAATCATATCACATAATTTGATGCAATGCAGAAAACCACCACCTATGCATGTAACTATTTGACTAAATGCTTGAAATTCATTTTTTTCGCTGTATTGATCCTAGGAGAAGGTGTAGAATGCTGTTGTAACTTGGTTTGAAGTATTTGTGATCTGATAACATTGTCATATAAGATAATAACCTGATCCCAGAGTTTTTGGTGTGATTGGAGACTCCTTGTATGCCTTAAAAGGTTTTAAAACTCCATTTTTGTAAAAACATTAAGTCCTTGGCCTAGCTGGGTTCCATATGACATTGTAAACCTTCCAAAAACATCCAGAGAGTCATTTTCAGTACTCATACCCCATATCTCCTCTCTTTTTCAAGCATGTTTGAAATTTAATGCAATTTACATGCTAACTAGTTAAACAATTTCTATTAAATGACAGACTTTCTGAATTTCTTGCAAAGGATCACCAAAAGGGGCGGAATAGCATGAATTGGGTATGAAAACAATGAGGAAGCTTTGTTTGGGCTGCTAAGACCTGGTTTCCATTCATTTGTCCCCCGACCTAGGCTCCATCAAGTAGTCAAGTAGTTCCCATTACTTTTGATAAAGGAGGTTCTACTTCTATGCATGTGATTATTGCTTACATTCATGTTACTAGTAGGATATGGTTGGAGCAACTTGGAAATCTGAGTATTATATGGCTACAAATGGTTTAGTGAGAGACTTACCTCTCGTTATAATTGCTAATGGTATTTTTGTAGTGTTACGTGGGGGCATCCCCTAGATTTTGGTGGCATCCCAGAAGTCCCGAACATTTCAAGGACTTGGGGACTTGGAGGGGACGGCCTCAATTTTTATTTTTTATTTTAATTTTTTTCTATAGTCCTGATGCTTTTACTTTTTAAAAAAAAAACCTGCCCCAAAAAAAATTGTTATGTTCACAAAAACAATGAATGCTAATCCTAAAAGTACCCTAAAAAATATTAAATAAAGTTTAAACCCCTAAATTTCATTGAATAAAGTTAAAATATTTTAATATTAATTTTTATATATTATTTTAAAACACATACACACACCATCCCAAAAATCAGGGAATTTTTTTGTTGTTCTGTAAACCCCGTACCTGAGACTTAGGTAGTTATGTATTTTTTAGGGTTGTGCATTGAAGCACCATACAATTTGATTAAAGCTTGTGCATTGTGACTTCGGAAAAATGTAGTCAACGGCATGGAAAGTCTTGGACTCCACGTCCTCTAGTCCAAATAGCCTTCAAAAATAAGACTTTTTTCCTCTTCATGTCTCCTAAATGTAAACTAGAAATGACGATCTCAACCACAAGTGGCAAACCTCAGAAGCTAGATTTTTCATGTGTCCCCCAATCAACTCCAAGATGAGCTGCTCTTGCAAGCTCTACGAGCAACAATTGTGATTGTTGCTTCCATCAAGTCTCGACACAGACATGGGCTCTCAAGTGCTCTATCCTCAACTTGGTGGCACTTTGATACCATGATGGAGCAATTGAACACCTCACCAAACACAAGACCAAGATCTAAGAAGAGAATGAAAACCATGGAAAATAGTAATGACCATAGCAATATGAACATGAATTAAGTGAGCAGAAGAACGTCAAAATATAAGAGATCAATATAGTATTTTGTCTTGGTAAACTGATCCAATACATAGAACATGATCCTCAAGCATGTGCAAATGATGCCCAAATGACTCCTATATATAGACTTCAACTAGGGGAGGGAATACTCCATGTTGATAAAGTAACCAAACAAAGAACATACTCCGCAAGCAATGTACAAATGATGTAAAAATGACTCCTATACTAGCAATTGCGCCAAAAGGTGCAAGTTGCGCAGAGAGGGATGTAATTTCCTTTTTTGGAAAAGCGGGATTTTGTAAAGTGAAAGAGTGTAAATCAACAATTATATTTCACTTGAAACCCATGACTACTGACCCTATCTCACCTTTTGTGCATAAAGGGTTAAGCAACAATAATCTTATATTTTTTATGGAGGTGATAGTGGAAAATGAGGTTGTGCGTTTCTTCATACGGCATGGCAATGAGCTCTGCAAGAAGATGATGTTCCGTTTCACAGTGAACTTGAGCAATGGAGAATTGGTGATGGTGAGGGGCAATGACAAGGTTTTCCAAGTGGTATTGTACATTAAATACTATTAAAAAAAATATCATATATATTAATTATTATTATTATATAATGACTGTTGGTTAATTGTTTCTCATCCTATACTTAAAATTTTTATAAAATTTTTAAGGCATTATTTAAAAAATGACCTAATGTATTAAAAAAGCCATAGAAAATACAAAATATTACGTTATTTCCATTGTACACATGTAAATATTTTGCTGCGTGTTGGATGACCAAAAGCTCACTTTGCATACCTAGGTATTGATATGTATCCTCCAAACCTAATGTTCTCTTTATATACATACCCATCCTGCCTAATTCAATCTTCCGGCCGTTAATCAAGGGATTTCCAGACCCGTTGAGGGAAAAGATTTGCCAGTAGTATAGAATGGTTTCCATGGAAGTCTTAACCTTTGTGAGCTCCAATAGCAGGTGCAACAAAAATTTATGAGTTTGTATTTTCATTCTTTGTGTGGAATTGTTTGAGTAGAGGTTTACAAAAAGGCTACTGCGTGAGAGAAAAAAAGTCCTATGAATCTGGGCGGCTACTTAATTTAATCTCTCATTATACAACCTTTGAATCTCAAGAAATGATTCGATTAAAATCGTTTACCATCACTGTCTTTCATTTGATGATCCTTCAACGATGCACTAATGCTTCTCTGCCTCACTGGGATTTACATTGATTTGCATTTACGTAATGCCTCAATTTATGACACTTCTTGGTAAATAGGACTGTAGCTCATTTTCTTGGTTTACTTTCATAAGAGAGCTCATTTTCTTCGTTAAATAGGAAACTTTGAACTTGAACTTATGATAGACCATTTTCAGCATACCGTGACCTTAGAGAAATCACTAGCCAGATCATTCTAGAATAGATATATAAATATGACAGAACAATTGAAAAAAGTTTCCAATGTGTCTGGCTGTTAAAAGTAAAATCATGCACTCTTAAAATGTGTTGTTCTAAAGTATGCTCAGACAAAAAAATACCTCCTCTTTTCCAAGAAGGTTGTTGGGGGTTTCGTCGAGCCGCTAACAGTTCTTGTGGGTGTGGTTTGCAGGTTGAATGGAATGAAAACTAAATATCCTCTCTTCCTCTCCACTATTTGAAGCAAAACATGGTTGAGACAAGATAGCATAAGCTGAAATAGACAACACACAGCAGAAAATCACCATCAAAGCCTTCTCAAATATGCTACGCACAGCATCAAAGCCCAACCACATCTTCACATGCCTGATTTGACTTCTTTCCCAGCCCCTTAATGACAAATTACAAGTGAAGTAATGGCGCAGACAAAGGCATTAAGTCTAAACAGTGTTTATTTCAATGCCCTGACAGCGCATAAAGACATTAACTTGCACCTTTGCAAAATATTCCAGGCTTACACATTCAATAGCAACGACAACCCAAATGATTTAGCCTTACCAGCTGTGTGCCTTTAAACAGCTGTCAATGTTTATCAGTTGCTTATTGTTTGGTGGAGGTTTAAGAAAAGGAATCTTTAGATGCGGAGTAATGGAATAAAAAGATCCGGAGATGAATATCCGCTATGGGCGCAGCAATGAAATGCCTCCGGCATAATAAAAGACTTGGATAGGGTTGACCATACCCTTCACCGCCCTAATCAAGCCAATTCCACATGGACTCTAACTCAAATGGTCAACATTAGGTTGTGTTTGACCACAAGTTGGTCGCTCCATCATTGCAAATAAACAGTCAAACCAGCATTCTCTAACAGAGTACTTTTGAGTATAGGTGAATATAAAGTTCAACTTATGAAAATCCATCATAGCTCTTGAAAGCGCAGAGTCAATAGATAACTTCCAGTTGGTTGTATGTTATTGAACTACAAACAAGAGCATTTAAGTTCACAAGATCAACGTTTGCAAACCATTTCTAGGGTAGCATCAACCCCACGTGGAGAACCTACTTGTCTAGAAATGATAGCCTATACTTTGTCACATGTAGTGTCCTCTTTCTAGCTTTGCGACTTGAATAAATAAACAAAATAGCACTTTAAATTTTTAAAACATTACTAAACATATACATAACAAAAAAAAAAAATTATTGTTATTGTATTAAGCATAAGCGTTCAAGCTAAAAAACTATTAAAATCTTCAGGTTAAAATGATATGATCACAATGTCTTTAAACAATATTAACAAAATAAATTATGATAGAAAGTATCTACCGCAACTTTGCATTACCACATACACACGTATGCAAATTCAAACACATGTATTTGAGACAAAGTAGTGATTTGTGTGTATCTATGCACCTTGGAATAACATAGGTGTTAATGCTTATCTTTTTCCCCCTCAAGTAGCATAATGAAATAACAATGTGACCAATAATGTGCAGTAAAGAAAACAAAAAATTTCAACAAGCATGTGCATTATATGATTATACATTACCATCCGTATGCACATCAATCTACATATACAAATGTATCTGTTCATTTTTCTTCTTTGGTAGGGGGTACATTTACCACCTTTAGAATTTTTAGTTGAATTTAAGCTGAAAACTTCAGTCTTCACTAGAAGAGCACCCATTAAACTTTCAGGATCCAGACCATCCAAACAGACATTGGAAAAGTCAAGGGTAGACCACCAGAGTTTCTTACCTTGGGAGTAAGTAGAGGATCTGCAAACAGAACTTGTCCCTCATTTCCAATTTCCCAGCCAATTCTAGTATAAAGCACATAATGCAACAAGTCTTCCATAGCGTCCCAATCTTTGACAACACCCCTTACAATGGGATCAACAGTGATATCTTGCAATTCTGTCTTATCTGCAGGCTGGTCATCCTCCACAATGCCTTGCATTTTGGTTGGAATTATCTGCATTGAAAAGTCAAAATGAAATTCGAGCATTAGCCAAATTAAAGTTTCTTCTAAATTGAAACAAGTTGAGAATTTATTACAACAAATCCATGTACCAATTATACTTTCAATATGATGAAAAACCAAGCAGGCAATCCTTCCTTCAATGAAAATAAGCTCATATTTCCTTGCTATCCTTTTAGAATTCATTGAATGTTTTCTTTTCCTTCAACAAAAGGTGTAAAGGACGGACCAAAAACAATTTTCAAAACTCATTACATAATCATATAAAATCCAAAATTAAGAAATAATTAAACTCGTCAGATGTTTGGTCCCATAGTTGTATGGCCTTGGAAGGCATCAAAAGTGGAATTCATCCAAAACTGTTCAGTCACATGGTCATATGGCCACAGGTGACATGAAGTCAGAATTCATTTGGAACTTTTTGTATAACCCAGAAGATCAAATGCTCAAATCAAAGGATACCAAGAAGGAATCCAAAATTTGCAGGGATTACAACCAAATTTCAAACAAAAAAGAACAGGCTCACCAATAACCAGGCAAAAGTCCTCAAAAATCCAACAGGTTACAGAAATAGATGCTAAAGAGAATGTGTTAGTCGGGCATCGTAGAATGAAAAAAAGGGATTGCATAAATGTAACACAAAGCAGAAAGATCATGTAGTATCTGTTAGCCAAAATTTGGCTACCGTGAATGAGGATCATTCGAAACTTTGATGAACTTGATCTTAACTTTGTTGATAGCCATTTTGAAGGTTTTGTATCGGTCATTAATGATCCAGGATGATAGGTAGTGCGTCTTCCTTAACAGCTTTCAAGGTCATTTAGCATGGTCTAGTTGGTGGTTGAGTCAAGTCATGTTGTCTTGCCATCAAATGGTCCTTTATAATCTTCATTGTGTTTAGCATTGTTTAATGAAGTTTAACAAAGTTAAAGTAAGGGGGAAATCAGGTCAATGTGGAGGCATGCCCAAGGAGACAAGGTGGTAACCCTGCAAGGAACAAACATGGTCTTAAGCTGGTCAAATGGATTAAAGAAGTAGAACTAGTAAGTTGATCACATTGTTTCTAAAGCAATTTGGATAGTTTAAGCTATTTTTGATTAAGGTATTTTATTACTTGAGTCTTATTATACATTTCAAGGTTGAAATGTATCTTACTAGTAAAGAACATATATAAGGATTTTGTCCTTGAAAAATGGATGTTTTGAGTTATCTAACACCTATGTGATAACATCATGTTGTACTTGACCGTACACATTCCCTAAATGTCTTGCATAACTGATTTCTAACATTGGATTTCCCTTTGTAACTGCTATTCATCGTTTTTCAACGCACAAATGAAGAGTTATTGAGAGAGTTGCAAGCAAAGAAGGGTGTGAGGCGTTTTGGTACTCTTTTCCACCTCCATACAGGGCAGGGGAAGATGAAAAGTCAACTGGGTCACCATCTCCAGCAGTTCCAAAGTGCAAAACAGTCAGAACCTTGAGAAAAGCATGCTTTTGGTGATCTTTTGTAAAGGGTTTCTGATGTTTGGCAAGGTAAAAACTCTCCCAAAGGTCCCAATGGTCTTCTCAGACCCAAATCCATGCAAAAAGTGGAAGTGCAAAGCCAAATAGTGCAAAAACCCACTCCATTTCTCCATCAGTCTTCTTGGCAGCAAGAAAAGGGCAACCGGTTTGCACTCAGTTCATGGAGGCGAGATAAAGTAGAGGACTTGGCTACAATCTTCGAACAAATTCCCCAATGAAGTTGATTACATGGAATGTTAAAGGGCTGAAAGGTAGCCCATCTAAGGTTCATGAAATCAAGTGTATATTGAACCAGCATCATCCTCAAATGATATTTCTCCAGGAAACAAAAGCATCTATAGATTTTATGGCAGTAGTAATTCCTAATATTCAGAAAAAACTACAAGTGGTGTCTATTAGCTCACATGGAGCATCGGGAGGCATGGCATGCATCTGGGATCCTCAACAAATTCAATGTGTAGATAGTGGAGGACATCATGGTGTTCTCTACATGGTATTTAGATATATACCTAAGAATCAGAGTGTTTTATTATTGAATATTTATGCTCCAGTTCAGGTTGAAGCAAAAAAGGCCCAGTGTAAGGTTATTGTTGATATTGTTGCAGCCCATTTTGGCTTACCTGCTATTATAGGGGGAGATTTTAATAGTGTTTTATTTTAGAATGAAAAGCAAGAAGGGAATTCTTCTCTTGATGCCTCCTCTACTAACATGCTGGATTTTATTCAAAGGATGAATATGATTGATGTTCAAACCTACAATGGAATAATGGCATGGTCCAATAGAAGAGTGGGAGAGAACTATATCCTGGAAAGATTGGATAGATTTTTAATTTCAGAAGAATGGTTGGAAAGAAGCATTATTCCGGTTGATAAAGTCTTAGACAATTCAAGATCAAACCATTGGCTGGTTTTGTTGGAGATGGGCAAGTCTAAACCTGTTAAAGCTCTTTTCAGATTCCAACTGATGTGGTTAAGAGATGAACGCCTTCCCTCTTTGATTAAGAAATGATGGGAGGAGGGTCAACCCAGGCATGGCACCAAAATGTTTTGTTTCACCAGAAGGTTGCATCATATTACTAATCAATTGAGGCAGTGGAATAAATCTGATTTTAGGAATATTCATGAGAAGAAATGGGAAATTTTAGAATCAATGCAGGGAGTAACCCAGCAAGTAAGATTGCAAGGGTACTCGAAAGAATTGCCAACAAAGGAAATCTCCCTTAAGCAAGAGTTGACGGAATGAGAATTAAGAGAAGAAATTTTTTGGAAACAGAAATCCAGAATTAAATGGTTGAAAGAAGGCGATAAAAACACTTCTTTCTTTCATAAGTCTCTTTTAGCTCATTGATCACACAATTACATTGCTTCCTTGGATAAGGGAGATGGGACACAAGCTAAAACGCAGGAAGATATTCAGCAATTAGCAATTCAGTATTTTTTTGTGTTCTTTGCAGATACTAATTTGAACGGATGTGCACAACAACAACTGCTTAATATCATTCCATCCTTAAATACAAAGGAAGACAATACTTTTCTTTTGCAGCCAGTTTCAAAGAAGGAAATTCAAAACAGTTGTATGCGTTTTGGAAAAAGCGAAAATGCCTAGGCCAGATGGATTTCCTATAGAATTCTACCAGGAATTTTGGGACATTATCAAGAATGACCTATTGGACGTGGTGTAAGAGTGTAGGCAAATGAAGACTCTTCTGAGAGTCATTAATCAAACTTATATTGCTCTGATACCTAAGAAAGAAGAGGCTTCTACTCTAGCGGAGTATCACCCTATAGCATTATGCAATGTGCTGTATAAAATAATTACCAAAGTTATAGCTGAAAGGCTGAAGATAATCATTCATAAAGTGATATCTCTGGAACAAGGGGCATTTGTACCTCATAGACAAATCTATGATGATATAGTTTTAGCTCAGAAAGTTTTCCATTCCATGGATATTCAAAACAAACCAGTTATGTTTTTGAGATTGGATTTGTCTAAGGCATATGATAGGTGAATTGGTCTTTCCTGATAGAACTCTTGTTGAGGTTTGGTTTCTCTCCACTTTGGGTTCAGTAGATAGAAGCTTGTATTTCTTCAGTTTCTTATTTTATTTTGGTTAATGGTTTTCCAACGCCCAGATTGTTTCCTTCTCAAGGCATAAGGCAAGGAGATCCTTTATCTCCTTTTCTTTTTATATTGGTTGCTAAATCTTTTCGCAGATTGTTCTCCAGGACAAGAAACCAGAAGAAGTTGAAGGGTATTAAATTCGCTAGACAGATTGATCATTTATCTCACCCCCAGTTTGTTGATGATTCCTCCATTATGGGAGAAGCATCTTTAAAAGAAGCTACCCAGATTCACAATAACTTGGAGCTCTTTTCAAAGGCCACGGGTCAAGTTATAAGCAAGGAAAAATCAAAAATCATTTTTTTCCATTGCTCGCCTCGATTCGAACAGGATATTTTGGCCAAACTAGGATTTCAAAAAGGAATATTACCTCTAAAATATTTGGGTATTCCATTGAACTCTAAAAGATTAAATGATTGGACTTGGTTACTTACAAAGATTTCTTAGAAATTTAGTACATGGACTCATAATGGCTAACTTATGGAGGACGTATTACTTTGATTAAAGTTGTATTGCAGGCAGGCTATCCCCAATTACTTTTCTTCTCTTCTGGATATTCCTACGAAACTTTTACATCAGCTGGACTCCATTAGTCAGAAATTTTTATGGACAAGAACTCAACAAGTTAGGAAGTGGCATCTTGTAAAATGGAAAACGTTATGTTTGCCAAAGAAAGAAGGGGGTTTGGGTTTTAGATCCAGTGTGCTTAATAATAAGGCTTTAGTTGCAAAATTATATTGGAGATTGTAGCAACATCCCTGTCATTTATGGGCCATTAACATTCGAGGCAAATATGCAGAAGGAATGATGCCGCAAGAGTTGATTCGTCATTCCTTACCATCTCAGGGATCCTCGATTTTATTGATCCTCAAAGGTGACGAAATTATTAAAAAACAACTCTTCTGGAAAATTGGCAAAGGTGATCAAGCTAACTTTTGGACAGATTCGTGGGATGGGCACCCACCCTTGATTGAGCAATCTCTGGAGTTTAGAAGTACTATGAATACTCTTCACATTATAGGAAAGGTAAAGGTAATCCATTATCTACAATTTTCGCATCAGGGGACTGAGTGGCTTCATCCGTCTATGTGGCAGATTAATTTGTCTATTGGCCAAATTCAATTTTTTCAAACTCTCCTTCAAAACGGGATCCTTCCTTTTTCTTCCCAACCCGATACTCTTGCTTGGGGCAAATCTTCAAAAGGGATTTATTCTGTCGTTCAAGGATATATTACTTTGACAGGTACTCAGTCGAACCCTTGGAAGGATATTTTTGTTGATCTTTGGCAACCTGTGTCGTGGCCCAAAGTTAGATTCTTTGTATGGCTTCTATTATACAAGAGGATATTAACTGGTGACAATTTGATCAAGAGAGGTATGGTAGGACCTTTTTGGTGTCCTTTGTGCAAAGAAGCGGATGAAACTATAAATCATCTTTTTCTTCAATGCCCTTTTGTCATGTCTCTATGGAATATGTTGGTTGAATGGTTATCGGTCAGCTGGAACCCTTCTATGAATTTGGTGGAAATTTTTAGAGATTGGAAACGCTCAGTCTCTGATACCCAGGATCTTAGCAAAGAAGTCTGGATTGCTATTTCTCTAATGTTGTGGAATGTATGGAAAGAACGAAATAGACGCATCTTCAAATCTGAAAATAGAGAAATTTGGAATATCAAGGAGTTAATTAGAAGTAATGTAATGGAGATTGTTGCACATAATGTGAAAATTCCTTCTCCTTTACCTGGTAAATGGATAAATCTGCTACAACATCTCAATTTGGAAGTAACCAAATTAAATTCTAGATCATGTACTAGAATATTGGTGCCCTCTGTTTTGAGAAAGTGGAATCCTCCTCCGTTTGATTTTGTGAAATTAAATACTGATGGAGCAATAAGAGGCAATCCGGGGCCAGCAAGCATTGGAGGGATAGCTCATGATTGTTTGAAAACTCCTCTTTTCTTCTTTGCTCTTCAATTGGGGAATTCTACTAATAATGTGGCCGAAATTTTGGCAATTCAGCGAGCTCTTCTAGAAGCAACTAAATTGGGATGCCTTCGAATTATTGTTGAATCTGATTCTAAGGTTATTATCAACTTGTTGTCAGCTCAACAGCACCATAGATCCAATAATTGGTTAATTGCCAGGATCCAGGATAATATTAAGTTTATTGCTAGACATTTTCAGATCATCAAATATCAACATGTTCCTAGAGAACAAAACAAGGTGGTAGATGCTTTGGCTAACTAGGCTCTAGATCATAATAATCTGATCAACTTCGGTTCGTTGCCTTTGACATGGTCTCCAAAGAAGCGGAAACAGATAGAAAAGATCCTTCATCTCTAATTAGAGGATGGATAAGTTGCAGATATGCTCTTTTTCTTTTGTAATATGTGATTGGGACTCCAAGGATATATCCTGGAGTATGAGTACCATAGCATGGCATTGTTTTTTTGAATAGTTTACTTTTCGTAATATAATTCTGTTTTCTTTTTTTTTTTTTTAAAGATGATTGAATGTTGTCAAAGAGGTCAGAAAGCCTAATTAGGCCTCGCGGCCTAAATCTGCACATACAGGGCTGTCTACTGCTAGAGTGAAGAAAGTTTGTTTACTTGGCATGAGCTTGAAGGATGATGACTTTAATAAGGTGGAGAAGACCTTAATGGAGGACCCTGAAAGGTTTGAACTCCTTGCAAGGGGGAGAAAAAGGGCAAACGGTGACTGTTAGGGCCACAAACATCAAATTGCCCTTAAACCCTAACTATAAGCCTATGAGGTGCAGTGGGTTTGAGGAATGGAAAGGAGTAGATAATCATTGAAACACCTCACATGAGATTGCACAGACCCCAAGAAGGCATTTGGAGCCAAAAAATAAGCACTTTTACACCTTGTTATGCAAAATTACCCTTCTCGAGCTCTCAAGCAAGCCTAGCAGTCAAAAATGGTCATCTTTTCTTGCTCAGAATTGTACGAAGAAGATGCATGGGGCCACAAGCTCCTAGGGGCAATTCAAGCCCCTCATACAGTCAAACTTAGCGATAGTGGTTCAGGGATTAGGGCCCTCATATTTATCAATCATCATTAAGAGCATAAGCACCCCTAAACCCTAGTAAGAGCTCAATTGGAAGGAAAGTCAAATTTATTGCTCCAAATGCATTGAATTGGCCCAACAAACATCTGGACAACATTCTTCACTCCAAGAGGGTCCTCACCATGCAATTTGTCTGTACCTTCACCTGTACGGATGCATTTAAAGCTGTACTTTTGCAAGGTTTTAGGCTCAAAACAGGGTTTTTGAATATATGAACTGAGGGAAACCATTGGGGAGGTTGGTGTGGAAGGTCATATACCTTCTCAAACCCCAAACTCCACTCTCTTGCTTCTGAATGTGCTCCTCAGGTCCAATTCCCAAGGGCAGTGAAGAAATGCTTATGAAAAGGTGATATGGCCACCTAGGAGAGATAAAGAAGCAGGGTTAGACCACTTGGAAGCTATGGATCATATCACAATATAGTTTTTAGGCTCTGAGATATGCCTATCAACCTTGCAACCAATTTTCATGGAGGTCTTATTTCCATTCCAATGGCTAATACCAAGCAAATCAGACCTAATGGACTAGCAAGCCTATATGGCTAATGAAGAAAAATCTCTACCATGACTAGGGATGAAGAAAATGTGTCAATTGAAGATAGAAGTGTTGAGAAGCCTAGAGTGGCGTGGAGGTTGCTAATGAAGCCAAGGTGCCATGTGTCAAGTTTCCAAGTTGTAACTGCTCCTTCAAGAAGTGCATTGTAACTCTTCAAACGAAGACTCCTATGCTACATGGTGAAGTTCATCATCAAGTTGAGTAACACATGTTAAAGAGGATGATAAGACTATTGTTGGCCTCTTCCATTTGGCCTTGTAACTGACTTGAGGTAGATGACACTTGTCTATGCATCTACTACGCCTCTCTCTCTCTCCTCACATTCTCCTATATACGCTGCCTTGAATGACTTGTTATGGATCCTTTGACTAAGTATGGCGAAGCCCTACTCAACTAAACACTTGTACTATGCCTTTGAATGTTGAATAAAATTGATTCTTACCTTCTCAAATGGTTGCAATCAGTGTACTTCTGTGATTGTTGATGAATGTTAGTAGTAATGCCTTCACTCTCTCTCATTTGTCCTCTCTTACCTCTTTGCAAATGGATTGTCTTCTTGCAGGTCACGTGGTGAGTTTGAATAGCTTTGCATAGTTTAGAAGGCGATTTCAATCATTAGTCTATTTCTTAGCCCTCTTGATTAGCCCTTCTATTCCACACATTGTCTAGGACCTCCATGTTAAAATACTCATGCTTGAAGGTCCTTGTTGAGTAGTGTGATCAAATTCATGCTTAGCTCATGTTCTTAGTGCAGTACGAACAAATGGAGGGTGTTAATTTGGTGCATCACCTCCCTAGTTTAGTTTACTTTCAGTTCAGTGATAACATCAAGGGAGCTAGCCTTATCTAGAGATTCACCTCACTGATTAGGCCACCAACAGCCTAGAAGTGTCTCCATGCTATCACTTAAGTGAGGAGGCTTGAACAACCTCCTCAAAGGTGCAACTTTTGAAGATAACAATATCCATCTGAAGGCTCTTAGACTGAACATTGAATTTGCTAGAGTGATTTTATTTTAAAACTAAAAAAATGTACTACCATTCAAATTTTAGGACTGTTGTGCAACACCAAAAGACAATATATAGCCTCTTCTATAGCCAATAGCAACATGAGCAATGATACTTTCAAAAGTAGAGTTCCTTGAGATTGTATAGCAACACCACCTTGTGAGTAATGATACTTTCAAACTCATTATTACTTGAAATTGTGCGCCGAGACCATAGACCTGGTAAGCCTTTATGATGAATACAGTACTTAGGGACTTGTTCCTTCTCATGTTGTGTTATGCCCCAGTATTTCATATAAACTAGTTTTAAAATTTCGTTTTGACCTTGTCAAGGCTTAATCTTGATTGCTGGGCAATGAACATCTACAATCCATTGAAGGCCATGTGTCATTTGGCCCTTTGTGTTATTGATATGAGGTTTTTACATGTACAAGAGCATATTCCAGTAACATTCCCAAATGAATTAAATTAAAAATCTGTTTCATAATATAAAGACTGAAAAGAACCATATGACATCCCCACTGTACAAAAAAATGCAAAAGTTTGCAATAGAATACTAAACAAGAAAAATTAAAAAACATGCTTACAACTGTAATCTCTGGTAAGTAAAAAAAGGCTACAAGATCATCCAAGATCCCAGGAAATATTTCCTATCACCAACACACCCAATTTTGTAAATTCAGGGCCACTCCCTTTTAAAATTTTAAATGATAACAAATGAATGAATTTGTCCAAACAATAGTCTTTTAAGAGTTATTTCTAGTGATTTTATTTCCTTCAAATTTTGCTCATTTGTGCTTCTTGTCAATCTTTATCAAGTTACAATTTTAGTTTCTCTCTCTACTCTGTTTTTGCCTCTAAAGACTGGGATTTACGCTTGTCCTGTGTCTTTTCTGGGTGTCCACATTTGCAGCTTATATGCATTGTTTCATTCTTTATTTTTAGCTCCTATTGAATTACATCGTGTGTTTTTTTTTCTTTGCTTTCCTAAAATGTAGGTAGCATTCCATTTTTTTTGTTGCAAATTCTACGTGCTAAGTGTTGAAGATAGTATAAAGAATCAAAGCTTTGCAAGTTGTGAAAAGCATTGGAAAGAATAAAAAATCAGTGCTTCGCAAACTACAAAGAGCATCGCAAAGAAGGAACAATTTGCAAGCTTCGAATACCTTTGCAAGACCATGGATATCTTCACAAGCTACAGGGTCTTCGCAAAACAAAGAGCACTGCAAAGCCAGGAGAGCTTTGCAATGAAGAAAATAACAAAAACAACGTAAAGAAAATAAAAGGCCCCTGATTCCGCCTGGGAAATATATGAAGAAATTGAAGGTGATATATTGTGCTTAAAGGAATATTTGTTCATTGATGAGGGGAATAATGTTGCCAATAAAACAAATATTTGTCTTTAAGTGAAGTGTTCATGGCTAATTTAAGAGCTCAAATATGAAGTCGGGAAAGAAAAAACAAAAGTAAGAAAAATCTGCAGAAAACTCCAACAACAAATTAATCTTCAATTAATTTGTTACACTTACGTAACACAACAAGACAAAATGACCAAGAAAGCAAGTGGAAGTTGAAGACACACAGTGAAAACTGTTTGGTTCACATTCCTTAATTGACTCCGTACTTGAGTCTACAAATATGCAATGGCAATTGGATGTAAGGAAGGGAAGAATAGAGAAGAATGTGATGTAGTAAAACACGATTCGTAAAAGGGGACAATTTTGTGGAAAAGGGATCCAAGTGAATTCAGATTTTAATGCAAATGAACTTAATTATTCTACAATCTTTGGTTATGTTTTCTTTATGTATCTTTTCTTAGTGGCATATACATGAGCCTTTTGCTAATTTTATGTAGTGAATATATGATAATATACTCCCGTGAGCATTTTGGGTCATTCTTGATAGTTAGCATAAGGTATGAGCTTAGGCTAATTCTGTGTTTACATTTTTAAGAATTTCAATGAAATTGTTCACTTCGTGGCTCTTCTCCTCCTTCACATTTAAGCATTTGCTATTTGTGAAAAATTAATGCGAGTCAATTTATTTGGTTAGTGAAGTCACTTTGATTATGGGGTGTTAAGCTAATTATCCTAATTTGGCACAAGATCATGATAAATATGAACCTTTTCTTATTATGGACTATTCTAGCAAACGTTTTCATTAGCTCCTTAGTGTTTAGTAAATATAATTCATGTTTTGTCTCCATACGCAAAGTTATTTCTAATTCAATTATGTTTTCACTCAAAAGTATTTTGTTTTATTTGTCAAAAGTCCTATTTATAATAGGATTTCATTCTTAGTTTGTTAATGAGTCCTCAGCAAACGTTGGTAACCCATTCCCAATGGATAAGGCATTTAAATAGTAGGATTCTCAAACCCTATCACACCCCATCTTCGGCCTATCTTAGAAAAAATTTAGTATCTAAATAAAGGGCTTAATTTCTGGTTTATTTAATTCCTGCAGTATATTTTCAAGTTGAAAAACTGTCATATTAAGGAAAGCTTTAAATTGTTTTGACATAAGATGGCATGTAATTAATGTTGTAGTAGTACGTTAATAACTGCAATAACATTTCTTGTTAGTTATATTCATGCAGTGGCGTGTATTCAATTTTGGTTACTTTGGCTATCAATATATAATTGTCTCGGACTAACTACTGCCTATTGGCTTGAGGTGGATGCAGGACAGGAGTTTCCCACTCAATGGTTGTATTCAGAGGGAGGACATCATAGAGAAGAGGAAGGCAGATCGAGGCGGACATTTCTAGAACAAGACCATGAAGAACACCACCCATGCACAACCTTATTACCCACCTTACCAGTTCACGCTCATTATTATCTTATGTACTAGTATTGTTTGAGTTTGTAGTACTTGTCGTAATTGTTTTAGTCAGTTGATTTGTTTGTTTTCACTTTTGTTGTGTTTTTTATATTAATTGTTTGGTACCCCTAATTCCTAGCATTTTGGGGTTCTAGGAGCAATAAATGCTGCTTAGAATACCCTGAGTGGCATTAGCCACTTACGATATTCCGAGTAGCAAATACTGCTCCTAGTTAAATGTGTTAGACAATTTTAGTGGGGCTTTATTGTGATAGCTCTATTTTAATCTTATAGCCACTAGTGGGTGATGGGGACTTTTCAAGTTTTATTTATAATATTATTTTATAGATAAAACTGAGATTTTTTAGGTAATCGGAATTATGATAGTTGATTTGGTTTCTAATCATTAATATAAGGCCCAAACATTTTCATATGGCCATTGACATAATCCTTGGGCAACTTGGACATGGCTTTGGCCATTCCAAAGGCATTATTACTTATTGATTATTCAAAGGCATTATTGTTGATTTGGGGCGTTGACTTAGCAAATTTGCATTTTACTATTTTGCAACCCGTTGGTTATCTCCAGCCATGGCATCTAGGGTTTTAAATTGTCGCATGAAATTTTGAAGGCAAACTAAAATGGGCACTTCAATTGCATGGGCATGACATCCTTCTTGGATCCCTTGCATGATCCGGCCCTAAAAATCGCCATTGGAGTATGTATATTATTTATATAAATTTATTATGGGCGAAAAAACATAAGTTTAACTAGGGATATTTGAAAAAAAAGAGCCCTAATGGCCGATTAGTGCAAGCCTCAAACACCAATTCAAGCCATGATTAGAGAAAGCACATTTAGGAAGCTATGGCACACGGCATTTGGAAGAGAAAAGGAGAGAAAGCAACAATTTGGTAGAGGATTAGCATGGGCTTTACTTGGAGGTTTCCATCCTTTTTTTGGTTGTGTTTCTAGACAAGTAAATGTGTCTTTTATTCTTATCATTTTTGGATTCGGCCACATAATGGGCTTCCCCAAATTTCGGGATTTTGTATTTTTTTAATTTTTTTGGGTTTTTATATGGTTGTAGGACACCATGATAAACAAACTTTTGGATTTTGTGTGCACGAAATTACTAGCCTTTCACATGGCTATAGGATGCCATGATAGACAAATCTTGGGATACCATGTTTGTTTTTAAATCATTTGTTTTATGCATGGCTATAGGATACCACGATGGAATAGAAGAATGTGAGACTTTTTAGTGGTAGAAGGACGCATGGGCTAAATAGGAAAGAAAGTATGAACTTTGTTTGGCAGTAGGTGCAAGTATTTTGACCCACTTTTAGGCTATTAAATGTTATGCTTCAGGCAGCCTTCAAACAGTCCAAAAAGAAAACAAAACTCATAGGTGAAACTTAGAACAAGAGCGTGATAAAAATTAATTTTACCCTATTTGATTTATCCTTTTTCTTGGTTGAAAATGTGAATGATATTCAGCCCTCTTTGAGGATCTTTAGCTAAATAGTGTCTTTATTTCAATCCTAGTTGCTACACACTTATTTCTTCCTTTAAAAGCTTGAGAATTTGCATATAAAGCCTCATCTCTTCATTGTTAAAACACTTCTATCCTTGTTGATTGGCTGTAGATAAGAAAGGTTAACAAGTTCTACTTGCTTGTTGATGATTATAAAGATTATAGACTTGCAATTGAAGGCTGCCCTTCAGACCACTTGAGCCTAAATCTTTTCTTGGAAATAAATCATATCTCGTGCCCCTGTAATAAATTGCATCATGTGACCCTGTTCTTCAATTATTTCCTTGCAAGATATGATAATTAGGTACTTGCTATTAGCTGCAATATATACCTACCTAAGACGGAATTCAGATGTCATTCTATTCTCAACCTAAAAATACCCCTGTAGGTATGTTTGCATTTGTATGAACCTTATACTAACATACACACAAGTGTATTTGGTTGCCTTCAACTGCTGTATAAATCTTTCTTCTGCATGTGTGAATTTGAATAATATAAACCAGATGTTGGGAGTCTGGGACTGTGCTAAAATATCAAAACATTAGTCTACTTGGAAAGTACCCTGAATTCAGACCTATCACAGTGGATTTATTAGACTGGTTTCAAATAACGCATCATGCTTGATTGCAACTCAGATTTATGGGAATTAGTCAACAAAATAAGATAGAGATACTCTCATGAAATTTCATTATAGAGGTCAGAGTTTTAGAATTTGTCTGAAATTATGATTTGTACTGAAATTTGATTATAGAAGTCAGAGTTTTGGAATTTGTCTGACATTATGAGTTGTACCTTGTCTCATATATTCGTGAAACTTATCCATGAATGGTAGAGCCATAAGGTGTTGTACCCAACAACAAAAGTCAAGGTTTATATTGACTAATGAACACCTACAGGTATGATGATGATGCTTACATGAGCATACCTACGAGTGTGAGGGTGGATGCCATTATGACAGACCCTTGCACTATAGTATTGCTTGATAAGAACTAAGTTTTACTGATCTTTGATAAATATATGATTGTTTTTTATGACCTTAGTGAGCTATGAGCTTTTTAACAACTTTTTGGTTTTGCAAATGCTTGCAGGTCTGTTTAATTACAGAAAGGTTTACATGATATATGCTGAGTGTACTGATATTTTTAAACTCTTTGAGCTGAATTAAACCTTATATGTACTTACGAAAAACAAGAAAAGTTATGGTTAGCCTTGGAATGCCAGTATGGGCATGACGGTAAAGCTTATAAGGAAAGCCCAGCCTTATCAACTTTCCTGGCATATCTTTATCCAAGCTTATGTTTATCCTTGATTTGTTTTATTATGAGTAGGGTGTGAGATAGTTGTACTTGTGGACTTAGGACACAGGTTCACAATTTTGTGTTTCTAATTATTGTTATTCCCCATATGTGAGTATGTGAAATGATTTAGCCAAAGTAATGATATTGTTTGTATCATTGTCCATCCACTATACTTTTTGGTTCACATATTTGTCGAATCAGTCAATAGATAGATAGAGTTACCTACTTCTGCCAGACTAACTGAATGTGATGGTGCTTGTACATCTTTGCACATAGTTCTCAATGATTCTGTTTGGAACTGAATTCTTTTCTCTGCCTCCCCATTGAAGGGAAGGGCTACTCCCAATTCAGGAGGTGCATGGGGAACCTGTAGGTCTGTGGTTGGAGGATAAAACGCCTAAACGATGTTCTCCCTCTCACTTGCACAATGTTGTTCCAGGGATACACCTACACAGCTTGTTATTTAGTTTATTACTCAGACTGTTACTCAGTTTATTACTCAGCTTATTATTCAATATATAATTCAGTGATGATTCAGATTTGTGTTCATCTTAGTTGCTGAAAAAAATATTTTACTTACATCATATGTAGCCAGTAATTGATCTGATGTAATTTTTAATAGCCGGCGGGGTAGGCTTGTTCCCCAGCATAGTTAGGATAGTTGTACTTATTGCTATAGAATCATGGTTATATTTATTATGCGAAAAGGTGAAAATGGAATTCTTTATTTAAGAAAATTCAGATTTGGTCTCTGTGAAAAAGTAAAAATAGAATTATTTATATACGAAAATTCAGATTTAGTCTCTCTCCATTATGGCTGTATTTGTACTGGGATTGTTTACTAAGCTAATTAATGATATTCAAAACTTTGTCGTTCAATTTTGAAATTAGCATACTATCTTATTCTCATGAAAGTTGTTATCTTTAAGCACTTAAGATTAGTTTCATTTGTAGGACCCACAAAGGTCAAAGTTAGAAAGACCATTGTAGATTTGGTGTTCAACCAACCAACGTGTGCCAAGAAAAAAAAATGCACATTTTTTGGTGAACATCCGGCAAGGATCTTACAAACCCCTTACTATTTCCAAGCCTTATATAGGTGTAAGTAACCTGTACCATGTTTTAGATTTCTATAATTTAGACCAAAAAGGGAGGGTTTTTAACTGCATCCATGCCAAAACACGGGACAAGAATATGCTAACAGAATGTGTATTGGCTAATTACAACATATTGCTGAAAGAGAAAAATAAATGTACATGTATATGTGTGCATGCTTGTGTGTATACACATGTCAGTATATATTAATATATCTATGTGTGTGTGTATAGTTTCCATTAAAAAATACTCGTTCTTAATGAAATCCCCAAAGTATAAGGAAGGAAACTTGCTCAAAGTCCACAAACAAGGCAGAAAGAATATGTCAACACAAATAAGAAAACCAAATAATGTGAACCTTCATGACATCACCCATAATTACCAAAATGAAAAGAAACCATAGATACCAAATCCTTTTGGATCCAAACATCTTTTATTATTTTATTATTTTAGTTTTTAAAATAAAAACAAACAGTTTTTATGCAAACCCACATCACAGCCGACTTGCTCTACTCATCCCAGCAACTATAATAAGAAACAAAAAATCAATAATAAAAGACCTTGCCCACAAGATCAAACTGAATAGAGGAAAGAAGTCTAAAAAATTAAATAAGCTAGGAAAGGAGATAAAAGGGCAATAAGAAGAAACATAAAAGCAACAATACAAGACCACCTTGAAAGTAACAAATAAGTGTTAAGCAATCTTAGAATCCTCGCATGGAACTGTCAAGGTTTCCCTTGGAAAAATGGTCCTAAAGTAAGTTAGACACCAACCTCAATTGGTCTCATATAAC
Source organism: Torreya grandis (assembly GCA_037957365.1). Classification (NCBI taxonomy): domain Eukaryota; kingdom Viridiplantae; phylum Streptophyta; class Pinopsida; order Cupressales; family Taxaceae; genus Torreya; species Torreya grandis. Next base: position 1,921,440 of record JARHVA010001714.1, read on the forward strand.
CTGTTGAAACATGGGAACATGAAGAATCTCAAATTCCTAACTTAGATGGATACACTCTTTTTTTAATATGGAACAAAACAACAAAGCATAGAGGGACAAGCAGTATTTGTTCCTATATCAAAACGGACCTCAAGTCAAAAGTCAAAGTATTTAGGACTGATCCTTATAAGCAATATATCTAGCTTAATATCATATCCGAGAACAATGGTAACATTTTCCTTGCTATTTTCTACTTTGTACCTTTCAACTCTACCAACATTTTTCTTGCTGCACTTTTCAACTCTACCTTCTACAAGAACCCAAATCTCACAAGTGATCACCCTTTCATTAACTTAGAGAATGGCATCACTACTCTAAAAGGCAAATGAGATGTTCTCCTTCTTGGAGACTTCAATGTAAGAATGGGGAGGGCTCAGTCTAATATGCTGAACCATAATTTTAATCGTAGCCCTTTATGGATGGAAGAAGAGTTTAATATGACTCTTAAATATAAAAGAAATCCCAAAGACAATTAAAAGATACCATATGGAACCGACATTTTCAGGTTGACCTCCTGCAATGATCTAATTATTTGTAATGGGATGGAGACTTGGCCCAACTCAAACTTTATACATGTATATAAGAGATGGGTAAAAGTGTCGTTGATTAGATCATATCCTCTATCTCTTTTTTGCATAAAATTGAAAACATTGAAATAATTGAGGATAGCATCCCCAACCCTTATCACCACCCCATTATACGCACTTTAGACAGAGAAAAAACCTCTAATGAAACTACCATAGATGGTAATGATAATTGTGTTTTCTTTGATGATAGAGAATATTCTCAATTTCTCAATGATCTTTACAAGTTGTTCAAGTATAATCTAGAAGACGATGCCATAGAGAATCTATATGGTAAACTCACTCACACTTTTTCTAAATGCTTCGAAATGTATTCTTGAAAACTACATATTATAGGAAAACATATTCATTCAAAACCTTGATATGATTCACTATGTAAATCCATCAATGCAGGCATACCAAGCCCATGGTGCCTGCTTTAGGCCATACAATGCCTTATTTATAGTCTGCATACATGAGTATCACGATCACGGATCTCAAAACACATAGGTTGATTAAGATAAATATCTTTTTCAATGGCACCATTCAAGAAAGTTCTTTTTACATCCATCTGATGTAAATTATAATGAAAGTAAGCATCCATGGACATGATAGTTTTGATAGTGATATACCTTGCTACAGGGGCAAATGTCTCATCGTAATCCACTCCCTCTTTCCGAGAGAACCCTCAAGGTACAAATCTTTCTTTGTATTCTCGAGGCTTCCATCTGCAGCATATTATATCTTGATCAACCATCAAGAATCAATCACAGATTCCCCCTCTAGTCCTGGTACAATCTACCAGACATTATTCTTGATCGAGTTATATTCCTCATTTGGCTTCACGCCATACTTGTTCTTGAGCAACATCCTAATAACTTGAAGGCTTTGCATCGAGAATAGAAGCCATCGATTTATGCAAAGTGCATTTTTATTTTTATTTTTAAACATGTTAGGTAGCTCTATTGCCACAGGGCTTGGACCTGATTTCTAGGGGGATTCATTCTTCCCCAAATCCATCAATAAGGATGATCAGAGCAGGTCCACCAAGGCGGGCTTGGGCATCTATGGTGAATCTAACTCCTCACCTCTTGTCGAGAGAAAAAAAGAGGCATTCAAACCCTCAGAAGTTGACCCAACTCTAGGTCTACGTGGCAGGATGCTCTCCCGAGTCAATCATGCACGATCTCCAAGAGCATTCTCATTGGCTTCCCATAGAGGCAAGGGCCAAGCAAAGACCTGTAATCAGTCCCCCTGTGATAATCATTGATTGGCTCACATTTGTTTCGTCTTCTCTGCTCAAGGATCATCCACATGCAAATCTTTGGGCAGGGTTTTCAAATATGTTCTCTTTTCCATTCTGGGCCTTGGACCTTCTTAGAATGCGTGTTTCAAGGTTGCCTCTCCGCCCAAATATCTTTCAAACGCAAACAAGACTATCTTTAACTCGCATTCTGGGTGAATCCAACCCAACCTCCTTGTCTCCCAACTTCATCCTATTGCGAGTAAGTCTTATTTTCCTTCTATCAAGAGAAATCTAGCTCTTGTCTCTCGTACGCATTAGACTGAATTTGTCTTATGATCGGATGACAACATCCTCAAGCTTAGCCAACAACGATAGAAACCTCTTCCCTTAAAAGTCATTTTACTAGTCTATGGTTGTCCCCCTAGTTACTGCTTAAATGGATAAAGGATTCTTGGTCTCCTTTCATTGTATCTACCATTAAAATCCTTCCCATAAGATTTTTCTATCACTTTTACCTCAATAGAAATGTGCCAAACGATCTCCTCTAGTGGCCCATGAAGTCTTCAACAAACCACCCTTTTCCTCTATTCATGGGCACCCTCTTTTGATGCCTTTTGCTCTAGGAATCTCCTCATCCCTATTGGCACTCATCTTTCTAGCCTTCCTCTACCATAAGCTTGGTATTCTTAGGAAAATTGAATCCTACCTCGAGGAAGTTGTCTATATAGACATTCTTCAACCAAGCCTTTGCATCAAGATTAACATCTCTTCCACTCCCCTCTTTTGTTCGCCTCCCCATGGGATTTTTCCATGTCACTTTTACCTCTATAGAAATGTGCCAAACAGTCTCCTCTAGTGGCCCATGGAGTCTTCAACAAGCCACCCTTATCCTCTGCTCATGGGCACCCTTTTGTGATCCCCTTTGCTCTGAGAATCTCCTCATCCCTATTTGCACTTGTCTTTCTAGCCTTCCACCACTTTGTCATAAGCTTGGTATTCTTAAGAAAATTGAATCCTTCCTCGAGGAAGTTGTCTCTACAAACATTCTTCAACCAAGCCTTTGCATCAAGATTAACATTTCTCTTCCTCTTCCCTCTTCTATTCGCCTCCATTCTTTTCTCGGCCATTTGAAGCAACCTCTCCTTCAAAATGCCCTTTTTCAGTGCACGCACTTTTTCCCCTCTCTAGGCACCCACTCACCTTTAGCTTTCGCTCTAATCTTCCCTATATTGACCCCCTTTATATATTGACTTGTACGACAGCATTGCTCGGTATTCAGTGGTTGGGGCAGTCATCCTTCTAGGTGATTTCAACACATGCACCAAAACCCTTCAAGTTCCTCTCCACAATCACTCAGAGGATATGTTATGCACTCAGGCGATAGATCCCGAGATAGTGGGTCTGCATAAGATTTCAAAGGATGATTCAGGGCCCCTCACAGCTTATGGCCAACACCTTTTGCAGCTTGGTGAATCACATGAGTTATCAATCCTCAACAGGATTGCTTGCTTTCCCGACTCTCATTTCTTTACTTGCCGACCTCATGGTGGGGGTGCTAGTGTAGTGGATTATGTTGTTTCTAGCCAAAACTTCTTGTCACTGGTCAGCAATTTCTCTATTTCCCCCATTCCTCTAGCTGATCATGCTCTTCTCTCTTTATCACTCTGTATTGACATTTCCCCTCCTATCACCGTCCCCCTTCATGGCCTCCCTCGCACCATTTTTCAATTTGACGAAGGGGATCCTGACATCTTTTCCTCCCACATTCGGCAACTTCTCCCTTCTGAGTCCTAGTTCTTTTCTCTGGATAGTGTCGCGGCCAAGTATACCTATTTGTCTTCCATCATTTGGGAAGTTGTCGTCATGTCCTTCCCTAGCTCCACCTAGTCTTCCTCTGCTTCCCATCAACAAAAAGCTTGCCCCATGAACAAGTGGTATGATGATGAGTGCAAATCCCTACACCACCAATTACAGCATGCTTTTATCCAGGCCCACCCATCTTATCCCACCTTGAAAACATCCTACCATTGTCTCCTTCGCCGCAAAAACCTCTTTATATGCCAGTGTAGACGGACTTTATGTGCATCTCTCTGGCATTCTCCTAAGCAGTTTTGGCTCACCATTTTCCCTCGCCATTCTCCTCTTCCCTTAGAGCTTAGCCCCAAATCCATGCTTTCTCACACTTCCAATCTTTAGGATATTCCTAGACAGCCACTTATCTAGGTTGATAATCCACCATCTTCTTGCCACTTCACATACAAAAATATTAGAGAGGCAGTTAGAGTGATGAATAGTAGCAGGGCAGCGGATGAGGGGATCCAAGTAGAATTCTTCAAGTATGGTTATGGGGTGCTTGGTAGCTATTTGACTGACCTCTTCAACCACGTTGTATGCTCTAGTTTTCTGCCGGATTGGTCGCATCATACCATTCACCCCATCAACAAATCGGGCCCCAGCTCGGATCCCAACTACAGGACAATTATGGTGGGTCATACATTCTCCAAACATTATGTTACAGTCCTCCATATGCAACTTTCTGAGGAGTTAGAGCACAGGCACCTCAGAGCTAGGGGGCAAGCAGGTTTTCATCCAGCTCACCAGACTATTGATCATATCTTTACTCTCCGAGCTGTCATTGAGAAGGCTTGCCATCGCTCGTCGAAAGTTTATTGATGCTTTGTAGACTTTCGAAAAGCTTTTGACTCGATTCCACGTGTGGCACTTTTTCAAAGACTCAGAGACATTGGCATTTTCGAGTGCCTTCTTACTACCATCATGCGTCTGTACGAGACTATTTTGGGTCGCTTGCGCACAGCCCACGAGGAATCGGATTTCATCAGGAGTACCATTGGGGTCAAACAGGGGTGTCCCCTATCCCCAACTATCTTTGGGATATACATAGATGAGCTCGAGTCCTTCCTCCATAAGCATATCCAGGACAGCAATGGGTGCCTACTACACCAAGTTATGATATCCATCCTTTTGTTTGTTGATGATGTGGTCCTCTTGGCCGCCTCTCTGGATGGTCTGCGGAGACAGCTAGATACCTTAGTCTTGTTCTGCGACCTTCGACAGTTGACAGTTAGCCTGGGTAAAACCAAGGTTATGGTCTTCAATGGTTTGAAGACCTCGCACCTCCACTTCTTTTTTAGGGGCGAGGAGATCAAGATCACCAACACATACCTACTTGGGCGTTCAGTTTTTTGGCTCGTATTTCAATTTGCGACAAGCCCTCCAACCTCGTGTTAATAAGGGTTATGGATCCTTAGCCCTCCTTGAGAGACATTGCTTTCGCCACCACTTCCAAGACATCTCATCCAAAAGGTCCATTATGGACTCCCTCATTAGACCCATTGTTTTTTACAGCTCTGTTGTTTGCAGGCCCTCCTTACTAGTGGCTGACTAGGAATCTGCAGACACTTAAAACACTTCTCCTTCGCCGATTTATCAGGTGCAAACATATTGTCCCCCAGCACATTATTTTGGCTGAGTTTGGAGCCTATCCTTTCAAATTGGAGACCATGTTTGCCCTAATCTCTTTCCTACACCGCATCCGAGGCTCCATCGATTCCGTTGCGGGGTGGGACAGGTACCTGTACTTGGCGTATTGTTCATCAGAGGCTATTGCTCATTCAAATTCTCCTCATCATGGTCGCGGTTGGTACGCTAAGGTTTTTGACCTCTTAGTGATAGTGGGCATTCAAATGGATCGTCTTCCTCCTTTTCAGTATTCCTTAGACACACCGAGCAGGTAATGAACAAGATCATCAAAGAGGATATTTACAGGCAGTTCATCCACACCACTTGGGTGAACCCTCATGGGGGGCTACGCCCTAAGATGGCCTTTTATGCTGAGCACTTTCTAGAGTTGAGTGGCAGTCTCATTATCCATCCTTAGTATACTCTTCGTCACTGGATGCATGCCCTTCGCATCTCCCTTGGCCAGCTCAGAGTAGGTTCTCACAGACTCTGGTGCGAGACGGATCACCACCTTGATCGTTCTGATAGGATTTGCCTACTGTGTAGTCTCCAAGAGACCAAGACGGAGACCCACTTCATCTTTTGTTGCCCTATTTACTATGAGATTAGAGGGAGGTTCTACTACCTATTTAGGAGGGCACAAGCTCTCTCTGATTTCTTTAGGTATGAGGATCAGAAGTGTCTAGCCTTATACATACAGAAGGCTTTGAGGCTTCATAAGCACACACTTCAGCCACATTCCAGACCAGATTTTAATCGACGGATCACTTCCTCATTTGCAGTACTACCTTCAGTGAGAGGCACTAAACGCCACTGTGAGGCCAGATCTGCTTCTTACTCCAGATCTGTTCCGCCCAAAGATACCATCCACAGTTCCCCGAGACATCATAGCCAAGCCCATATCAAGTCCTGCACCAAGAGGCAGACTAGATCTACCAGGTTTTTGAGATATAGCACGGTGTCCAGACAGCAACATAGTAGGCGGCCTTCACACTCTACCACCTCTTCATCAGGTCATCATTCCAACCAGAGTTTCTTTCTTTCAGTGGACCTCGAATGTTAGGAGAGTTGGATCTTCCATTTCCTGATAGACTTCCCTCATTGATTCTCCTTGGCCGTCTTCCCTTCTTCTCGTTTGCATTTCCACCCCCGGTTTTGGGTCCGTGGGATTGCTCTTTTCAGTTTTGCCACTTTCTCTAGCTTTGTACTTTTCTTTTCTTTCTCAGGAATCTTTTGGTTCTCCCACTTTGTACTTACTCATGTTGTTATCAGCAGTCCCTTTGACCTAATTTTGTGGTCATTCATTAGACATTAATATATTTATCTTATCTTATATGGCATCCTGAACTCTCCACCCTCCTCTCCCCTCCCCTCCTCCCCCACCTACCATTGTTCTCCCTTCCCCTCCTCTCTTCTCTGCTCCTCCCTCCACGCCCCCCATTCTCATCCTATGTGGTTGTGAAGACTTTGAAACTTTTAGAGTGAGCCCTACATATGTCTCTCCTTCTCTAACTTCCATGCCTCTAGGTATCTTGCAAATTCTAAAATCTATTTCTTCTCTAAATATTACAGAAAGCACTCAAGGCAGGAAAACAAACCTAGACCACTATAAATTGTAGCAAGAATTGTTTGGGCTTAAAGAAAAAAAACCATTAATTCCTATTTTCTACACTCGAGGGATAAGATCCGTTCATTGTTTAAACAAAGTGCATCTCCGACTGTTCAAGGCTTAAATGCCTCTAACAAACAAAAGTTGGTGAAATGCCAACTTTAGTTCCCTAGATCAAATGTCATTCTCCAAGAAACAAAAATGTTAGCTTTTGAGTTTGTTTCCTTCGGTAAAAACCATTGGCCTTTCTGGGAGGTTTTGGGAGTTGATGTTGAGGGAACCTCGACAGGTCTAGGAGTGCTCTAGGATCCTATGACAAACAATTGTTCCTTGGTGATCTCGAATAAGAATTGGATTTGCTGTGATAACTACAGTTTCAGGGATGACATTCAAGTCTGTATGATCAATGTCTATGACCCAAACCTCATCAGGCTTAAGAAACACACGTGTGCAGAATTACAAGCGTTCCTAAGTTTAAATGTTCATCAAAAAACACTTCTTGGGGAGACTTCAATGCAGTCTTGTCTTTGGCCAAAAATATAGGAGGTAGCCAAAAGATCACCCAATCCCAAAAGGATTTCTCAGATTTTGTTTCCCGCTGCAATCTCATTGACCTACCTCCAAAAGAAGGCATATTCTCTTGGACTAACAACAGAGCTGGCTTTTGCAATATTGTTGAATGCATCGGCAGGTTCTTTGTCACCAAACCTTGGATGGAAGCCCAATGGATCTCAAAATCCTGCATACTGAAAGTCTCTAGCTCAAACTATTCTCCCATTTGGGTGGATATTTCCACGGATCATGCTCCCCCCAAATGTCCATTTAAGTTTAAACAAATGTGGCTACAGAATTAATCCATTATGGGAACGTTCAAATGTCTGTGGAAAGATTGCTTTTTTCCCAAAGAATCCAAAGCATTTCACTTCATGATGAAACTGAAATATCCGAAGCACTGCCTCAAAGACAGGAACATTGAACATTTCAAGAATATTTTTTCTCGGAAACAGCAATTGGAAGATAATCTCTCCCAGCTCGATGAACAAATTCAGCTCTTGGGCCTTTCAAATCAACTCCTGGCACAAGAAATATCTCTCCTAAGCTCCTTGGAAGAGATCTATGCTAGACAAAAATCCAAAGATCTTGGTACGCAGTGATTTTATAGATCAACCATCTCCCATCGAGGTCCACAGTAACACCAGCTTCTCTTTCCCTAACAACACTCTTTTGGAAACCCCCTCAAATTTCCGAAATGGGACTATTTCATTATTTCATAAACTTTTGAAGCAAGATCAATTGATCCCTAAAGCCTCCATTGGCACATTCTTAGCAAACATTCCTTCTATTATCTCCCCACTATGGAATGAACATTTTTTGGCCTCTTTCGCTTTGGATGAAATCAAGTCTTATGTTTTCGCAATGATTAGCAATAAAACTCTAGGCCCTAATGGCTTCCTGAAAGCCTTTTATGAACACTTCATCGACCTTCTTGGATCTCAAACTTCTATCCTAGGAAGGCAGATGTCTTAGTTTTGCAGGTTGCATTCAACTACTAAACTTTGTTCTCAAAACTCTCCCAAAATATATTTTGTCTATTCTCAGAATTCTTGCTTACACCCTAGCTCACATCAATTAAAAAAAAAAACTTCTTGTGGAGGGCTCAAGTGATGAGAAAAAGATCCCACTCATTAGCTGGAAGAAGGCTTGTCCTCCCAAACATCTAGACGGTGCAAATCTAACAAATATCAAGTTGCACAACACTGCTTTGGGAGCAAAATTGCTATCGCATCTCTTTGCTAATGCAAATCAGTTTGGAATAGAACCATCAAAGAAAAAACTTGGCCTCTCCAATGCATGAACACATCTTTTCCACAACGATCCTACCTAGAGGCTCACACATTTGGACCATCATCTGCTCTTGCAAACCCACCATCTTCGAGTAGCTCACATGGGAAATAGGTTCTTGAACTCACATTGACTTTTGCAATGATTCGTGAACGCTTCCCGCCTCTAAAAGATATGGCTTCTCTCTTAGAAATTAAAGAGCTCTCAAATGCGGCTTGGGGTCCAATGCTCATCGAATATCTTCTCCCCATGGAAGCTAACATGGGGCCTTCACTCGCCTAGAGGAGCTGGAATGATTTAAGCACTCCCTATGCCAAAGTAGCTCCGATTACCTCCATTCATCAAAACAAGGCTCTACCCCCAGAAAATAGTTTGGATTCCTTGTGTTGGGTTGGCTCTCCCTTAGGCTATTATGTGGTCAACCTCGGCTATGACATCATGGCATGTCAAGCTATTCCATGTGTGAGCCCCGAATAGCCTACTAGCAGAATTTGGTCCCACTATAATCTATCAAAAGCAAGTGCCTTTGCTTGGCTAGCTACTCAACAATATCCTCACATTCCATAACCTCCAAAAGTGAAGTTTCCATGACCCAAACAAATGTATCCTTTGCAAGGCTAGCTCCAGATCAATGGGCCAGATCCTACTTCACTGCCCAAATGCTAGAAGAACGTGGTCCTAGCTACACAAGAAACTCTCCTCCCAGGTCTCCCCATCTCCATTACTGATCTTATCTAGGGTTGGTAATATCCATCCTCTTCTTTTCTACGTCACTTGTGGGTAGCGTCTTGCTCTAGTGATGTAAAACCTCTTGCTGGAACAAAATATTAGGATTTTTTGAGACGAGTCCCTCTCATGAGACGTACCCATTCAAATAATCGAAGCTTCCATTTTGGAATGGATGTCCTCTCAGTTCAACCCTAAGGGCATCCCTCCAAAGCCCAATGACTTCTTCATTCTTCACAATTGGCCCAGCATTTCCCTACCCACAATTAACCACAAGAAGAAATCAGTTCTTTCTCCAAGGTTGAATGCTCACTAGGGTCCACCCAAACCAAGTTCGTGCAAGCTAAATTTTGATGGTGCTCCAAAGCATAACCCCAACATAGCAGGGTTTGGTTGCATTCTAAGATCCTCCTCTTGGCAATTTATTGTGGTATCCGCCTCTTTTCTCCCTTGTGCCACAAATAACGAGGTGGAGGTCCATGCACCCTTGGTGGAAGACCTTTGTCTTGCAAAAGCTAATGGAGTGGAACATGTCCTCCCCTTGAGCGTGCAACATTTTAACATGCCCCTTGTTTGCGGTTTCCTTACAACCCCTTTTGCATGAAATTGAGTGATTTTGTGTGTGTGCTTGATTGTTTGTTGAGCTTGTGTTTGTTACTCATAGTCGTTTCCATGATCCATATCATGCATCTTAGGGCTTGTATTGATTGGATGCTATGAGCTTCAATGAAGACACTTTCCTCTTCTCAAATATACTAGCATATGGAGGACATATTCTACACAACAACAAACTAATTTCTATGTAAAGGACGCCAAAGCAGGATGATGCATTCCAGGAAGAGTACATTGAGGGAGAGAAACAAACATCTAATCATATATTATCTTGGTACGCTTTACTCATTGTGAACTATATTTCGCTTGTAATAATAACTGCATTCTGATTTCATAAACTACACCTTGGATTTGAGAATTGCACTTTAAATAGAGTTGGCTTGCGAATGGATTTTATGAATTTTGTTTTATTTGTAATAAATCTACATTTTAATTTAATAAAAATCTTGTTTAGCTCTGAACACTTTCATAGGTTGTATTTGAATCAGAAAGTCTAACCTTATTATTGTAAATGATATACATTGTCTTAATGGAGTGATTAAAGAAGTATATGTGGGGCAGCCACAAGGTTTTGAGGTAAAGGGTAAAGAATTTTGGGTATATAAGTTGGATAAGGCTTTTTATGGGCTGAAGCAAGATCCAAGAGCTTGGTACTCAAGAATTAATAGTTGGGTATTGGATCAAGGCTTTGTAAGAAGTCAAAATAAACCAACTTTTTACATACAAGCATTGACTTTTAATGTTTTATATGTTTGTCTCTATGTAGATGACTTGATTTTTACAAGTAACTCTATGGAGATGTTGAATAGCTTCAAGGAAGCTATGAAATTAGATTTTGAAATAATTGATCTTGGACTCATGAAGTACTTTCTTGGCATGGAAGTCCATCAAAAGAAAGATGAAGTATTCATTTGTTACGCCAAGTATGCCCAAGACATGCTAAAAAAGTACAATCTTCAAGATTCCAAACCTACAGACACTCCAATTACAAGAGAAAAGTTTATGAGGGAGGATGGAAGTCTTTCAGCGGATGAAAAGACTTTTAGAAGCAAGGTGAAAATTTTGATGTATCTCACTGTGACTAGACCTGATATCAGTTATGGTGTTTGACTAATTTCTAAATTTATAGGCAAATATTCACTCAAGCATTTGCAAGCAATTAAGAAAAAAAATTCAAATATGTAAAACATACTTATAATCCTTGTATTCATTTCATACCAGCAAGGTCTTTATGTCTTATTGGATACACATTCAGATTGGAAAGGATCTCTTTAGGACAGGAAGTCAACTTCAGGGTATTGCTTCACATTGGGAAGTGAGTTGGTTTCTTGGTCTTCAAAGAAACAGGCCATAGTTGCATTATCATCTACTGAAATTGAATATACAACCCTTACATCATCGTGCACACAAGGTTTATAGTTGATATTGTTGAAGAAGATCCATGAAAGATTGAAGGAGATGATAGGAATCTCACTTTTTTGCATCAAAGGGGGGGAATGTTGAGCATAATGTCAATATGGGCACTTGAGTTTTATTTTTAAAATTAGTATATTTTAATTTTTTAGATGTTTTGGAAAGTTATTACATTTATTTATGACATTAATTAGTGTTATGGTCACTTTGGGATGCTTTCCAATGATTTCATAAAAAATAGGTGAAACTACCAGTTCATTGTAGTTGACTTCAGTGTACTCTAGTTCATTATTTGAGTACTTAATTGAGTCTAAATCATTATTCACTCATTCCCAAAGAGGAATCACGTGGTTTCTAGATTATATGACTTAATTAAAGTTAGCATTGATGTCTCATTTTTTATGACTGCAGGAAACTAAGAATAAGCTAGGTTTTATCAATGGATTCCATGGACATGGGAGCGTGTGGATAGTTGGTTATATTCCAAAAATAGGAGTTTAATATACGTTAGTTTTTAAAATAACCATCAATTTATAAGTATGTTGTTGACTGTTGAGTTTTATTTCTTTCATTTGACTCGTGGTTGTCTCTAAAATCTTGGTTTACATGTAGATGGACATTTGTCATTTTATTAATTGTATATTAATGTTCTACAATTTATTTCATAATTATGAAAGATATTGAATATTTTTGACATCATGCAATTAGAATAGTCATTATTTGAATTGGAAAGTATACACCAAGAGTAACCCATATAGCCATTATATGATGTGCATAATAAATTATTGACTAATAAAATAGATCTGCTAAGTTAATTTATAAAACATTTGTGAAATACGTAACACCAGGGAGATATCACTTGGGAGATACAATGGATGTCATAATTGAGACATAAAACACTAAGGAAATATCTTTTGGGAGATACCTAATTATTGAGCTATATCTCCTTAGTGTTATCTATGTTGTAATAATTAGGTATCTCCCAAGAGATACTTAGTGTTTGATGTGTCTCAATAATCACATCCAATGTATCTCCTAAGTGATATCTCCTTAGTGTTATGTATTTCACACATGTTAAGGAAGTAATACTACGTAAAGAGGCAAAGGACATCCTACTATAGGTGGATGATCCTATGTATAAGGTAGAGGGCATGGATTCATGGGTACCTACTTCAAATGTGGAGAAACATGGACTATAGCATTTGAGCACCTACAAGTGTACAAATATAACAAAAATAAAAATGATGCAAATGCACATAATGCTCAAACAGATGAAGATAGTTTCTAATGGAGGATGTATTCTACACAACAACAGACTAATTTCTAGGTAAAGGATGCCAAAGCAAAAGGAGGACGCATTCTAGGAGGAGTATGTTGAGGGAGAGAAACAAACATCTAATTATATACTATCTTGGTACGCTTTACTCATTGTGAACTATGTTTCGCTTGTAATTAAAACTACATTCTACTTTCATAAACTGCCCCTGGGATTTGAGAATTGTACTTTAAATAGAGCTGGCTTGTGAATGAATTTTATGAATTTTGTTTTATCTATAATAAATCTACGTTTTAATTTAATAAAAATATTGTTTAGCTTTGAACAATTTCATACGCTGCATTTGAATCATAAAGACTACACATTATTGTAATTGATATTGCCTTAATAGAGTGATTGAGGAATAAGTATATGTGGGACAGCCACAAGGTTTTGAGATAAAGGGTAAAGAATTTTGGGCATATAAGTTGAAGAAGGCTCTTTATGAGTTGAAGCAAGCTCCAAGAGCTTGGTACTCAAGAATTGAGAATATGGAGTTGTTACAAGAATTGTAATTATATTATTGAATATTGAGTTACATTTATGGGAAGTTGTTTACATATAATTTATAATTTATAGGTACCCAAATTATTGTTAGCAGGCTTGTGTGTACTACATAATGCACATTCTATATTGAACTTCATAAAAGATACTTTCATATTATGCTAATAAACATACCTTTGCAAATGTGCAACAGTCTTTGTAATACCAAAATGTCCTGCAACCTTGCAAGAATGTGCTTCCATCATTAGCTAAGGTGACTCCATCCTAGTCATCAATGCAATGAAGAAAAACAAAACTCCCAATTGGAAGCTCAACTTCCTCTCAGCTCAACATTCTTTCATTCAAGTCTCACTCTCACACTCTTTCAAGGAGGCTAACAAGGTGGTGGACCATCTTGCCAATGTGGGTACTAAGTTGTGGATCTTCTCAAATTTTGAGAGCACCCTCTCTTCAAATTGGCCTAGTCTCGCTTCCCTTCTCAATCTTGACATTTTGAATGTCAAATCTTGCTAAATTTTAGAAGGGCACTGGGAATTTAGAAAAAAAACAAATTAAAAAATAAAATAAAATCATCAAAAGTTGTGCCTACCCCTTTGTGTTGGAAGGGCAATCTTTCCCCTCCCTCTCATAATTGTCTCGAGAAAAATCATGCTCTAACAGCAACGATCTTTCATATCGTTCATTCCACCACGCTGCCCAATTTCTCATTATGCAGATTGGACATTTGGCTCATGCAGTTGAGGGGCAATTTGTGCAATGCATTGTATATTCTTCCTCCCTCACTTCATTCCAATGTATCTTTGTCTTCTTTGTCTTGCTTTCCCTACTACAGTTCCATAATCCTCATCTTCTACCCTCTTCGCCACCCCTACTCTGTATTTTGTTCATCTCCTTGCTACGATGGAAGCAGGCTCATCATCTTTGGAAGGCTTTGATCCTCATGCTTGCATCATCTCTTCTTGGCTTCTCCATGTCTACTTCGTCATGGACAGACTTTAGTAGGATTTTGTGCATCGTGTTCTTTGCATAGTGAGTTTCGATGATATTCATCACATCAAAAAGTCATGTAAAGCAATCTATGATACCTTCCTCTATCGACTAGCTATGGTCTCTCTGGCATTCTATTCCTATTCTTCCGCCAATTGCTTTTCTTCGAATCAAGACCTCGAAATCCACTTGGGAAATATATAACCTTCCTTGCGGTGTCTAATCAGGAGGCGAAATTACCTTATCTAATTCCCCCAACCCTATAGGAAGAGTTGCCCAATTGGCGTCCATCGCTAAGCCAAGAGTGTTTGTTGGTGGCAAGAACTGACTAGAAATTGACATTTTTGGACCTAAGAAACCGTCTAAAGGCTTGCAAGAAACGATTACATGGGTTTTCAACTCGTGCGGCAAACAAACGTCAACAACGCTGAAGAAACTCTTCTGCTCTGATTGTGACTTGGTCTCCTCCAAGACAACAGAGTGCATCTCCTAGAAACCCTGGCAAGCAAGCTCGTCGAATTGATGATGTGAATGTGAACACTTGGATTCACGGGGGTGAAGGTAAAATCGACACCCATACTCTTTTCCTTGGTCCTCGCAACATGACACAACTCCAAGAGCTTGGTATGTGTCTTGACTTTGTGGCTTTTATCTTCATTGCATGGGGCGATTTGGGTGGTGTTCAATGAGTGCAAAGAGAAGTCTTTTGGCCTCCTTTGCTCCTCCGAAAACCATGCATGTCCTCTACCCGGTCGTGGCAGTAAAGAAGGCCAAGGCGAAATGTTAACTTGCTTCTGACCTATTATGTTATGTTGGTTTGATTCTACTATTATTGTTTTGTTAATGAATCTAGCTATTTTCCTTCTACACTTGTACGGTTATATGGTCTTTTTGTAAGCAGTTGGGACCGTAAGGTTGTTCCCTTTTTTTGCATTCAGCTATTAAAGTTTTTGCTAGACGTTACTTTTCCCGCCTACCAGTTTAGTGGACTGGCACATTTTCTTTTCTATTCTATACATGACATTGTGATATTTTTTGTCCTACATGGGTGAGGGCCCCTATATGATCCCCTTGTTTTAACAATCAAAAAAATAATAAGTGATCGATGCAAGATGTCCAAAAAATTTATTAGGTGGGTGGCTTGCTAGATATGAATTATTGGGCTTGCCAACATGCTCCTCTATGTCATGTAAGACTTGAGAAATCCATCTCGACTTTCGGGTTGAACTATGAGGTGGTAAGACCTCTTCTTCTTGGCTGTAGTAGAGCAAATCAGAATCTGATTTCTAAACTGAATTCGGTATGACACATGTCTCAGGCTCTTTAGCCACTATAAGAGGCTCCTAAGAGCTTGAGGACCATGCCTCCTCAATAAATTTTACATCCCTACTTACCATTGTCTTCCTCTATCTAGAAATATGGATCCAGTTGGCCTTAGATGTCTCACCATAGCCTACAAAGATGCCTTTGATACTTGAAGGCTCCATCTGCGCTTTTATCTATAGCTATATATATGTAAACAGAAGCAACAAAAACGGAAAAATCAAACACCTTTGGCTTCTCATAAGTGAAGTCCTCCTCCAATGTTTTGTCTTTTAACAATCTATGCAGGCAACAGTTCAAGATGTAGATAACCTTGTTACATGACTCGCCCCAAAGACACATGGGTAAATCCTTATCATGAATCATGGCTTTTGCAATATCGACGATGGACTGATTCTTTCTCTCAACTATGTATTTTGTTGGGGATTGTAAGGAACTATGAGTTCTCTCTTTATACGTGCCTCTATGGAGTAAGTGGCAAACTCAATGGAGGTGTTCTCCATTGTCTGATCTAATTTTATTAACCTTCTTACCCGTCTAGTTCTCCACCAAGGCCTTGAACTTTTTAAACGTGCTCAAAACTTCATCTTTAGTCTTCATAAAGTAAATCTAGGATTTCCATGAAGAGTCATCAATAAAAGAGACATAAGTAAAAACTATTTATCAAAAAAAAAAAGACACAGGTCTGCATACATTCGAATGGATCAATTCAAGGATCTCCCTTGATCTTTACTCACTGTGTAATATCCCCAATTAAATCGCTGGAGATATCTTTAATTAAATCGCTGACCACCATATGTAAATCGCTAACCACCATGCAAGCAAACACCAACATCAAATCGCCAATATTCAGTCAGCAATTTGTAATCACAACCTTGAAATAAAGTGCCACAATTACTAAGGAATCTCCATTATGTGGAGCACCAAAAAGAACAGCAGTCATTAGTTAAACAACAGTCCTTAATCGTTCAAGTGGAGCGCCCATGTAAACAGCAGCAATTAGTATATTATTAATTAATTAATTAGTCATTAAACATTCATTAAGCAAATAGACGCCACCCTTCGAAAAAGACATTTGGAAAAGATTCGTTGGTATGGAAGGAAGGCATCGAATTATGAATTCAAATATTTAATCATGTATAAGAAGCCGCTTACAAGTGCATTTAAGGACGAAAACCCTTGTAATCGAATCCAAGGACAAAACCCCTTGTGGTGTAACTTTGTAATATTCAAAATCTATATTCGGAAATAAACAATTAATCCATTTTGAGTTTCTTATTATTTAAATTATTATTTTATAAAATATTATTTAAAGGAATTCCGAAAAATCCAAATTAATGTAAAATAATCCGATTTGGAATATTACACACTGGTAGGAAAGGGAAGCTTTGGAGTGCTTCCCAAGTGCTCATTCCAGTATGATCAACAATAAAATCTGGTAGCCCGTTCACCATATTCTTCAAAATTGGTAACGCGTCGTAGCTCAAATGCCCAAACTGTTTGTGTCATGAGTCGCACAACTTGACATTATCATGCACCAAGGCTCCATGAGCAATAGAGGCTACAACAAGCCTATACATGCCACCAATCACACAATCCTTTAGCCAAAAACCCGGGAAGGATTTTCAATGCAATCTCTAAGGACACATTGATTATAATCAATTTTAGCTTTACCCTTCTCATCAGTAATCGTTGTAACAAAAAACAAGTTCTTGGTCAATCCGGGAAATTACAAAACATTTTTCAAGTGGAAAACATTGCTTGAAGGCAATTGAATAGGAATGGTGCCAACTCCAGTCATTGGATAAATGGTGTCATCGCCTAGATCCACTGAATTCCAAGTTGTTCTTCTAGTAGCAAATTGAATAGCCCCTTGTCATGAGACATGTCTCCATGCTCTTATGTCACGTACCAACTTTGTCTAGAAGTAATGTCAGAAAAAAGGGCTGAAATCATAGAATAGGTAGCTTCAAGTTTCAAGGCAATTCCATCTACCTCAACCAAAATGTTTGCATTCTCAACAAACTGCTTATTCTGAAATTCTGTTTTCCCATTGTTCTGACCCTTCTTCTCAAGGCATTCATAAGCATAATGTCCCTTATTCTTGCATTTATAACAAATTACATGAACTTTATTTTTGTTTGCACCAAAATAAGAGGAAGAGGCTTCCTCTTTCTTACCATTTTCAAGTTGTTGCTTCTTTAAATCTTTCATCATCTTTTCGATGAGAGCAAGGTTTTGGGCTACTTCTTTGCTGAAGTTGATTCTCTTCGTGTTTCTTCTTGGACAAAAAGCCCCACGGTTGAAAGAGGATAACTTCGCATGAGCACAAATAATGGTCACAAAGGTTTCCCAAGCTAGGGAGAAGCCATCCAATGCAACGGGTACCAACTCCTCATCCTTAACATCAAAACCAATAGCTAATAGTGGATCTCGTAACTCATTAATCTTCATGAGCTAGCTAGTTAGAGAGTCAGATTTACCCATTAGAACTTGCAAGAACATAGCCTTCAAAAGCATCTTTCTAGATATATTCACACTTCAAATTAAAGCAATCAAAGAATCATACATTTCTTTTGTAGACTTTTTCGTAACTCGACTTCCTTGTGATGTGGGTGTAATGTCCCCTTCTCAAGCCTAGTCAGTTTGATCACCGTTAGCCTATTCCTTGAGTTCCCGTAGGCTAATTGGTGTAGTACGGGGACTCCAAAGATCTTGGAGAGCACCGGTTTTGTTTTTATTGTTTTCTATTTGCGGCTTTGAGCTCAGTTGGCGTTATGGATCGCAATGATGCTTTCAGAAGCATTTTCGGACTCCTGGTTTGTGCTCCACATTTCTTGGAGAGCACGTCTATTTTTAGTAAGTTACTAAGTTAACACCTATCATCATCCCACTGCTTCAGTTATGTCTTGGCATGTTCAGTTTTAGTTTCTGACGCCTTGGCCAAGTATTTAAATTATACACTTAAGTTTCTAATGTTTAATGTTTGATTATTCACTTAAGTGTTATAATTTATTAAGTTATTTTATGACCCCTCCTTAAGTGGGCACCTAGGGAGTGAGAGGGAATATGTTATTAATATTATTTTAATTCTTCAAAAAGGGCGTTGGGGAATAATAAGGTTATTTTATATTTTAAAAATGTTTTTCCCTCTCTGAGGCTATAAAAAGAGGTTTGGGCTCTCATTTTTAGTATGCTGAAGATTTCTTATGCCGTTATATATCGGATTGAACCTACGTGTTCTCCTATGGTCTTTTGAGGACATAAACCCTCATGAGATTTCTAGTTTCGGATTTGAAAGACAATCCTTAGCTAGTTTGGAGTGGCTCTATTCAGGAATCACCATTGTTACTCACAGATTCCCAGTTTCAAGGTTCATGATGAAGATTTTTTTTTTAATTTTTGATTGCAGCTTTCAAGGCTAAAGCAGAAGAGTTTATTTAGATCACATTTATTGGAGTTTTTATAAATAATAAATTTGTAGGGTTGGAGATTAATTTTCATATCAAAGGGTTTGAAGAGGTACGAAGTCTAGTATCCAAATTTGAGTTTGCTTGATTTGAATATAATAATATTTTGTCTTCTGAGTGGGATGTGGGGAGTTTGTGGTTGGGGCGTTGCCTCAAATAAGGAGTTTGGGATATTTTTTGTCAACTGCCACTCTTTGGGGTGATTTGGATGTCATTTGAAAGAGAAATCGTTGTGTAAACTCTACTTTATTTAGATTGTCCAACCATATAGGAAATTGATGAATTTGTTACAACAATGTACAAGGGGATGAGTAATTATTGCAAGCATTATTTCTTTACATTTCTAGTGTTTGGTACCATAGTACAAATCTAGATTTGCAATCACAGTAGCCAGGGTATCATTTTAGTCATCAAGAGGAAGTCTAAGACAAGTTTGTAAGGTTAGACATCTTCAAGTTTATCATCTCGGTAATTCTAATTTATATCAGCTAGTTATATTGTACTTTGTATTTAAACTACATTTATATAAAGGGCTGCAAATTATTTGACAAAATGCCTCTATAAAATCTTTGAGCATTGGCATGGTTTAAAGAGGAATATGTGATTCAAAATTTTAATTGCAGCCATTATGATTGTTAGTATTCAAAAACTCTTCATATTTGGTGGTATGCAATTTGTTTGACGAAATGCCAATAAGCTAAAACTCAAAAATATTGCAAGTTTGAAACAAAATTTCTGGGTAGGGCATTACAGTGGTATCAGAGCTGGTTTTCTTGCCAGTGTGTTGGGTAGTTGGTATTTATTGCATATCAGATTCAGTAGTTGCACTTGCATTCAACAGTTATATGGCAAAATTCAGTGGCTACATGTGCTAAAGGTCAGTTCAGTAATTCCAATTTATTGTTTAGTGAATTCATTTCAGCTTCAGCAAAAATTTGATCTTCATTTATCATTCAAATCATGAAAGATAGAAAAACGACATATTCTTAGCTTGAATCTCTTAGACAAAGTCGGGATGAATTGGAAAAAAAAAAATTCAAAAAGTGTTTGGAGTATGTTTAAATCAGAACAAAAGTTCTTTAGAAAACCATCAAACTGTGATCAATTACACACCCAAACCTTTTCAACTTAGATCCTTACAAAAAGAAAAGGATTTGGGAAATAGGGTTTACACAAGATAGAATCTTGAGTTTTGACATCAGTGAAATGATGTTTTTACTCAACTTGAAGGACGTGAAGAGTTGTTTGTCTATGATATATCAGTCAGAGTCTAAGAATTTGCTATGGGCAAGGAAGCCATCAATGACTTATTTGTTTGAACCCAAGCTTATGAGATACTCAGATAAAGAGGTGAAACTTGCAGTCACTATATACCTCAATGAAATCACAAGGATAACAGCACCTGAAACTCCATACAATGATGACATAATGAAGGTGGTATTTCAGCTGATTGTAGAAAGCTTACATGGGTTGATTGAAATTGAAAGTTCTTCCTTTGCTAAGAAGGCAATAATTATAGATACTATTGAAAAAATCAGATCTTATGTTATTATGTTGGATCTTGATCGTGAATATCTTATTCTTTAAATGTTTCAACAATTCTTAGCTACTGTTAGTGAGAAGCATACGAAAAATGTTATATCTTCTATGCAAACAATTATGTCTTTGATTATAAATGAGAGCAATGATATCTCCCAACCACTCTTATCTATTCTATTGGTTGCTATGAGGCAAAAATAAGTTACTTCTTCAGCTGCACATGAGTTGGTTAACAATGTTGTCAAACAATGTGAGCAGAAGTTGATGCCATACTTATCACCATGAGTTGCATCCACAAGAGAGAAGTACATGAGTCTCCATGACAATGATGAGTTTGAAGAGTATGTTGATTTAGAGTTTGTGATTGATGAGCCATATGAAGGTATTGATTCTCTTGATGATACTTTGCTTGATCATAACGCTATCCTACCATTCATACATGATGATTGCAATGCATCAATTAGTGAGATAGTTGATTTTGACGGTGATATTGTTCCTACAAATGAAGGCAAATCAGAAAAAATGTTTGATGAGCAATCCTACTATGTTGATTTTGATCAAAGGCCTAGAGAGTTACAAGTTTTGATTAACCAATTGATGGTCACTGAAGAAAAGGTTGTGCAAGCCTTAACACATTTTGATAGCACACACAAATTCATTGAAGACCTCCTTTGGAAGGCTCAAGTTGAAGAAAGATAAAAAGGTTTAAAGGATGGAGCCTCTTTATCAAATCTGCAAACTAACATAGGTGCTTTGGAAATAATGAAATCAGATTACTTGCATTTGCTTACAGACAAAGATCATGCCTTTAAGTATGTAGAAAAGACCTTCGATGCATACCAAGAGAAGGAGAATGAGGTTGATGAGCTTTACCTTCAACTTAGCCCAGCTCACTACTCGCTATACAAAGTTGAAAGTCAGTCACTTGTTGCTGCCATACCGAAGGAACAAGATTGTGACACAAGGACTATGGAGGTCAAACAGATAATTGAAGGAATTAATGAGCTCCATAAGGACTATGATTTGGAGCCAGGGTACCCTTGGAGACATGAAGAACGATTTAGGAGTGTTGAAGTACCGCTCAGTGATTTCAGCAGTCCTAGTATCATGGATATACAACAAGATGATAGCACTTGGGAAAAACATCAAGAATGCAATCTCATTGGGCTTGGAAGACAAATTTTCATGATGATACATCTTCTATTTTAGATGCAAAATATCTTTGATATTCTGATTTGTGAGACACTTCTTGATTCAAGAGACACTGATGGTGACAATAGCAAGGTATGGGATCTTGGTGATTGTTTGTTCACATTGCTTAATTCAAAATGGGAAGCTCACAGTTGCAGTTTGTTGAGGTATGCTCATCTTATTGCTTTTAGCCCACATGAAAAAAATTTGGTCATGTTTCTGATGACTCATAAGAGTGGGATAGATAAAAGATTTCATAAAACACTTTGTTATGAGGTGTTTTCTTCTACCCATGAAGAATCCAAATTTTGTAAGTATTTCAGCTTGGTTCATTATTATGGGAAACAAGAAATGAAAACAAAAAGAATCTATATTGATATCATTGTTTTAATCAACATTGAACAACATAAGCATGATGAAGTTGTTTCATTAATGGACAATCATGCAGGAGGTCTCCAACTGAATTTGTTAGAGTTTGTTGATGAAGAAAGAAATGATTCAAGGAGGATTAAGAATCAAAATTTCAAAATTAATGTTGTCCTCTTTTCAATCAGCCATAAAATAATTCCATTTATTTTCTCACAAGTAGATTGGAGAGAAATTTTAGTCAAGAATTGGAGCATTTCTCAACCAGTGACTTTATGCAATTTATTTTTAGTTATAATGCTCAGTTTACTCGTTTCCACTGAAAGATTTCAGTTATGTTGCAATCGTTCCATCTTTCGGGTGCTGATTATGAGAAAATCAGATTATAGGTTGCCGATTTCAGACTTGAACCGCTGCAAGAATATGCCTTTTCAGGCCACTCAGTCATGGGAAAAGATAGGTCTATGGTTTCAATTGAAGAGGATGAATATTTCACCTAACCGAACTCTGAATTCGGTAGAAATTCAAGCACCAAACAGCTTTCATGACTTGTTCTCAGCTTGCACACAAGCTGATTTGTGTCCTATCTTGGAAGGGTACCTCAGGAATTATGTTTCAGCGCAGCAAAAGGCAGGGGTGAGATGGCTGCATTTGGGTGAGTACTGTTATAATTCTACTTACCACATGTCTATCAAAATGTCGCCATTTATGATTTTGTATGGATATGAAGCCCCTAGCTTCATAGATTTACAATTTGGTGATAGTAGAGTGCCCAAAGCTAAGGATTTATTGCACCAAAGCCAAGACATAATGAAATTTTTGAGAGACAACCTCCAGCATGCTCTAAAGCAGCAGTTGTATGCAGATCAACACCATATAGAGCATGCATTTAAGGTGGGTGACATGGTATATTTGAGATTGTAGCCCTACTAGCAATCGACTCTCAAGAAGAGTGGATCAGAGAAGTTGAAGCCATGTTTTTATGGCCCATTCAAGATCTCCAAAAGGATTGGAGAAGTGGCATATGAGTCAAAGCTACCTGAGAGTAGCAAGGTGCACAATGTCTTTCACATGTCTCGCCTCAAAAAGGCGCTTGGTCATAATGTTGTTCCCTCATCTGAGTTGCCACCTTTGGATGAGGAAGGAAAACTTGTGTTTGTTCCAGAGGCAGTTATTAATGACAGAGAGCATACATCGAGGAAAAGAACCATCAGAGAGTATTTGGTGAAGTGGAAGAACTTACTGGTGGAGGATGCTACTTGGGAGAGAGCAGATTTTACAACATCCAGATTTGCAATTACTTGGGGACAAGCAATTCTGGGGAAGCACTGTATTGTCCCCTTCTCAGGCCTAGTCAGTTTGGTGACCGTTACCCTATTCTCTGAGTTCTTGTAGGCTAATTGGTGTGGTAAGGGGACTCCAAGGATCTTGGAGAGCACCGGTTTTGTCTTTATTGTTTTCTATTTGCGGCTTTGAGCTCAGTTGGCATTATGGATTGTAGTGATGCTTTCAGAAGCATTTTCGGACTCCTAATTTGTGCTCCACATTTATTGGAGAGCGCATCTATTTTTAGTAAGTTACCGAGTTGGCACCTGTCACCATTCCACTGCTTCAGTTACGTCTTGGCATGTTCAATTTCAATTTTCGATGCCTTGACAGTGCTTTCCGCAACTCAGATGGGGTATTTAAATTATACACTTAAGTTTTTAATGTTTAATGTTTGATTATTCACTTAAGCGTTATAATTTATAAAGTTGTTTTATGACCCCTCCTTAAGTGGGCACCTAGGGAGTGAGAGGGAATATGTTATTAATATTATTTTGATTCTTCAAAAAGGGTGTTGGGCTCCTAGAGGCTATAAAAAGAGGTTTGGGCTCTCATTTTTGGAATGCTGAAGATTTCTTATGTCGTTATGTGCCGGATTGAACCTAAGTGTTCTCCTATGGTCTTTTGAGGACATAAACCCTCATGAGATTTCTAGTTTCGGATTTGAAAGACAATCCCTAGCCAATTTGGAGTGGTTCTATTCAAGAATCACTATTGTTATTCACAGATTTCCAATTTCACAGTGCATGATGAAGATTTATTTTAAAGTTTTTGATTGCAGCTTTCAAGGCTTGAGCAAAAGAGTTTATTTAGATCAAATTTATTGGATATTTTGCAAATAATAAATTTGTAGGTTTGGAGATTAATTTTCATATCGAAGGGTTTGAAGAGGTACGAAGTCTAGCATCCAAATTTGAGTTTGCTTGATTTGAATATAATAATATTGTCTTCTGAGTGGGACATGGGGAGTTTATGGTTGGGGAGCTACCTCAAATAAGGAGTTTGGGATCTTTTTTGCCAGCCGCCACTCTTTCGGGTGGTTTGGATGTCATTTGAAAGAGAAATGGCTGTGTAAACTCTACTTCATTTAGATTGTTCAGCCATACAGGAAATTGATAAATTTGTTACAACAGTGTACAAGGGATTGAGCAGTTATTGCAAGCATTATTTCTATACACTTCTAAAGTTTGGTACCACAATACAAACCCAGATTTGCAGTCACAGCAACCAGAGTATCATTTCAATCATCAAGAGGAAGTCCAAGACAAGTTTGTAAGGTTAGACATCTTCAAGTTTATCATCTCTGTAATTCTGATTTATATCAGCCAGTTATATTGTACTTTGTATTTATATAAATAGCTGTAAATTATTTGACAAAATGTCTATAAAATCTTTGAACATTGGCATGGTTTAATGAGGAATATGTGATTCAGAATTTTAGTTGCAGCGATTATGATTGTTAGTATTCAGAAACTCTTCATATTTGGTGGCATACAAATTGTTTAACGAAATGCCAGTAAGCTAAAAATGAGAAATTTTGCAACTTTGAAACAAAATTTCTAGGTTGAGCAGTTATTGCAAACATTATTTCTATACACTTCTAGTGTTTGGTACCACAATACAAATCCAGATTTGCAGTCACAGCAAGCAGGGTATCATTTCAGTCATCAAGAAGAAGTCCAAGACAAGTTTGTAAGGTTAGACATCTTCAAGTTTATCATCTCCGTAATTCTGATTTATATCAGCCACTTATATTGTACTTTGTATTTAAATTGCATTTATATAAATGGTTGCAAATTATTTGACAAAATGTCTCTATAATATCTTTGAACATTGGCATGGTTTAATGAGGAATATGTGATTCAGAATTTTAGTTGCAGCCATTATAATTGTTAGTATTCATAAACTCTTCATATTTGGTGGTATGCAAATTGTTTGACAAAATGCCAATAAGCTAAAAATGAGAAATTTTGAAACTTTGAAACAAAATTTCTGGGTAGGGCATTACAGTGGGGGATCAAATGGTCTTTCACAAAGTCTGAGACAATCCTCCATGCCTTAGCAGACTTCCTCTCATAGGCAGCAGGTTGTAGCAGATCACTAGAGGCAGCCAATTTACCCTCCACAATAACCCAAAGATCCAGCTCCTCCATGAGAGTTTGGAGTCTGAATTTCCAAGGGGTAAAGTTAAAAGCTCCCTCTAACCGGTCACATTCCCTAAAGAAGCAGCAATGTTTGTAAACACTTGAAGACTTGAATAAGAAACACAAACAGCTCAGCTAATAAATAACTCTACTCACCAATCATTAATATTACATGCATGTGCCTTTCAAAGTTATTCAATCAATCATCAAACTCTCATGGGCTACATCGAAGGCTTCATACCAAACTAGAATCTTCTTGCACCTTGCTAACGTTGCATGTTTTCCTTCACCATTCACTGCAGAGAAGAAACCAGTAAATATGCTTCGATACCATGTTAAACTTGCATGGCAACAGGCCAGCAAACATTGAGTACAATCTACAAAGAATATCCATCAAAGCTTCTGTCTATAAATCAGACTTGCTGATTTGTAAATTGCAGAAACTTTGCAGACATAGGAGCACCTCTAAAACACCTTGCATGCAGCAGGATCAATTCAAAGAAATTTAGGAGAATACTACAAGAAGAATAAGAGAGAAATTACTAACTTTAGCATTAAAAGATACTCATAACCTGAAAAACAAATGACTCCTGTAATAAATTCCTGCAACCTGCACTTTATTCTTTCATCCAACAACTTTGTATATTAGCACTCGTGCTTAAATAGAACTGGAATCATGTCGATTGTCCCTCACAATTTTGGTGTTATCATTACACCTCATACAGTCAATGGGGAACTTTGACATATGCAACCTAAGACCTATCTATCAATCAACTCACTTGATTGACATATTAACTCAGATTCCAGTTCCTTCAAATTGACATAGGTATTAGAGAGAAGGACGTCTACGAACGGAAGTTTTCCTTCAGATTCCAGTTCCTTAGTCAACTTGATTATATCAACAACCTTATTTAAGTGGTTACATGCGGCCAGTTTATAAACAGAAGGCGTTGCAATGGGTTCCCCTCTTTCCCCCATTGTAACCAATTTGTTTATAGAGTATTTCAAAGAATTAGCTCTAAACTCCTCCTTGAAACCCAATTGTTGGAAAATATATGTAGATGACAGACATGTAAATTGGCCGCATGATTTAGAGAAATTAGAAGACTTCCATAACCACTTAAAGAAAGTTGTTAATACCATCAAGTTCACTAAGGGACTGGAATCTGAAGGAAAACTTCCCTTCCTAGACATCCTCCTCTCTAGGAAACCTGATGGATATTTCTTCCAACAGGTTTATAGAAAATCTACTCACACTAATCTCTATCTACATGCACATTCACACCATCGTCCATCTCAAAAAATGGGGGTCCTTAAAACCCTTGCCACGAGAGCTTTAAGAATTTGCGATGATGATCATTTAGAGGATGAGTTCAAGCATTTGACAAATGTTCTTAAGAAGAAAGGTTACAAAGGAAAACAAATTGCTAGAGACTTCAAGTCACCTAGGAACAATCTTGTTAGACCTAGAATTTTGGTTGACATCCTTAATAGACCTACTGTTTTCCTTCTATATGTTGATTGCAAAAAATTTAAAGAGTAAGAACATCCATACCACTTTTTTAAGAACATCCATACCACTTTTCTTCCTCACAAAAAACTTAGGAAGTTGTTCAAGTCATCCAAAGACAATTTAGATCCAACTCTTAAAAGTGGAGTGTATAAAATTGATTACTCTTGCAAGATGTCATTTATTGGAAAGACAGGGTGGCCCATCAACACAAGGGTTAATGAACATGTTGCAAATATAAGCAAGGAAATTTTGATTGAGTCAACTTTCGCAGAACATTCCTTCAAAACTCGTCATCATATTTGTATTGAGAACACCAAGGTGTTAGCCACAGAGGACCACTATTTCACATGACAACTAAGAGAAGCAATAGAAATTTGCAAATATGAGAACAACTTAAACAGGGATGATGGTCTAAAATTAGACCAATCTTGGGGACCAATCATTAATTTACTTAAAAAATGATGATTTGAATTTGAGCATCTTCTTTTGCAATCCTTCCTGGTCTCCAGTGGGTGGTGTCGTATTGGTTCTTAGGACATCTCAGTTCATGTCCCTTCTTGTTTCCTTTTCATTTCCGTTTTTGTCTCTCTTGATGTCAAAAATAATTCTATATAACTAGTTCTTTCCTTACTCTTTATTCAAAAAAATAACTTTATAATTTCTTTTCATTAATTATTTTAGATGTTCTCATCTAATTTATCGACAAATTGCAAAAAAATAAATTGTTTTAGCCTCCTATTTGATTGATACTTGTAAAAAAAATTAATGAATTTCCCATTTTAGAATTTAATTAATTTATATTGCTAGCATTCTAAGAGACATTAACTTCTAGTTTTTAACACTAACAAACTAAAATAAATTTGTATTTAGCATCCTTATCTTAATAACAGACTTTTAATATAGTCACCTCATTTAATATTGATCAATTTATATTTTTAATTTTCCCAACTACCCAACTACGCAACACTTCTCTGCTAACATCTGTAAATAGAAACTTGAGTTTACAATCTAATCATATTACTCTCTCATCCTGATGATAGTTCACAGAGAGTGATCCGAAATGTTGATTTAATAAAATTGACACGGTTTAACCAGAAATCTTCATCTTCTTTTATTGTCCTTCTTGCAAAGACTCTCAAGGATCTCCATAAGCAAAGCTCAATGTTCTCCAACAATTTTGTAAGATTTATGAACTTAACATTAATGCTGACAAAACCAAGGCAATAATAATTAAATTCAAAATAAAATCTTATCCTCCAATTGTATATGACAAAAATACCTTTGAAGAGGTGCAAACTTACAAATATTTAGAAATCAACATCAACTGCCCTTTAAATTGGAATCGTATTGGAATTGTAGTGTAAATAAGAGAAACATTGGTGGCTGGAAAGCTTATTATGGTCTTGAAAATGACTGTAGAAATACTGAACGATGGGACTGGGATAAGAAAAAACATATTTTCAACAATTTGCTCATTTTGATTATTCAATACGATTGTGATATCTCGGCTTGCAGCATCCCACGTGAAACTTGGAACAAATTTGAGTAAATGAAAAAGCATTTTATAACCTACAACTTCAAAATAAATTGTAACACTTATGCCATATTCTTTCGATTGAAGTGGGTTGTATTTAGATGGAGTCTAAAGCCATGATTAGTCAACTAGAATATAAACACAAGTTGTTTAAGTAACAACAGACTCTTATCGCTTTTAATATGAGTAGCAGCCATCATAGGATGAAAATAGGATGGACTAGATGCACTAGAGCTTGGCTTAGATACCGCAATATTGAAGATTACAATCTAATCAATAATGTTAATTAAATAAAATCTTGCATCCCTGTGAAGTTCAAAGAACGAAATGGAACAACAATGAAATCATGCAGAAGAGGAAGTTGAAGCATTACAAAGATTTTATTAATCCTAGTTTGACAGATCAAACTATTTTTCCAGCATTGTGAGCCTAAAAATAAAATGAATTTTCCTAAAGTACGGACTAGCGTTCACGCTTCTTAATAATGGGGTTGGGAAGTTGATGTGTAGAAAAAGTATGAGAGTCCCGGAGACCCCCTCCTGCAGTCTTCATCAAGCTTAATTTTGATGGTGCTGCTAAAGGTAATCCGGGACCAGCTGGGAGAGGGTTGTGTTTAGAAATGAGATTGGGCAATCAACCCTAATTTTTGCCATGGATCTTGGTATGGACACAAGCAACCAAGCAGAAGGCTTGCCCATGCTTGAGGGAATTCAAACAACAGACATCTGAGGTTGGAAGAAGTTAGTTGTTGCAGGCGACTCTCATATCTTGATAACTCCAATGAAGAATGGCAAGATTAGGTCTTGGAGATTGAAAGCAAAAATTGACAAGCTAAAATGGCTAGTAAAAAAGCTCAAGATGTCACCTTTGCTCACACAAAAAGGGAAGGGAACCAAGTGGCAAATAGAGATGATAAAAGAGGCGTCAACCTAATGGTATCAACTGGTTCTCCAAACCAATTTTGGGAGAAGGATTTCCATGGTGATATAAGGAAGCTACTAGTAAGGGTTATTGAGGAGTTCTTTTCTAAGGCCACCTCCAACCTACCTTTAAAACAATCTAAGAATCATATTAGGGAGACCCCTATCTCCACCTAGCTCTTATCATTTAAAATTTTTTATGACAATAATCAGTAATGATGAGATTTAGCTTTTATGCAACTCTAAATGTGAGGTTACAGGACTTCTGCAATAAGGAGATTTTAATCCCCATAAGCAATAATTATGGAAGTGTTGGAAAATGGAGGTGATAAAATTGAGTCATGGCTTGTCAGTCTTCGTATTTATTGTGGTGTTGTAATACAATGGATGTGGTTGTAGACTGTACCATTAGTATTGGCATGGTTACCAACATAATTACATATTTTAGCAGCCAACAAGTATGTGGTTGTATTGTTGGCCTTAGGTAGTTACGTAATAAATCACATAAGTATGTTTGGTTGTTGACAATTGTGTTAACCGACAACCCATTGGGTCTTCTTAAATAGCATGATGTACATCACGGAAAGGGCACTTGTATAAGGGCCACCCTATATTGTGCACATTGTATTGAGACTTATCTTTTACAAATACATGCTACTATTATCAGGATTACAATTCTGTGTATGCTGCTATTGATTGTCTAGTATCTCAGTAGACATTATCTATTATACATTACGGCATTGTTGCCTTAAAGAATGTCGAGTCAAGTTAAATTTAGTTCACAAATATATGTGCCGAACATAACCATGAAACACAACAACAAAATATATTACAATGGTACAAAGAGTTCATAAAGGAGGAGACTAATGTACACAAGCAATAATTCATGCTATTGACTCCAAACAAAGGCAGGTTATAGAGAGATAGTCAGGGAGGGGACCAAGAAGTTAAATGATCTACTCAATTGGTGGAGCAACACCAAAGAAGACAAAGGCTACAGCAAGCAGCCATTTATAAAATCCATCAAATGAAGTACCAAGTGGAAGCCAAAGTGAAAGCCAATGCCAAAGCATGAGAAGTCATAGCCACAGCCAATGCCAATGTTAACAAATGAATGCTGAGAGAAGGAAGAGAGAATGGAAATATGTGGCACACTTACTGACTTGTGTGACCATCCGCTTATTAAGCAAAATGCAACTACATCAGTTGGGAGGTTGGCACAACCATCCATTAGTTAGGCACTAACTAATAGCTAATTATAACATCAACATTATAAATTTAACACCCTCCCTTGATGACTAAACCAAAGACTACAAGTTTGTCCTGAAATTTTTATTTTTTTTTTGGTTGACCATTGCTTTACGTGGTGATCTTAAGCTAAAAGCCAAGGTCTAAGGGGAATGGTCGCCCAAGCACAATCCCGGCCTCATCCCTTTAATCGTGTCAAGTTTTTGCTAGCAGCAAGAATTGATCCCTGGTGAGCTCTTTGTGAACCAAACTTCACCAATTGAACCAACAACCGTTCACAAAATACAATGGGACCAAAGAGTTTAGTCCTTACAATTATAGATTGTTCTAAAGATATCCACATGAAATCCACAGTCCTTTGTCATTTTGTTGTTGTCCAATGTAGAAACTTCGGTGTTGACAAAAACCGAAAAGGATAGCCAACTAGAAAAATCATTTTTGGCTGAAAACTTCAACCCAATCTCCATAGTTTTGCATCCAAAATTCTGGAGACGCTGCTCAAACAAAATATTCCGAGCATGCTAAGTCCATACAGGGATTTAACCATCCTACAAACCAAATAATCACAACCAACCTGAAAACCTTTAGGAAGCACCATGAAGACCTCCTTGTCCAAATGTCTACTCATGAATCCAAATTGGCTTGTTGTGGAGATAAGCAACCGAAATGCAATCATCTTCGCAGTAGGAGCTAAAACCAACTCCATAGAAATAGTGGGAGTAACAACCAACTCCGCAACATGAGAAGAAACCACCTCCTCGTCTATCCCCCCCTGTTGTGAAAAGCCATTCACAACAAGATGAGCCAATGCTTGTGAATTTGAACAGTAACATTATAACGTTAACAACCAAAACCAAGAAAGGGTTCAAGCGAAATTGGTGTACCTTATGCCACTCGTCGTAAGGAGTGGGTAGAGATTGCCTTAGCCCCTTCCAAAGGAAGGGTGGATCTTGCTAATTAGTTTGGGTTGGAGAGTGCTACAAGGGAAAGTGAAAGTCTCGGGCAGCCCAAAAAAATTGGAGGGAGTCACACGAAAAAGGGACCTGATTGCATGTAAGATAGTCTATGGATCCCTGTCGAATGAAGGGTTGAGCATTGGACGTGTCCGATAGTGCTAAGAAAGCAGAGGAACGTCCAATGTTGACCTTCATTAGAGGGAGACTTGTATTTGAAAAACCACGATAGAGCCATGGTTACCCCATCATCTGTATCTCCAAAAAAGCAGAAGTTGCCAAAATTTACTAGTGACGGATCTAATGATCCCGTATGGCATTGTCATACATGCATCACGATTTGGACTATCAATGGGTAGACAGATACTCAGATGTGGTTAAGATGCTTCCCAACCACCCTTCAGGGAATGGCCATCAATTGGTACAATAATGCATCAAATACTAACAAAGCAACATGGGCAGCACTCAAGCAAGCATTCAAAAAATAAATTCAAACTCCTAAGGAGGACAACAAGATTGTCGCGGAGACCTACAACACCAGAAAAAATAAGCACGAGATAGTCCGGGCTTACAATAGGACACAAGGAGTTGCTTGGCAAATTTGACAAGCAACCAGCCGATGAGCTGAAAAAGAGGTGGTTTATTTAAGGGTTGGCTCCCTCGCTGAGAAAAAAAATGATGGTAGTCCCACCTTCATACGAAGCTACCTATAATCAAACAATGGACATCGAAAGTGAGAATAAAACATCATCCTCACACATAAGAAGACAAAGTGAAGATGAGGACTCTAATTCCAATGACAATGAACCAGGATCTATGCGAACCTTGAGAAACGACTTGCTCTGGATGATGAAGAAACTAAAAGGAGATGGTAAAAATGAAGGTATTGATCTTTTGTGTGAAATTTGTCAAGTTAAAGGCATTTAGTCAAGGATTGCCCATACAATTTGTGGAATAAGAGCAGCCAAGTATTGTTCACATATAGAAAGCCATCAAAACCACCCATCATGCCACCGAGGAACTACCAAAGACAGAATAATAGCGGTGGCAAGAGTCAGATTTAGTACGATTCCTAAGGACAGCCAATTATACAATGTTGGGAGTGCATGAGTGGGGCATTTTTGCAAGAAATTGCCCTAACCAAAATGACACTGGACTTCTTTGTAGATGGTGTGGACCCACGAACCATAACAATGGCAATTGTTCAAAGCAAGCCAACGTCAATATGATTGATGTGGCCAAAGGCAAGGAAGATATGGAAATTACCATAGCACAATAACAAAAGCTAATTTCCCCGTCCCATATAGGAAGAAGGGAAGGTTGGTCGAAAGGGTGGAAGTCAAGAGGGCCATGGTCAAAAAACAATGCTCTTCGAATGAACATACAAGTATAGTAACAAGCAAACAAGAGTATGAAAAAGCTATTGCACGACATGTCTTGCACACCAATGTACCAGTGAAGATAGTTGACTTATTGCAAAGCATTTTAGAAATCAAGAATGCTCTAGCTGCTCCTATACAAGACATTAATCTGAACATGGAGCATACAATGGCACACCTTATGTTGAGTGATGAAGATGGCACAAAACAGAAGAATGAACCCATAGTCGAGCCCCCTTGTCAGGTGACAAAGTGATCGATCCTATGCTCCTGACGATGAAACTAGCCTGACAGCGGGCAGTTGTGCATATGGAAATTCTTGACAAAAATTTGATAAACACCATACCAAGTGGTGGTTCTAGCATGAATGTTCTTCCAAATGAAACTTAGAAGAGTCCTAAGAAGCCAAGTATGTGGCCTCCAACATTGTTGGAGTAGATCAACATGGCATTAAGATTCTAGGTGTACGAATGGGATAAAAGGTAACTATTGGAACCCAACCCTTTTTGTTGAATTTTGTGGTCGTCTCATTACAAAAGAAGGCCTATGATGCACTATTGGATTGAGCCTAGTTGAGTCAGCCAAAGCCTATCATAACTAGAAAAAGAATGTGACTTCCATGGAAAACAAAGGTTGGAAGTATGTCATAGATTTGAAGAATTAGGTGGTCAGTGCGGAAACAACCTCATCTAACTCATTAGATTCAGATTTAGAAAAAGAATGATTGGTTGACAGGAATAGCAATACAATGGAGCCAAACGACAAAGGACTCTTGAAGCTATAGTCGTACTCCAAAGATGAGACAGTGTCCCTCAACGATCTATTCCACTGGTAGATGGAAGACTACAATTGCAATCGTGTTGAGATTATGGAGATTGAAAAAGTCATGCCAAATTGTTTCAAACAATTAACATCATTGTCGATGTACCCATTGGAATTCAAAGAATACAATGTCAATGTCACAGGTGCAAAATTCGATGATGAGTAGGCCCACCAATTTGAACAGATGGTAGACATGCAATCCAAGAAGCATCAAACCTAGTAAGTTCAAATATTGTGGCTAGGGGCTTTTAAAATTATGGAAATCTAACGGGGTAGTTAAGTTAGAACACATAAACGAGACACCCGTTAATGACACAGTTAATGGTTATAAGCTTAAGTTGTATAAAGTTAGAACGAAGGGAATAAATTTCATTAACCTAGTGCCAAATCATGTTGAAGAAAGCAAAAAAGTGAATAATGACATCAACCAAATAAAGTGCCACGAGCAAGGCAACCTAGCACTTTATGCTCCGCTTCAATTGGTTGAATCACAAAAGTCTAACAACCACGGTCAAGTACAACCCAACTTCCACGTTTCGAGTAATAAGGCAAAGCTTGACTACAAGAAGGAACTCGACCACTACAAGGCTAAGGACCATGCACCATCCTACGAGCACGCAAAAAATAAAGTTCATTCACGAGAAAATATAAAGCATGCACATGGCAGTTTTAGGCTTGACAACTTAATGCCCATCTACCACCTCAAGCCCATCCAAGAGCAACAGATGTTCGAACAGACTTTGACGTTCTTGCATTAGTTGTTTTATCTTGCCAACTTGACTACCATAACTTGAACGACTAGCTCAGTGATGGGTTGCTTGACACCTAGGCAGAGACACGATACCTTACAGAGGGAACGGACAACCTTGCAGGTTGTAACACATCCACGCAACCAACACAGCCTAACCAAACCTTACTTGAAAACACCTTGCCTAACACGGTC
The DNA here is from genome assembly GCA_037957365.1 of Torreya grandis. Taxonomy (NCBI): domain Eukaryota; kingdom Viridiplantae; phylum Streptophyta; class Pinopsida; order Cupressales; family Taxaceae; genus Torreya; species Torreya grandis. The sequence goes on from JARHVA010001714.1 coordinate 1,956,447, forward strand.
GCAATGTCTCCTAACGGCCAGCTATGGTTTTGTTTACCACTTGACAGTGAGGAAATTGGCAATAATGCGTGAAATGTCAAAGACGAGAATATCAAACAACAAACCAAGAACCCTGACAACCACCATGCAATACACAACGCCCATGCACGGATATAACAACTTGATGCCAGTGCCAATCCCGATGAGCACTCTAAAATAAGCACCTAACAACCTCCCATTCCATGATAAACATTTGCAGGTAAAGATATTGCTTGACGACCAGAACGAAGAAGTTGACAACAATGTGGACAAGCAAGAGGAAAGGAAATTTGAAGAGCATGACGAATCGCTGACAACCTCCCCATATGCGCTGTTGGGAGTGTACGAACAAAACTACACTCCAAGAAGCGTTTTTCAAAAAAAATTGGTTGCCATCATGACTTTTCAATGGTTGCAAAAGGTTCAAATTATGTGTTGCCCCTCGACCCCACTAGGAGTTGTAGCCCCCAAATCCCCACTTCAATTTTACAAGGAAAAAGATATATATGGTTGAGAATCATGTCGGGTGAAGCATACCTTTTCTTGCCTCTAGAATGTTATCGTGTTGTCAATGACTTGTGTCAGATGGGACTTTGAATGGGGGGGATAACGTAGACCATAACATTAGTATTGAGATGGTTAACAGCATAATTACATATTTTAGCAATCAACGAGTATGTGGTTGTATTGTTGGATTTAGGTAGTTATGTAATAACTTGCATGAGTACGTTTGGTTGTTGATAGTTGTGTTAACTAACAACCCATTGGATCTTCTTAAATAGCATGATGTAAGTCAGGGCAAGGGTGCTTGCATCAAGTCCTCCCTGCACTATGTGAATTGTATTGAATCTTATCTTTTCTAAATACAAGTTGATATTGTTCATATTACTATCTTGGGTACACTGCTATTGATGGTCTAGTATCTCAATAGACATTATCTATTCAACAACAGCAACGTAGCAAAGGTAAGGGAAAGGATTTAGCTCTTGCAAGGAAAGGATCAGGTAACTCAAACTGCCCTCATTTTCATTATAATCACTGAATCTGGTCATTGTTATCATTGTTCTCTGCATGCATGGAGTGATAAATATCCATTTTTATGCACCCATCTTCTTGCATTTGAATTTGATGCTTTCATGAAGGGTGGGTTGATTCTGTTGTTGTTTCCAAGGGTTTAAAGAGAAGGAAGAGAGGTATATTTTATCCCAAATGTGTATGAGATATCCTGCTATCAAGTAACTTCCCCTTGTTCTTGAGCAGAATCATTAAGTTTTCCTTGTTTTTGTTGTCCATTGACTGCATAGACTATTGTATTCTGTTTTTGCATGTATGCTCTTGCTCTCAATTAAGAGGTTTGTTTGAAAGGATCATCTGAAATTAATTTCATAAACAATATGGGAATTGGTATGATGAGGCTGAATGGGTTTTTTTTTTATAATAATAATAAGGCGGGAAAAACAAAAAGAGAGATAGAGGACATTTTCATGCAAGAGAGGATGATAGGTATTTGCTGCTTTTATGGATGCATCTAGTTAACACAAGCCAACTACTACAAATGTAAATCCTATATAAAGGATCTACTTTGGCATAAGGGAGTGTTAAGGTTTGTTCGTAGTGATGAACATGCGACTTTGGATGAACATAAGAAGAACTAATCACTTAACAAGCGTCACAAAGCTCTTAGCTTCATTGGCTTGTCCATTTCCAGTTACAACCAGCACTTCCACCTTCAAGATATTGATCGCCCCATCGTAGCCTGGGCTAAATTAAAGGAACTCTTTGGTCCAACCACACCTGAATGCTCTTATTAAGGGAAAATCTGTCAACCTAAGTCACGATGTTGGCAACAGATGCATACTATGGCGGAAGCACAAAATAAACATTAACATCGATCTTGAGTTGTCTTGATCTCCTCCAGTGACTCTTCCTACTACAATTTCTAGTTTAGAATATCATGACCCTCCAATAGATCTTCATCCTACAATTTCTAATTTGAATGCTGATGACACTCAAGTGGCTCTTCCTGTAACAATTTCTACTTTGGATGATCATGACACTCCACTTCCAGAAAGGGTTTAGGACCCTGATTATGATTCCCTCTTCCAAGATATTGCTCACCTCTTTGTACTTGATGAGAGTTCCAAAGATGTTATTGAACTATCTTCCGCCCCTCCTTTGTTGCATAATTTGGAAGGCTGCTCTCCTATAGATGATAAGCTTGACAGGGAACTTGATGTGGAGCCTCCTATTTTTTAACCTCGTTTTGTTACATTGTGTTCTTTTAGCAGCGTTGTTCTCATGAACCCCAATGGGTTGAGATGCTTCTATGACACACGTAGGGTTTGTCATGCCAACTTGGCACTTATGGCTCATGTCATGGAAACTCATAATCCTCAATCTTTTGAGGAAGCATATGGACACAAGGAGTGGGAGGATATTATGCAGTATGCACCTTATGTACCTCTTCCAAAGGATGTTGTTTGACACAAATGATTATATTACATTATTCCCACCCATGTCAACATTAAGGTGTATAGAGTAATGCTTCTTTGCTTGACATGGGCCAAGTTTCTTCATCTTCGACCTTTGTTAGGTGTGAACTGGATATAGCACATATTTACACCTTCCTTCCCCACTTCTCCAAATCTATCTTATGGTGGATATAAGTGTAATTAATTTTTTCAAGTATTTATTCCAAATCGGGAGTAATCTTAACTTGAAGAAACATTTAAAGCTTGCTTTATTGTTTCATTCTTAAACTTAGGCTCCTGGACTTCTATTTATAAGGACATGGGTTTCTAACTTTTGGATTATGCAAGGGAGATATAATGTAATATTTTCATAGTTATTAATGCAATTTTGCCCATTCTTTTTTGTACCAATATTATCCCTATGTTTTTGTGTGCATTTCCTCGTAGGTTGTGTTACATCTGAAAAATTTTAAGGTTTTATTTTAAAGCCACATTAAATTTTGGTCATTTTGAGTTATCATATGGACCATCTCCCCCTCCAACGTTCCCCAGTGTCAATATTTGTTTGCCTATTGTAAAGTTTGTGATCAGAAGTATTAAACTCAAATAAACTAGAGGCTTTAGATTAATTATGTGACTGGGCATAGCAAATCACTATTTAATAAGTATATTAAGTTTGCATGGAGAAAAATATTAAATATTTGATAGAAAAGGGATATTAAATTGAAAAGGGGCGTATCTTGAGTTTATTGGGTGTTGTAATTAACTTACACACTAAATTTACAGGGCAAGAACCTTTTATTGGAAGTGTTTGTGTCATGTCCCCTCTTTTGGCCTAAGCTTGGACTTGACCCTTAGCCTAGTTCTTTTGGTGTTTTCCCCTAGGCTAAGGGAAGAAGGGCAAAAGGGAAGCACTAGTTCCCCATCCTTAAAGGTAAAAAGCGAGTTTTCACTTAAGTTATTCTAATTTTGCATTAAGGAGGGTCCGTTTGGACTTAAAGAGCTCCCATAGCCTTTAAGTTATTCAAAAAGGTAGTCGACCTTTCTTATTCATTTAACCCTTCCTCTCAAGTGGGGCGCCCATTTTGGAACAGAGGGTATATAAAGGAAATTGCAATTCATGTTGAAGGGTTATGCTTTTATGAGATTTGATTTGGAGGTTAAAGCACGAAAACACTTTGCCTAGGTCTTGAAGACAAAACCCTTCAAGCCAAGGAAGGTTTAGGGACGACCCTATTCCTCAACTAGGGCAGCACTAACTCAAGTGTTGCAATTGAGCATCAAATTCAGAAATTGAAGAGTCCAACCCTCTCCTAGAGTGGCAACTTGATTGCCAAGGTTGTTGACTTGGCGCATGAGTCTAGGCGTCTTGGTTGGGAACCCAACGCCTAGGGTTTTTAAGGATTTGAGGGTGCCAAATTACCACCTACTATTGAAGACCCCTTTGGAAGGGTTGTGCTACAATCGAGGAGTCGAAAACCCCTACACGGGCTGCGAATTGGAGTTTGATCACTTGCTAACTTTTCTGAGAGCTTTTCACCTTTTTCTAGGGCCTTCCTTGCCTGGAAACTATTTCTGAAATTTGCATAATTATTCTGTAATTTTATTGGAAATTATCCAATAAATCTTAGCATTAAGAGTCCAGGAAAAGGTATTTCTTTCAGCTGTAATATTTTGATATTTTGGGGGAATTATTGAGCATGAAATATTGAGGGTTTTGAGGTAAGAAGGCTACAATAAATTACAATAATTTTATGAACCTAAGCGCCTAGGATTTGAGGGCGATTTGCATTTTGGATGCCCTAATCTTGCTTGGAAGGGTTCCTAACATTTTTCCTAGGGTTTGAGGTAATCTTTATATCATTTCATGAAGTTATTTATAGGTAGGGTTTGCTGTGAAAAATAAAAAAATAATTTCAAATTGCTAGGGTTTACCGAAAAAATTCATAATTTCATATTTGTCCTAAGTTGGGGACATTATAGTAATATCAGAGCTTAGATCTTGCCAACTTGTGGGTTAGATCAAAAGCTTAATGCAGCATGATGGAAGAAGTGGGGAAAGAAAAATTCTACAACGCAGGGAGGAAGCTAGAACATCCATGTCAACCGGTAGGTGACCTAATCAGCAATTGGAAGAAGTAGAAAAGGGGTTATCCAAGGTAAATCAGTCACAATATGTAACAATGGAGTGGGATGGTACAACCCACAAAGATTTGCTTGGTCCACCACCAACTCTTGAGGCACACAAATAAAAAGATAAGGCTTTTGATTACCAGTTGTCTTAATTAAATTACAAGAATTATCGCTCCCAAGGTTTCTTACAACAACAAAATCATGAGGAAGATATTTCAACTGATTGTGGAGAGTTTCCAAGGTCTAGAAGACAACAAAGGACCTTCTTTGGCTAGGAGGGTCACAATTCTAGAGACTATGGCAAAAATCAGGTCATGTGTTTTGATGTTAAGTTTGCAATGTAATAAACTTATTATTGAGATGTTTCAACATTACCTTGCACCTATTGGTGTGAATCATGCAAAAAATGTTGTAACTTCTATGCAGACAGTTATTACTTTGACGCTAAATGAAAGTGATGATATTTCCCAGCCATTATTATATATTTTATTGGCAAATTTGAGGCAAGAAAAGAATATTTTTCCAACTACACGTGTTGTTTGAAAACAACGTAAAAAAATGTGAAGAAAATTGAGGCCTTATTTGATAGTAGAGCATGAAGAAGAAGAGAAGATTGAATTGTGAGTAAAATTGGGAGAAACAGATGAAGGGAGAACCCCTCATGAGGATTCCCATGAAGAAATCAAGAAATTAGAGAATTCAAATTTGAAAAGGGTTAGTGAGCAGCAGGAAATTGGTACCTTGAAGCCCGTTAAGCAGCGAAGAGTCAACACTTTGGGGGCAGCCTAGGGTTTCAACTTCAGAACATCAAAAATCAGACCTTTTGGAGCAGCAAAGGGAGCTGCAATTGGAAGACATTAATGCGGTAGAGCCAAGCATTTTGGGGCAGCCAAGTACTGTATTTTCTGAGTATCAAAAATCAGATATTTTTGGGCAGTAAGGAGAGGTTTTACAACAAGCTTGTGAATAGCAAAAGGCACTGCAAATGGTAGATAATGAAAGGAAAGAACCAAGGGAAGATACTTTGGAGAGTATGAAGGGAACAAGCGAGCCTCAAGAAGAAATCTTTTAAGTTGTTAAAAAAACTAAAAGTGAAAAAAAAGAACACAAATTGTATGAAATAGAAACATTTCGGGACAACTCTATGGAAAGGTATGTTGTAGAAGAGGATGTGGATTTTTGTATTGATTCTAACAATAGTTCATTTTCATTGCATAAATCTAGATTTCATGAGGAAGATTCGAAAAAACAATTGTTGGTAATAGTAGAGAGGGAAGTACAAGTCCTAACAAGGTTGGACAACACAAAGGAGTTCCTTGAAGGATTAATACAAAATGTGAAAGGGGAACACTTGAAGAAAATTGGCACCCTTATTGATTTACATACAATCAAAAATGCAATGCAAGCAACAAAATTAGAATATCTTCATGTGAATAAAGACAAGGATGTGGCCATCAAATTTGCGGATGAGGCCTTAGATACATATAAGGCAATGAAGCTTAAGGTTGATGAGCTCACCTTTAAACTTGAATCAACCAAGGACTCATTAAAAAATAGTCAAAGAGCACTTCTAGATGCAGAAAATCAGATTGGTGTTGCAAGGAGGTTTAGGGAGCAACAGAATGAAACAAGGGCAAGAGAAATCGAGCAAATAATTGATGAGCTCGTTAGACTTCAAGAAGACTTTGATTTAAGATGTTTTCCAGACAAATCAGAATTTGCAAATGTAGAGTTTGAACAAAGAGATAGAAATGACTTCCACTATTTTGACAATCCACTTTTTGAAATGGATGTTGAGGTAGATCGTAGTTCAGCTTTCATGTGGGATCCAAGTGAAACTTTCAGGCCTTGGAAAGAGGCTGTAAATTTTGAGTTGGGGCAGCCATCATAGCGGATGAGGATCCACCCCATTTCATGTTGTGTAAGTGAGTCAAATTCTGAAATTTGTTGATCATCAAAAGGGGTTAAAAGAGTGGCAAACCCTGAGTTTGGGCAGCCACTGAGGTATGTTGAAAACCATCCAACTCTATGTTTTAAAAGCATTGCAAATTCTGAAAATGAAGATTTAGGACAGCTCTTTAAGTGGGCAAAAATTCAGCTTGTAGACAGTATAAGGAATTCAAAAAATTTCATGAGGAATAGGCCCATAACATACTCAGAATATTTTGAGGCTTTTTGAGCAAAATCAGATTGTTCCATGCCTCAAAACTTCTAAAAATTTTGAGGGGACAAATTTCGGAAATTAGTTGAAAACTCGGCCCACAAAAAGTACAGAAAATTTGGAATTTATTGGGGAAACTCAGACCCTAACAAATGTCGAAAATGGTAAGGGAACAAATTCTAAAAAATTGTTGAATGTTCAGATTCTGAAAAAATTGGGGAAGTACAGCCCCTAGCGATCTCTAGAAACAAAGGGGAAATTCATCCCCTCGCATATGACATAGAGTTGGGAATTGTAAAGTGAGAACAACCCTTCCAAAGTATGGAGTTTGGACTCTTTTCAGGTATGGTAAGTGCCCCTAATTTCACTTTAGGCAGCAAGGGTTGAAATTGAATATTCTATTATGTTGGATAGAACATGTAATAAAAAGGAGGACTCGGAAATGTGAAATAAAAACGGGTGAGGTGGCTACAAATGTTCTTCAATTCATAGGGAAAGATAGAATGGCAATAAGGGGCAGCCATAATACACTTTTATATCATAAGTATGGCAGTTCCAGCTTACATAAAGAGGGTTGTAGATTCATATTGGATCCTCTTGAGGTTGAATGCATGAAGGGGTTGTCAAGGAGCAAGTTGGGAGTGGAAAGCTTGGCTTTGGTAGACATTTGCAGGACTGCAAATGAGGAATACAGCCCTCAACTTCAAGTACAGATTTCCTTTTAGAGTAACTCTGTCAAAGATGAGGGAACATATGGGCATGGGGACCAAGGAATGGTTTGCAGCTATATGGAAGGAGTTCTCAGCCTAAGGGATGTGTATAGTTCTGAGCTTGAAGGCCATTTTTGGGAATGCTAGCAGCTGTTCCATGCTTAGCAATGAAGAGTACAGCCGGGGAAGCCTTTGATATGGGAGAGAAATGACAATATTTGGCTGTCATAAAGCTTCCAGCACATGGGGGCAGCTATCTTCTTACAAGTACAGCAGCAAATGGTTTCAGAATGGGCCTTTCTTTTCGTGGAAAAAGGCTAAAGGAGGGCTTTGCATGAATCGAATTGTTGGGACAGCTCCATGGATGTTGCTATTGCTTGAGGAAAAGCAATTTTGGGAGAGGAGGATTGTCATGTCCCCCCTTTTGGCCTAAGCTTGGACATGACCCTTAGCCTAGATCTTTTGATGTTTTCCCCTAGGCTAAGGGAAGAAGGGCAAAAGGGAAGCACTAGTTCCCCATCCTTAAAGGTAAAAAGTGAGTTTTCACATAAGTTATTCTAATTTTGCATTAAGGAGGGCCCGTTTGGACTTAAAGGGCTCCCAAAGCCTTTAAGTTATTCAAAAAGGTAGACGACCTTTCTTATTCATTTAACCCTTCCTCTCAACTGGGGTGCCCATTTTGGGAATGGAGGGTATATAAAGGAAATTGCAATTCATGTTGAAGGGTTATGCTTTTATGAGATTTGATTTGGAGGTTAAAGCATGAAAACACTTTGCCTAGGTCTTGAAGACAAAACCCTTCAAGCCAAGGAAGGTGTAGAGACGAAAACCCCTATTCCTCAACTGGGGCAGCACTAATTCAAGTGTTGCAATTGAGCATCAAATTTAGAAATTGAAGAGTCCAACCCTCTCCTAGGGTGGCAACTTGATTGCCAAGGTTGTTGACTTGGCGCATGAGGCTAGGCAACTTGGTTGGGAACCCAACACCTAGGGTTTTTCAGGATTTGAGTGTGGCGAATTACCACCTACTGTTGAAGACCCCTTTGGAAGGGTTGCACTACAATCGAGGAGTCAAAGACCCCTACACTAGGGCTGTGAATTGGAGTTTGATCACTTGCTGAAATTTCTAAGTAGGGCGACCTCATTTGGGAGAAGTTTTTCCTTTCTCTATGGCTTTCCTTGCCTAGAAACTATTTCTGAAATTGGCATAATTATTCTGTAATTATAGTAGAAATTATCCAATAAATATTGGCATCAAGAGTCCGGAAAAAGGTATTTCTTTCAGCTGCAAATATTCTGATATTTTGGGGGAATTATTGAGCATGAAATATTGAGGGTTTTGAGGTAAGAAGGCTACAATAAATTACAATAATTTTATGAACCTAAGCGCCTAGGGTTTGAGGGGCGATTTGCATTTTGGATGCCCTAATCTTGCTTGGAAGGGTTCCTAACTTGTTCCTAGGGTTTGAGGTAATTATTATATGATTTTGAGAAGTTGTTTACAGGTAGGGTTTGCTGTGAAAATTCAGAAAATAATTTCAGATTGCTAGGGTTTGCCGGAAAAATCCATAATTTCATATTTGTCCCAAGTTGGGGACATTATAGTGAGTTAATTGAAACTTTAATTTGTAAAGGTGGAAATGGAGATCATACGAACTACCACGTCAAATTTAGTTATTCATGCCACACATTCTCACACAACTTTAAAACCAACTTTCAAACTTCAGAAAGGTGATAAACATAAATTGTTTCAAACATGTGCTTCTTGATCCCGCAACTCTGCTTGTTGATTGATACGGTCATCTTCTCATATTACTTTAACCATCTATTTTCTTGGCATAGCAGACCACGTGCTTACAAATCGCACCATGATAATTGTTAATACAAAGCACTCCAAAATAGAGATGATATTGCTCCTTGTTGTATCTAATTTGCTTGGTCAAACATATCAGAACACTATTGCTTGCCTGTGGATATCTTCTCCACGTGATTTCAGTTGGAACTTAGCTCTTTCTTCCTCTCTCATTCAATCCTTCGGGTTTTTGGGTGGCTGGAATTTGATAGATTCATCTTGCACACATTCTTGCATTCATGTCTTGCACTAGATTACACAAACCTACATGTTTCTTGTATACACCAAAGGATTTTGGGACTTTGTTTGAGTTCTTCTACAAGGTTGCAAGTCCATAATAGAAGCCCTAGTCTTACACCAACAACTATATTGACTTGGTTTCCATTTGCCTTAAAATTCTACACTCATTTGTTTTTCTAACCATGCTTTTGATCAGAGTTTACATTTTCATGCATTCTTGCTAAGAAAAGAAAATAGACGCCCGCAAGCCATTGTGCCATTGGCTTGCTCTTCAAGTGCATGAAGTTGAGGAGGCTCATGTAATGAAATGAAAGAAACAAGGGGAAATGTGCAAAAAACTTGTTTGACAAATAGCATCAAAGAATTGTAGTCTTATAGATTGAAATTTTTGTTAAATATGTGAACAGATTTGTTTGAAAAGCATTGGAGTTTTGTTTTAAGCAAATGCAATTGTCAAGGATCCAAGAAAAAATGTGCATGGGCGCTCTTGACTGAGATGGCAAGCCGTGAGCCATCTCTACATGATATAATTGTGCTCTTGTTTAATATTACCAAAATATAGGAGAAATCAATTCTACTCAGATTTGTTGTGATAGAGAAATGACTCATGCCATCAAAGGTGCATGTTTAGACACTAGGGATCTATCTTCTAAAAGAGCCAATCATAAATTTGCTTTGAAACAATTGCCCACAAGCCCATGGAATTGTTTTCTTCTTTCAACAATTACTCTTGTTTAACATTACCAAAATATTGGAGTGTTAGGGTAGGAATAGATGACAAATAAAATAACGGGAATTGGTGCAAACCAAAGTTATTGCATTAATGAATGAATGAGAAATCACAATATTTATAGCCAAATATGTGGCTATCCATTTCATATTCCAAGAAGACTTTTCACCTTCCTATGGAGACTATCTATCTACCACTATGAGACAAAAGGTCCCCTACAATTACTCCTAAGATTAACATTATTATATTACAATAATATTACATCCCCCCCTTAATATGTAGAGGTTATTGTGAGACCAAGCATGCCTCTGAACTTTTCAAATTTTTCTCTTCCCAGTGCTTTTATCAAAATGTATGTTGGTTGCTCTACAGGAGGACAATGCAGCAATTTTACACTACCCTTCCTGCAAATCTGAAAGAACCCTTCTTAGCCACAAAATTTCTTTGGTTGCCTCTGAAGCTGCCATGTATTCTACTTCTGATGAAGAAATTGTTGGCAGTGATTGCTTCTTTGACTTCCAACTGACAATTATTGTTCTCAAATTCATTAGAAACCCTAAAGTAGATTTTTCATTTTCAAAATCACTAACATAGTCAGAATCTGAATATCCAACAAGTTTGAAATCTCCTGCCTTGAAGTATTTGAGCCCAAAATTTTGTGTTCCTTTGAGATATCAAAGGACTGGTTTTGTTGCTACCCACCAACAACAAAAGAAATATATGGTCTAGTTGTGATCGCATAGATCAGTCTTCCAATGAGTTGTTTGTATTTAATCGCATCTACTAAATTTGTAGTATCTACTTATATCAATTTCAGGGTTTGTTCCATGGACATACTAAGAGGCTTACAATCTATCATTCCAAATTTGCTCATAATTTCACCAATGTATTTTTGTTGAGTAATGAAGATATACTTTGATTTTTGAACCACTTCAATACCTAAATAGTAATGAGAGTAACCCAAATTTTTCATTTCAAAGTCTCTCGTCAACTTTAATTTGAATTTTGCAGTGTATCTCTCATTGTTTCCTATGATGAGGAAATCATTGTCATGTCCCCTCTCTAGTACGACATGACACTTTACGTGGATTTGCCTATTCCAGAATCTCGTAGGCAGATGGTGGTGATGAGAGAGTCATTTTTGTGTTTATTTGGCGATTGGATAGCTCCTTATGCTCTTGAAGACATTATATTTGTTTATTACTTTTTATATGAGGCCAAAATGTTATATTTTTAAATTTCGGTGCACTTTTTATTTTATAAAGTTACTTTTTATTTAAAAAGTATAATGATGTTTTACAAGATGTATTACAGATACTTCTAGAAGTTTCCGAAAAGTGCATAAATAGACCCCATGGGTCTCTCATTTGGCATCCAAGTTTATTTTCTCATTTTGGCTTCTTGGGCATTTGTAGAACCTGATGGTCTGCAAATTTTCAGTCTAATCCTTGAAAACGATACCTCTCAAGTGATTGCATAACTGAGGAGGTGAAAGATCTTCTAAAGGGTTGCTTGGAGGAATTGGTATTCAGCCAATTCAAGTGTGCTAAATTGGAGAATTTTGGTGGTTTATTCTCAGCTAAGAAATCTTCAGTATTTCAACATTTTTGGGCAAGGAGAAGTATAATTTTGGCATAGAAAAAATCGAACCCTTAGAGGAAGCAATTTTTAATAATTTTTGGTAGCATTTTGGAGGATTTTTGAAGAGGTTTCTGAAGGTTTTTTCACAAATCCATACGGCCGTACGAACGGCCGTACGGACGGGATTTCCAACAGCAACGAACCACTTCAATGTGTTTTTTTTCTTACCATTGACATCTCCAACAAGCTGACGTCGACTCCTGAGAAAGCTGCGCCACACCTTCTAGCAGCATTGCAGGGTTTCAAGAGTAGTTCGTGACCATTGGGGCAGACCGTGGGGCTTGGACAGATTGTAACAGTCCCAGAACAACTGCGTAGCAGGGAAAACTTAGCAGCTAACAGCTACATCATATTCGCAGCCCTGATTTTAGGGGAATGCCATACACTGTAACTTCAGTGAATCAACTCAGCGAATCAACAGCGCAGCAAGGGTGGAGTGTTCCACTGTGATAAACAGTGAGCTTCAGGTTTGAAGGATTTAAACTTACCATTATTTAACCCAGTTAAATAAGACATCGAATGTTTTGAACTATTTAGCATTGCATAAGTTGTGTGCCAAATGCTTTGTAAAGTCTAAAAAACGCGATTTATTGTAAAAGGACCTATATCTCCCTTGAATAAATATATGGGCACTAATTTTTGAATCATTGAATTGAGTAAATTTGTTGCTTAATCATTGCTACAATCAGACATTCACTTTCAGCAGTATAGTTGTTTGCTCACCAACTGTTTGACGAAATTTCATAAGTACAAAATCAGTGGTTTTAATGATCCTACTAGTGAGGGTCATTACAATCATCCAAATACAAAACTAGAAATACAACCATTTTCTCAACTGATTTGACAAAAAAAGTTGCATCTTCAAACTAAAAATATTTTAAGTTCATGTTTAAGAGGTGCTCAGTGAGTTTGTCGTACCACACTCTTGGGACTTGTTCCAAACCATACAACATTTTTTCCAATTTGCATGCTTTGTGCTCTTGATCGCTTATTGCAAAATATTCAAGTTGAGTCATGTACACTCTCTCTGAGATCACCATTCAAAAAAGCAAATTTGACGTCCATTTGGTGAAATTTTTATCAGTTGTGAGCTGCCAAAGCCAACATTGTTCGAATGGTAGACCATTTTGTTGTTGGTGCAAAGGTTTCATTGTAGTCAATTCCTTCTTTTTGAGCAAATCCCTTTGCGACAAGCCTTGCTTTGTGCTTATCAAGTGAGCCATTTGCTTTGTACTTGTTTCGAAAAACCCACTTGTAGCCAATATGTTTACAACCGATTGGAGGATCAACCAATTTCCAAGTTCCATTTTTTAACAACGCATCATGCTCACTCTTCATTGTTGTTTTCCATAGTTTAAAAACTCGTACTCGACGATTACTCAGCAACTTTATCGCTACTGTAAAAATTATTTAAATTCATAAAATAAACCTAAGGCCAATATGTTTACAACTGATTGGAGGATCAACCAATTTCCAAGTTCCATTTTTTAACAACGCATCATGCTCACTCTTCATTGTTGTTTTCCATAGTTTAAAAACTCGTACTTGACAATTACTTGACAACCCAAAATTTTGACCTATAATCAAGACTCGACAAT